>CM043877.1:14993878-15607742 GCA_023846275.1 Vanilla planifolia
AAACAACTAAATGTTCTTCATGTCTCATATCACAATGCAAACTCCTTTTTATTATTTTGACTAAGGATAATAGTTATGACAAAATTTTGAACTCGTCATTTTTTATGGTAAATGTTACGACAATTGACAATGCTAAAAAGCAAAGCGACCTATAATATGAACAAAAATGGGTTCCTTAAATACTCAACTCTTTCTCATCTCTCTGTCTACAAATTCTACTTGTGATGTCATAGGCATCGACATCATGGTCAACATAGCCATGGGTATGTTAAAGAACAACAACTGAATTTATTCAACAATAAAAAAACATGACATATTGATGTAAACATTACATTTATACTAAATAATCCCAAATTCATCATCCTTCTCACAAATCAAACCTTCATAACTATTTCACCTTGTTCATAATGGCATATAAGGACTAATAAGGAGTGATAAAATTGCATTAGGAATGAAAATCACTCATTAATCAATTGCAAATTGAGCTGAACCAAATTCGAATAAAATAACTCAAATATAATCATGAGTCATCAATCTTTACTCGACCAAGCTTAGGTTCGGTTTTTACACCATGCTAGCTTGATTTTGAACTAACTATACACACACACACATACTTAAATATATATATATATATATATATATAACTTAATTATGGTTAAAAATGGGTTAACCTAATGAATAGTCATACTTTCATCATGTACCAAGGTAATATAATCTCACGTTCAAAACCCACCTTCAACATTTTTTGAACTATTTTTGAACCATTTAATTAATATTTGACAATTGATATTCATCCACTCAAACCCTTGTATGCTATTTTCTGGGTCAATGAATAATGATCAGATAGTCCAAACCAACCCAATGATTATATAAAACCCAATTTCTTTCATCAGTCCACACTTTGCTCGCTTAATCACTCTAAACCTAATCTTGCTCACTTAGTCAATCATTATAAACTCTCCTTGGCTTTTCTTAAAGCAACACGGTCGCCTAATTCCACCAAACTACACTATACGATTGTGCTTATTCTTCCATTCCTTCCAACACCATCTATCTCCAACTTGAGGCTTTCAACAATCATCTTCAATTAGGGATTTCTTATGTTTCTAGATCTACAAAGTGATTTTTTTGCATATCTGCCAATCGATTAAAGTTCCTAGCTTCCTTTTTGTTATTCTTATAGACCCATAAGTTAATATTTTTTCTCTAATACTTTTGCTACAAGTAGCCCATAAGAAGGCTAGGTCCATAAGTTACGATTGCTTGTTTTTCTTGTAGATCCATTAAGTGTTTTTCTCTCCTCTTATACCTTTGCCCATGTATTGTATGTTATGGTTTTGATCTCCTACTTATGTTTTCTACTTTTCTAGCCATAGATTAGAGTTAGTTTATTTGTCTTAATGCACAAGTCCTTACATGCAAGGCATCTAATACTAAGTTTTTCGAGATAAAGTGAGTATCTTTTTTAACGTTTTTGTTCTTACACCTCTATGTTATGATTTAAATCTTCCATTTGTATGCTCTACTTTCATACCCTAGAATATGGTTAGATTATTCATTTCAATGCATGAACTCGTGTTCAACTCTTGCTTTTTTCATCAATGTTCTTAAATGCATAAGCTCATGTTCTTTCATGTATGACATCAATCTTTTACCAAACACTTCGTTCTACTTTTGCTCTTGCTTTTATACATGTAAGTGATTCTTGTTCTTTCATTTATATTATTATCTTAATCAATTGCTCTTAACCATAGAAATTATAAGAGCTGACTATTGGAGATCTTTAACATTAGTGCACTATTTTGTCTACTGATGTCAAACGATGGCTTGTCTACTGCTCTTGCTTTCCGTTTGTAAGCAGCACCTTCGAATCTATTGGTTTGATTTTTTGGTATGCTAATCCATTGAGTTATTTAGTGCACTATTTTCTTTTATTGTAAATAGTAGCACTGAAATTTTTATGAGAACAAACATAGCATTTGGTTTTAAACGGTGATGCAGCACCTTTCATCACCCTAACTGTTGATGGTGGACTTGATTGTTTGACCTTGTGAATTTTTTGTTCTTTGATATAGAATTTTTTGAGATATTGTGTTAATGTTTCTTTAAAAAAAACTGTGTGCTTAATACATTTAATTATAACAAAAACTACTAGAAACTATGCCTTTTTAAAATGAACCTCCAATAATCCTTGCGGTTTGAACCCAAGCCCATTTATTACCAAATGACTTGTACCAGGTTGAACAGCTGCCAAAAAGTAACTTCACTAAACATAAATAATTTCATGAATCTATTTCTATTTGCTTAGTTGTTATTTGTATTTTCATTAATGTCTCTAACTTTGACATATCAGGTTAATGGATTCAGAATCCAGATCTTCAAATTCCTGTTTGTATTGGTGAAAACCCACATCAATACTCATTTAAAAAAAAATGCACCTGTATAATTTTTTTTTTCATTGAACTCTGAAGAATTATTTGAACCATTGTAATTTGGATGTAGCATTCTATGTAATATAAAATTAGTTTCCCAGCAAATGATTTTATAACACTTCAAATTTTTCAATTTTTTTATTCAAAAAATCTTTCTCAAGTTGACTTTAACTTTTCTTGGGCCAATCCAAGATAAATCAAATTTAACTTGAGCTGACTTGAAACGAAACCATTTCAATTTTGAACTGTCAATTTCCTAAAACCTCACAAGGACTTGTTCATAAGTTTCATTGATAGCCACACTCATTCAACGTTAGGTGTATGTAATATAAGAAAAAGTAATCCTGTTCCATATTCCAACAAGCTCACAAGCTATTTGCAAAAATACTTTTCCAACCTTTGCTCACACACTTCAAATTTATAATACAAGTGAATGCTTTGCTCAAGAAGAAAACCAATATCTCCTTGATAAAGACAGTTCAACAAAGCTCATGCCCCTATAGTCACAACAAAATGGGATTGCAGAATGAACAAACCATCTTCTTTAGTTTACAAGATTTGATATGTTTACCCAAAAAGTTTCCACACTTCTGTTTAGCTGAGTCTAATCTTATTATTTCATGCCTCATATACAATTTCCCTTCAAAATCTCCCAAATTTTGTATATTTTTTAGTTGTTTAATTCAAGTTTTTTCCTAAAAATGATTTCTAATCTCTGAAGCTATGTAATGACAATAATCTGCCATAAGTATTGTCCATTATACCATTCAACATGAAATGAAACAAAGATTAATAGGAACTAATCAAGCCAGAAATTGAGGAGAGAGAAGCCAACCCCTACTTCCCTACAAAAATACAAGAACCTGTTATTGTATCGCAGCTCTATTGAAATCAAGAATTGAAGACCTCACAGCCAAGTTAAGAATAATTGGCACGATATCCAACATTAAGGGGAGTGCTAAAATTCAAAAAATAAATCCAAATTCAAAAAATAAATCCAAATTTTAAGATATCTGGTTTAGATCATTATGTTGCCTTATATTTGACCATCTTTGTTTGGTAGTTGCTACATTCATTAGAGAAATAAGTATTCAGACACAAATTACCATATGAAATAAAGAAGCAGTCCACTGTTGAATTGTTAACAATTTTTTTGTAGAACATTTTTACTTTGACTAAAATTTTGACAACAAAGTCTATCAAATGCAGCAAAATTTTTTTCAATCGTAAAACTGTATGTATGAGATTTAAACATGAGTGATTATGTGCATAAATATTATGAAATAAAGGAGAAACAAATTATTCCTGATCAAGCTTATGCATTTCATTGCATGCAATAACCGCTACAAGGAACATCACAACATCTTGCTATGGGATAAAACGAAAATGCATTTTCTGTCATTGTTTTATCAAACAAGGGAAAAGACAATGTTTGAGCAAAAGAACATATTCTAATTGGATCAAATTGATTCCATGAATGATTTAAAAAAAAAATAGACCCAACTAAGAGTCATAAGTCTGAGCTGTTCCAACATGTCAATAACAAGGAAACAAATTGCGGTTTCTATCTTTTGTACAAAAGTTATCAAATTAAATAGTAATAAAATGTTTTCTTCCATACTCTGTTATTAGAAGATCCAACTCTAAGCAATCAATCTGAGCTGCTCCAAGGTGTCTATCAGGTGTCATATTATAATCTCCAGTATACACCATTGCACTTCCCCCAACTTTCGCATAAATCATAACAGCACCGAGAACCTTTGGTAATACTTTCCAGTTAAAAATCATGCATTAGCCAAGAGAAAATAACCAAGTACAAGGATAAACAAAATAATAACAAATACATAGTAATCTCATACAAGGGACTGCAAACAAAATTATTTGGAGAATCATTCAGCAGACATATCAACATATAGTTAGATCAGCTTGTGAAGGAAAAAAAGAAAGTAAGCAAGAAAGATTTCCCAAGTATTTTGCAATCACTACTAAACCCTATCAAAAATATACTACGAATTGAAAACAATTTCCAAGAATATAAAGTTCAATAAGTTAACAGTTGACAAAACAGACTGCCATAAGACTATCCATGTAGTCAACCCACTAAGTGGATTAAGAATAAACTTTGCTATATAGAATGTTAAGAGATCATAATTCATATAGTACGAAAATGGCGCCAAATTACTAAATGGGAAAGGGGAATCAAACATCTCAAATAGATAGCTTAACGAGCTTCTCTCTAAACGAGATAAGAAAAAATATACCCTGATAATCCTCCAGAAAGGTTATCACCATGTAAACTTTCATTGATCACTAGTTGGAAGCCGTTTTTGATAAATAGAGTTTGGCAATCATGGTTTTATTTGAAATATAATTAACAGCTATCCAAATAAATAAAATAGAACATGAGAATATTGTCCAAGTGATAGTCATATCAACAGTTTGAAAGCAAGTGATGTCCAGCTCTAAACTATTAAAAGAAAAGATAGTTTTAAAGTTCTATCACAAATATCTGATGATGAAAAACAAAGTAGATATCCCTACTAAAGTTGGGAGATATTCAAACATACTTAGAAGGCTCTTGTGGGATTTATAATTTATATAACCAAGGTTTGAAAAATAAAAATATTGTCATCAATAACGAAGGACCTCTCATAACATCTCCAAAATTATAAAATAATTAATTCTTATTAATGTTCTGAGAACAATCTATAAGCACATAAACTATCTCATAAAATATGTCAAGATGAATTAAAAATTTATTTTAAAATATAAAAATAAATATATATAAGTGAAAAGAGCTCGTCAAGACGAGACAACAATATTTATTTTGTCTCAATTTGGAATTATTGCAAATTGATTAAGTTAAGAATAATTAAAAAATAAAATATTAAATAAAAAATATTATATTATACATATAAACTAATCCCTACCCAACCCAACTCTCTCAAGCTAACGCCCTTGACCCCGACCCTTCTCCCTCTCTGGCTTAAGTTTGCAGCAAAACCCTAAGCCTAATCTCTCCCCTCATCACATCACCACTTGTTGTCGTTTGGCCAACGAGATGCCATGAAGAAGGTAGTAACGGTTTTGCAGCGTCAACAAGGATACTCTGTGAGTTCTCGAAGATACTAAAAACTCTATTTCGTGCCTATGCTCTTGATTTTCCCTATTTTCAATAGGGATTAGTGAATAAGAAGCCCCCGCTAAACCTTAATCTTCCTTTCAGGTTGATAGAAGGGGAAGCACCGGTAGATCTCATGGCTAAGACTTGGAAATAGTAATTAAGAAAGAAAAGAGGAGAAGAGAGCTGGAGAGAGAGAGAAAGAAAAAAGGAGATATGAAAACCCAAGAGAAATAAGAAAAGAGAGAAAAGGAGAGGACCTGGTTTATGAGAGAGAAAGAAGAAAAAAAGAAAAGAAAATAGAAGAGAAACGAGCATGAAAAGAAAAGGAGATGAGAGAAAGAGAATAGAGAGAGAAGGAGAAAAACTGAGAATCAACTTCCATAAAAAAATTGTTTTATTTCAAGAAGGAAGCTAACACTTTATGACACTTTATGATACCCCTAAAGCACAAAAATTTGGGAGATTGAAAAAAAGAACTACATCTTAAGGAGGGTGAACTCACTTTAGTATGATATTGTGCATTTGTTGTAATATTTTAGTATCATCATATCATAGGGTGATCATTTGAACATGTTGTGAATATCTTATATAATGATGCATGATATTAGATTTGTCGATAGACAATATGATATCTATCTATACGCATAACATGTAATGATATATGCTTAAACTTAAACTTATATTCTTATTAATAAATAATATCTATAAACTAAGCAATGGTTGTTGTACTGAATAACATGAATTTATGAATTATGTATAATGCCACTAAACAATTCTAAGGTGAGTGATACTATTGCATCAGCATGCAAACATTGTAAAAGAAAGTGCAATACATGTTGAGCAAGTAAACAATGGAGAATGAAATGCATTACATGTTGAACATATAAGCATTGAAAAATAATGTGCATTACATCTTAGACAAGCAAGCGTCATAAAATAATAACATAACATGTTGATTATAGTGGCGTGACGAAATAAGCATTATAATATTGATCATCAAAGCATGTCATTATGATAAGCATCGCATGATGATTACACAAGCTTTGGACATTGATTAGCTTTGCATGTAAGTTGTGCAAGAGAAAAGAAATATATGATAATTGCAAAAGAATATCATTGAAAAGTTAAGTAACGACTAATGAGAAATGTGAAATAAAAAGGGATGAAAAAAGTTGTTGAAATATAAAAGATAGAATCAGTGAGCCATATGAAAGAGAAAATAGCTAATAAAAAATTCTAACATGTGGAGTTTCTTTAAAACTAAGAACCACTTCAAAGTGGGGCACCTGGTTGACTACTAAAGAAAAATGACAACAAAACAAAGTCTATCGTAAGAATACAACTTAGTTAAAAGAAAATGACCAGTAAGAAAAATCATATGAATTAAGAAAGAGTGTATTACATGACTTTATATTCCATGTTTTTAAAAGCAAGCAAGAATGATTTCTCAAGTATTTTACAATCACTACTAAAACTTATCAAAAATATACCACGAATTTAAAACAATTTCCAAAAGTATAAAATCCAATAAGTTAACACTTGACAAAATAGACTGACATAAGATCATCCATATAGTCAACCCATTAAGTGGATTAAGAATAAACTTTGCTCTATAAAATGTTAAGTGATCATAATTCAAATAGTATGAAAATGGTGCCCAAATTCTAAATGACAGATGGTATTAACTAAGGAGGCATGCCTTTTAAAAAGGGAAAAAGGAATCAACCATCTCAAATGGATAGATTAACTAGCTTCTCTCTAAAAGAGATACGAAAAAATACATACTGATAATCCTCCAAGAAGGTTATCACCATGTAAACTTTCATTGATCACCAGTTGGAAGCCATTTCTGATAAATAGAGATATAAAGTCATGGTTTTATTTGAAATATAATTAACAACTGTGCAAATAAATAAAATAAAACATGAGAATATTATCCAAAAAAAAGGTCATATCAATAGTTTGAAAGCAAGTGATGTCCTACTCTATATTATTAAAAGAAAAGATAGTTTGAAGATTCTATCATAAATGTTTGATGATGAAAAACAAAGAAGATATTCCTACTAAAGTTGGGAGATATTCAAACATACTTGGTAGGCTCCTATGGGATTTATAATTTATATAACCAAAAGGTTTGAAAAATGAAAATATTGTCATCAATAACGAAGGATCTCTCGTAACATCTCCAAAGTTGTAAAATAATTAATTCGTATTAACGTTCTGAGAACAATTTGTAAGCATAAGAAACCATCTCATAAAATGTGCCAAAATGAATTGAAAATAAAGTATTTTAAAATATAAAAATAAATATATAAGTAGAAAGAGCTCATCGAAATAAGTACAACAATGTTTGTTTTGTCTCAATTATAGTTTGCTTGGAATTATTATAAATTTTTAAGTTAAGAATAATTAAAAAAATAAAATATTAAATAAAAATATTATATTATATATATATACTCTAATAAACTAATCCCCACCCAACTCAACTCTCTCATGACCTTAACCTCAACTCTTCTCCCTCTCTCGCTTAAGTCTGCAAAAAAACCCTAAGCCTAATCTATCCCCACATCACCTCACCACTTGTTGTCATTTGACCAACGAGATGCCATGAAGAAGGAAGCAGCGGTTTTGCAGCATTAACATGGATGCTCCATGAGTTCTCAAAGATAAAAAAAAAATCCATTTCATGCCTATGCTCCCAATTTTCCCTATTTTCAATAGGGATTGGTGAATAAGAAGCCCTCGCCAAGCCTTCATCTTCCTTTTGGGTTGATCGAAGGGGAAGCACTGGCAAACCTCAAAGTTAAGACTTGGAAAAGAGGAAGAGAGAGGTGGAGAAAGAGAAAGAAGAAAGGAGATATGGAGAACCCAAGAGAAATAAGAAAAGAGAGAAAACGAGATGATCTGATTGATGAGAGAGAAAGAAGAAAAGAAGATAGAAGCCAAACGTGCAAGAAAAGAAAAAGAGACGAGAGAAAGAATGTCGAGAGATCGAGAGAGAGAGAGAGATTAGAAATAAGGAACTTCATCTTAAGGATTGTGAAATCACTTTAGTATGATATTGTGCACTTATTGTAATATCTTAAGTATTATCATGTTATAAGAAATCTCACTTGAACATATTGTGAATATTTGATGTAATGACATGATATTAGATGTCATACGTAGATTGATGTAATATTTATCTATACACATAAAATGTAATGATATATACTTGAACTTAACTTATATTATTATTGATAAATAATATCCATAAAGTAAGCGATTGTTGTTGCACTAAATAACCTGAATTTATGAATTATATGTAATATCTAAAGAAAGAATCTACGAGTCATGTGAAAAAGAAAATAGCTAATAAAAAAATTCTAGCACGTGGAATTTCTTTAAAGCCCAAAAGCACTACGAAGTGGGGCACCTTGTTGACTACCAAAGAAAGGGGACAATAAAACTAAATTTATCATAAAAATATAATTTAGTTAAAAGCAAATGACCAATAAAAAAAATCATATGAATAAGAAAGAGTGCATTATATGATTTTATATTCCATGTATGTTTCATAATTATGTGATATGCAAACAATAAACCATAAGGAATTTCTTGACGGTTGAGAAGTACTAAGAAATGAGGTACCTCACTAACTGTCAAAGAAAGGGGCAATAAGATTGAGCGCCATAAGAATACAATTTGGTTAAAAGGAACTGACCAATCATAAAGATTATATAAAAAAGAACAAGAGTATTGCACAACTTCGTATTCCATTTGCATTTCATAATTATTTGGTTTACAAATAATAAATGTTGGGGAGTTTCATATAAACTGAGAAGTACTACAAAGCAAGGAACTTTACTAACTGGCAAAAGAAAGGGTTAACAAGACTGTGCCAAGAGCAAGAGTATAATTTGATTAAGAAAAAATGATCAATAAGAAAGACTATATGAAGAATAAAGAAAGTAATGAATGACTTCACACTTCATGTATGTTTTGTGCTTGAATGCTATAGAAATAAAGAAAATCTGCACTTTCCAATGACTAAAAGAAAGAGTGAGAGAGAGAGAGAAGAAAGAAGAGTACGTGAGGAGCAAGCTCAACAATTGACATCATCAAAGCTGTCAAAACCATCAAAGATCACTTCAATTAACATTTCTATAAAACCAGGTAAGGATAAGAAGAGGAGAAAGGGGTATAAGGAAGGGAGAGAGAGTGAGAGAGATTGGCTATCACTTATGGACATGATTTCAATTAAGAGATTAAAAAGAGGCAACCAAGCAAAGAGAGAGATAAGAAAGGAAGAGCAAAGATAGAAAGGCAAAACCCAAATAATAAACCAAATGCTTTTATTATAGTTCTTGCATATGTGAAATCGACCAACTTCTAGTCAATTACAAGATTACCATAGAACAAACATGATCCAATATTCCAATTAGAAGCCCTTTGTGCCAAAAAAATAAAGGTTTTATTCATAATCATGAGCAATATACAATCTAAGCACTTTGGCTGTAGTGAAAATTGCCACTTTATTATAAATAACATCTTTCTATTATATAGCATTATCAAAAGAGCCTAAAACATGATTAAAAAAAGATCAAAATGAGATTTAAATATTTGACTTTAAAAAAAGGAGTGTATGAGTCAAATGCGAGCACCATGTAATAGCATGCAAACCAAGCATAATGTACATTTGCTATCGTTGTGTAAACATGGTAAATAGCATTGCACATTTATGTAAGTGCATTATAATGCTAACAATGCAATAAAATGTTGCATAAAAGGAAGTATTATAAAGCTTAATCGTAAACAAACAAGACAAGCATACAATGTAGAGAGAGATAAGCCATAAGATTTCAATGCAATGCAAACAACAATAAGATAAAAGTACGAGTGATATACATGTCCAGCATAATAAGCACAAATCTGAAGGTCTTTATCTACTTGAACAACTTGCTTCAAGTCAATCGGCGTAACTGCGATAAAAAAAAGTATAATAAGGAAATGATTTGAACAATAAAGAAAAGCACGAGAATAAAGGATAACTTGGTTGCTAAACTAAAGTTATCAGTCAAAGCAATAAATAGAATTTAATCATGTTTGGAAGTAAATTATGGCATAATGTACATCTGCTACCAAAGCCAAAATGAATTCTAAACATCAATGCCAAGCATCACACTATACACAGATCAAGTTATATTTACAAGTTTTACGTATCGAACTTTTTTGGCAATTTTTGTTCTTTCACTAGCATTCAAGGTGGTCAAATTTCCTAGCACTTCTAGATAACTGGATTGCATAGTTGATGGCAGTACCATTCAATCACTTCAACATTGGATTGCACTCTCCTAAACATCAGTCTTTCTCTCTCTGGATTATGCTATTTTGTTGCTTTTATGTGAAAACCTCTTATAAAATGAAGATTTCCTGATCATTTTTTTCAAAAATCAACAAAAGTGTAAATTGGAATCTACATAATTAACCAAAAAAATGCAAGGAAATTAAAGAAATCCTAAAACAGCTATAGCTTGAAAATCCAACATCAGCAAAGAATAGGAAAACTTTTGCGCGAGAGTGGTCATCTTGTGCTTATTGTGTTTGTAGGGTTGGAGCAATATGTTGATTCAATAGTGCTGAGCAATGTAATCACTTTCTATTGAAAAATTTTTGTTTTTGCACAAAAATAAAATAATAGACTTGTCCTTCAGTAATTATTAGTCAGTAAAATTAATTCCTAAGTTTAAAAATAAATATTTTAGTTGAATAATATGCAAATTGATTAACAAACCACAAAGTTTCATCTAATAAATTTTTTTGGACTAATCTATTTTGTGAGGTACTTATCTTCATGTAGTTCAATTGTATCGACCTGATTTGAATTCATAATATGTCAACACAGTTGAATTAGAGCTTACCAATCCTGAAATTCATGCGAAACATTTTCATGATCATTAAAAACATCAAGGACCAGTCTAACATTCTTTCTTCCTCCATAATGCAATACAACATTTGAGGGAGAAAATATCCTCTATTTGTAACTCAATTCTCATTCTTCCACCATAGCCAAAAACTACCCTCCTGCTACACTACCCAACCTACCAAAAGAAGGAGAAAGCCCCGTCTGCCTATCCTATCTTATTCCAAGGATAATGTACCAGATCTCTCCCCATCTCAAAGGAAAAAGTTTTTTTTATATGCTTTTCTTACAAATGAATGGAAATAAGAACCCTTACCTTTCATAATAACCTTTTTTGCATAGCATTCAATGATCTCAAAAGACTACATAAATATCAACTCTGGGTTTGGCTACCTTATGTTGCCTGCAACAAATAATGAGATAAACTCATCCATTGAGTCATGCCATGCACTCCTATGATAAGAATGCGAATTTTGGAGAATTTTTCTACTTCTCCATTATATGAAATTTTGTTTTAAAAGACAAAAATCCAATTCAAATTTAATAAATGTATAGAATTAATTATTGTCATTTGATACCAATAATTGTTGTACATGCATACATTAACAGTACCTTATCTACAAAAGAACAGAAACACTAACTCCTACAAAAAAGGAACAAAAGCTGTATCCCATAACAACACTCAAAAAACCTAGCGAGTGACTTCTTTTGTAATCATATAATTTCACGTTTTGAGTGACCACTGAACTAAAAAACTTGACCATAACAAAATTGGTTGAGAAGTTCCACTCTTATTATCAACCAATTCTCTAATGCATCAATGCAAAAATAAAGAAATAAAAAAGACCACAAACATGGCGCAAACTTTATGTAGACCAACGTCAGCTAATATATTTACAGTTAAACATGAAGGAAAGGCCTGATATGCTTTTACATAGAACAACATCATCTAGCCTCATGTATATTTCCTCCATTCAGTCCAAGGCAACTTTAAGCAACTAAATGAACAGAGAAAAATTCTCCCTTCCACTTTTCATAAACATCCAAATCTACAATCTATTCAAATTTTCAACTTCTTTGTAATTTTGGTCACCTTCATGCTTGATAACGTGAAGACTATAAAAATTCTTTTTGACTATCAAACTATCCAAAGACTTCATTGAAAAGCTTAACAAAAAAGAATTCATCAAAAACAAAAAGCTTCCACATTAAACAATGTTTTTTATCAAAATAAAAGCAGTTTCCTCAAGCCAATCATTAATTCCACATGTTTTAAAATTAAAGCATGTGCTCTCTTTAGCATCCAATCTCCTGAATAAATCCTCAAATAAGTTGCCTCCACTTTATTAGCTGTGTAAATATTTTTAACCAAACAGAGAATATATATAGAAACCATCTCTGAATATGCTTGTAATCAAATCAAATGTTTATTATATCATAGTACTTCAGCTTTCTTTATTGACTTCACTAGCAAGCTTCCTCATGAATTGTAATATGTCCTTTAAATTCTGATGCACCTCTACCTTGCTGTTAGAGCTGCCAATATTAGAATGCAACTAGAAAACGTCTGAACTCTACCCATGTACTCACACTGTCCCCATCTGTAAATTTGAACATTGAATCTAAGGTAGACTTTTGTCTAACTATTTAAACAACAGTTCAAATATGGTATCAAAATGGACAAACCATTGTTGAACGGTACAGCCTTATAATGGAATACCTCACATACTAATTTATCTTTTCCCCATAAGAACTTGATAGCATTCTTGACCCAATCTTATGGATTTTATGATTATTTGGTCTTTTAACAATACTAAAATTACAGAATAATGAGCAAAGGCAAACTTCAAACAATATTTATCTTCACTTACATCCTGATAACTATGAGCACATTAGATTGCTTAGACAAAAATTTTCTTCAAAAATGCAGCTTTGATCTAAAAATCCTTTAAACTTCTGAGACACTTTATGGGTTCTTCTACATCTTCCCTGTGACCTCTTATCAGCACAACTCCCACCATGTTGAAACACAAAAATAATAATATTAATGGTACTAATCACTTAAGACAATATGGCTTTCAAGATAAAAAGGAGAAAGTTGCTGAACATGATTTAGTTTTGGTCAACAAATTTTTTTTTCATGAAGTAATACTATAACAAATATCATACATCAAAATGTATTTCAAACAATCAAAGGATATGCAAGTTCATAGCAATTGAGCACAATATTTTGAATTATGACAAACACTTGATGGGAACGTCCACATTACACTTCTCTAGAAAGTGTAAAACTTCCAGTGGAAAGCAAATATTCATTAAAGAAATTTAGGAGGAAAGAGTGAAGGTGAGTCTTATTGCACTCATATATGAGGTTTGCAGCCAAAGGAAATAATGATAAAATATAAAAGTACTATATGATTCTCCTAGATAGTATCAAAGCTAAAACGAAGCAATTAACATTTGAGATAGGAAGGAAAGCATGCCTTTTTTCATGCATTCAATGATATGATCACTTGTGAATTGCTCTTCTTCTCCCCTTCTCTCTACCATCACTTTTCGGTAATCTTCTAACATTAAAGGTGCCAAAGCCTTTGTTGGATACTGTTGAAAAAAAAAACACTAAGAAAAATAAAGTTCATCAAATAGCATTCTTAAATTCCACAGGAAAACAAGAAATGAACCATGACTATGCTTAAAACATATTTAACAACTACAAAGATTCACAAGCAATCACATACATCACCAAACATGACAACAAAGAAAAAATAAACTATCTAATTATGTACAATGGTTTAAAATTTAATTTCTATGGGTTAAGAATTTCACAATGTGCAAAGGGAATAGTGCTGAAAATTACATAAAAATATAAAAACTTCAAGCATTTCTCAATATCACATGATAAACAGATATTAAAAGGTTATTATTCTATTTTTATGATGTTTTAAGTCCTAGCTCTAATCAATCAACACTTAAAAGCTCTGCATTAATTGCACTCCTAGTTCTAATCACTTAGAAACACATGCAAATTCATTAGTCAATACATTTTTAAGGTAAATTATCATCAAATATACCCTAGTGGGCTCACTAACATTTGAATATTGCATAGCCTTGATCATAAGAATAGTTACTAGGAATCTAAAACTTAAATTGAGAACACATGTTCCAAAATCATAATAAATAACTAGCACGATTCTCGATTTGCATGTCATATGCCTTAAATGGTACATGATAGGTTATTTTGTAATTTAGTTCCCATCTCTCCTAAGGATGAAACGATTGTGCTTAAATGATGGGGTTAATGTTTCAAAACTAAGTCATTCCTAAGATAACCCTAGCATCCAATGTATAAAACATCCAAAATGCAACAATCATGTATTTAAAGTGCTTCTTTATGCATGGAGAGACTACAAACATGCAAATGCAAACAATGAGCATTTGTATGCTATTCATATGTTAAAACACTAACTTCAGCCCATAATAAGAGATCCTTCCATACAAAATCATAAACATAAAGTTAAAGATTGTCAATGCAAAAATCAATGAATAAGGAAAAAGGCTCAGCTAAAAATCCAACAGTACCCCGATCCAACCTTGAGAATGGCAATTAGTTTGAGAAATCTATGGGATAGGAAATTGATCAAGACATTCACACATTAGTCAACTAAGAACACTAAGACAACTCATTAGTCAAGACATTTTAAGTTATGTTATCATCAAACTTACCCTAGTTGGCTCATAAGGCTAACCTTTGAATATTGTAGAGCTTTGATCATAAGAATAGTGAACAAAAATACAAAACCTAAAGTGAGGACCTATGTTCCAAAATCATAATATATAACTCATGCAATTGTTTTTTTCAATGCCATATGCTTAAAATGTTTGGATTTTAGTTCTTAAAATCACCTCAATATCCAATGTAAAACATCCAGAATGCACAATCAACATGTAAAGTACTTCTATATGCATGGAGAGACTAAAAACATCCAAATGCAAACATTGAGCATCTTTGTATGCTATTCATATGTCAAAATACAAACTTCAGCCTATGTTAAGAGAATCTTCTATACAAAGAATCTTCTATACAAAATCCTAAACATAAAGTTAAAGATGGAATCAACAAAAGAAATCAATGAATAAGGAAAAAGATCCCAGCTAAAAATCCAATAGTATCCTTATCCAACCATGAGAATGGTGGTTAGATTGGAGAGATCTGTAAGATAGGAATTTGATCTGGTAGGTTTCCATTTTAGGCAATACATAATATGCATGGATATTTCCATGAAACTAAACAGAGAGGTTATAAAGAATATATTAATAATAATACTTCATATAAGTTCTATAAAACTTGCAAAATTGGAAGCAAAAGATAAAGCATGCTAAAGAAGAAAGATTATTTGTAAACTTACAGACATAAAAATTGGCCCATTGTATCCACAAACTTCTGTGAAGTATGGAAGGGCTCCAACATGATCTAGATGACTGTTATCCAAGTCATAACAACATAATAAGTACAATTATGCATGCTTCGCACAGTACCGAATTATAAAAAAACACTACAGAACATTGATAAGGCCAAAAAAATCACAATTCTATGGTACTGAATGAAGAGCTGAGCATTGGCAGCGCATTCTAGCTTTAGCAATAAAAAAATGGTCAACCCTAACTTTTCGAATGTCTTTTTTCCTTTTGAGAACATGTTGCAATGAAAGCTGGACCTTCAGTCTGTTGGTGTGCACTTAAAAATTTTCTTCTTTTTTTCCTTTTTTTCTTTTTTACAAACACAATGAAATGAAACTGTGCAAAGGGATTTTCAGAGTTTATTGAAATTAATAAAGGTTAACTCGGGCATCATTTTTTGAAAACACTTTATAACACCACCAGAATGGGAGTAAGGGTTCTTTGTTGTGGAAGACAATAGACAAGCGAGCTCAATCAAAAACTTATAATTTACTTGCTTTTTGTTGAGAAAAATGAAACAACAGAACCTCGTATTACAATGGGAGCATCATCCACCGATACAAAATAACTCAAAAAAGATAAAAAGGAAAATACAGGGACATTCACTTCGCATTTTCTACTCTTAATCTACTCACATTCCTCCAGTTGATGAGAAACAGCTCCAGTAAAACCCTGACTAAATTCATGTCCTATAAACAATCTATCGTAATAAGAATTACAGACACAAAATAGAAGGACGCAGCCAATCGCAAACAAAATAAGCATCGTCTCAACTCACAAGTGGGTAATTACGATGCAAGTGAGAGCCGAGTTGAAATCACCCTTTTCACAAATTTTGGAGAAGTCAGGGTAGCGGCGGTTATCGAGGTGCCCCATGTGCATTCCACAGTCAAACATGATGCGCCTGCCGCCCATCGACACTAACACGCAGCTCTTGCCCACCTCCTGCCCCGCACCTACGAGGATCAGCAAGAAAACAGAATCCGAATTACTTCTTTTACTCCTTATGGGCAAAATAGGGAGAGGAGACAGAACGACGGCATGAAACTTCGAGCATGAATGGGAATGCTTGCCTAGGACCAGACACTCGATCGCCATGGACGTTTGAAGAACATAAAATGCTCAACTTCTCAAGGGTTTCACTGCACTAAAAGAAGACCAAGGCAGTCGCAGCGAAGTAAGCTCGCCCAGCGACGACGAGGCGGAACCTGGACGGCTCTTTGAACGTTAATCGCAACTGGAATTTAAAGTGTTCACTTTATTCGTTTAATTTTTTTAAAAAAAACCTATATATATATATTCAATGAATTTGGATTAATCATCTTTTCAAATTTTAATTAAAAACAATTATACACCATAAACACATTTTAAAATTTTATTAAAGTATTCAACACAACTTAAAGATCTCAACTAATTCTTATATTTGTTCAAACATTTAACTAAGTTTCAAAGAATATATTTGATAGATTTTTTAAATTACATTATGTTAAAAATTAAATGAAAATCAATCGTGTTTGTTATTATGGTATTTATGATGAGAAATTTTAAAATTATCATAGATTTATAGATAACAATTGTTGTCGGTTGTTAGTTAAAATTATTATTGACAGAGACAATTTTATAGTCTTTTAGTTAAAAGAGAAAATTGTTGTAATTTTTTCATATAATATGTATGATAAATTTTGAAACATACAATATAAATTCATTATCTGCTCTTCATTTTTTGAGCTTTGAACATTGCATGACTTCTTACAATGACAAAGATAACAATGGTAGCTCGATGTGACTCTTTAAGCGAAGGTCTAGTAGACACATTGATAAAAAGTGGAGACAATGTTGGATAGTTTAGTGATGTTGTTGGATGCGACCAAAAGCCAATATTGTGCAAAAATATTATTTGGTCATAAAATTATAACTACATCATCTTCCATATGTTTTTGTGATGAGTTGTTGTTCAGGGATACCAATCACGTTAATATACAAAGTTGAGTTCAACTAGAATAATTATAAAGAACATTTTATAAGCTAAGAATAAACAATGAGATAATGCCAAATCTATAAATTTCTTATATCAATGATTGTAATCTTTGAACAATTATTCAAAATTATGATATAAAGAAATTATTTATTTGTGTATATAATAAAATTATAATAAAGCCATGGCATACAAGGCATAAACTATATGACATATTGTAGATTTCATAATGAAAGTCAAGTTATCAAAAAAATTAAAATATTTAAAAATACGAAAAAATAAATATATGGTTTGATAGTTCCAAGTTAAGACATCTTACTCTTTCCAAAACCTTCAACCTCCATAAATGCAGTTTCACCCAAGTGCCCAAGGGCAATTTCACGAGTGATCAATTGAAGTTTCATGAGAGAGTGGCCTCGTCAACAGTGAGGACATTGATCACCATTGATATTTTGAGGGAATCAAGGATTGGGTGAAGTTGCTACATTCATCAAATCAAGATGAACTTAGTTAATGATGAAATTTACTAAACTAAATAATATTGATCTTTGCTGGCAATGGCCAAAAAGCCATGTAATCATGTTTGCCTATGAAATGAGCCTAATGGCCAATAGGTTACAAATTTGATAATTGTCATAATAGAAGTGACTAGTGGCCAATAGGTCACATGATTGAGATTTGTCATCATGACCAATGTTAGCTACTAATGAGCCACATTATTGAGCTTTAATGTAAAAAAATATTCAATTAAAATATTGAAATTAAAAGAATATAGGTGTATATTTTTATTAATTAAGTAAATTGAAAAGAAAATACTCACTATTTAGAGAGAGAGTTAGAGCACCAACACAAATATTGTAAGATTTACTTAATTAATTGAAAATATACATTACTAAATGAGATCATGTTAAAGAAAAGAAAAAATAAAAGTAATTTAGATTTATATGTGCATACTATTTATTCACAATTTAGATAGTTCCTTATAACATATTATTCTTACTAAGTAATATATTGTTTGTTACTTCATGTGCAGTTTATTGATTTATTATATGGTGGTTGTACTTGCAATAATTTAAATTGTATTTATAAGCATATATTTTATTATTATATTTTTTATTAAACTTGTGATGATTAGTTCAACATACTTTTAATATTAATATTTCAAGTATATGAGTCAAAACATTAGGAAGAACGTCAATGAACACAACTCCTAAATAACGTAAAAATATAAAATTTTTGAGATAAATAGTTTTGTAACATATGTTGAGATGCCATGTGATATTTTTGTGCCGTAAATTTGAATGCAACGATAAAATCAATATCATGACATGAGTTTTGGTTATAGTTTTTAGCTATCTAAGTTGATAGTTGTGAATATAAGTTGTGTGAATGTTATATTGTTGTATGCATGTGTAACTTATTGATGTGACATATTGAAAAAAATATTAAAATATAGGAAATATCCTATTTGTTTGAAATCTTAAAATTGACAAAATAAAGATTTTAAAAGGATAAAGTTAAATAATTAGAAAAACAGAGTTATGAAGAGAACGTTTGTCACAAATGTTATTATAAATTAAAACCACCTCACATTGTATTTATATAATAAGTGAAACGAGTGTGTGCAAATCTTATAAGAGAAAAAAAAGTGAATTGTTGCTTTTAAAATATTTTTATTATTTTTAGATGACATTTATTTTTCAAAAATTCTTTATTAAAATATTTTTTTAGAAAATCATCACATTTAAATATATATATATATGTATATATACATATATGTATATATATATGTATATATACATATATATATATATATATGTGTATATATATATATATATTATAACTAAGAAAAATGAAAAAAAATGAAAAACAATACGAAAATTTTTTTTATGATTCGATTCAAACTAGAATCTATATCGACCATCAACTAAGGTGGGAACAACATCCCTATTAATCCCATGACTCCTTTAAATCTCAATTCTAATAGAACAAACAAAAAAAAATGTGAAGAGCTTGTGATTAAACGATGAAATGACTATTGTCGATCATATAATTACCATTTTTATGTAATCATCACATTTATTCTTTTGTATACAATTTGTTTTTTTTACTATATAGTATGGATAGGATGAGACATCATAATGATGCACCATCTTAAGAATCATAACTAAACAAGGAGTTTAATGAAAAATGTTTTCTTAAAATTTAGATAAAAGATAGAGTACAAATCGTGCTAATTATTTGGTTACTCAAGGGAAGGAATTTCTATAGAAATTAATATCAAAATTGTATTTCTACCTGTATATAATAATTTAATTTTCTCAAAAGCACATGTTATGAGTGGTTTTTGCATCTAGGAACTACGACTATAGAGACTTCTTGTAGTGAATGAGAGAAATTGTCTTGTTTCTTTCATGTTATGTGAGTGCTAATAAGATTTGATGTTTTTAAAATTATCACATGACCTTTGTTATATTATAACTTGTAGAAACAAATTACTTTAATTTTGGTAGATGCGACATTCCAAATACAAAAACACAAATGTTAGGTTCTGACCCATGATGCCCATTATTGAATGTAATATTTGGGATCGAGATATAATATTTAATATATTTAATGCATTATGTGATTCTTATAATAATTTGGGAGTTAAAAATAAATGATCTTAGATTTTTAGAAAAAAAAGTCTATTTTTTAAAAGAGCTAAAAAATTTAGAATTTATTAAAGATAACAAATGAAATTGTATAATTATGAAAATTTTATTAAAATATAAAACTTATCTAAAAGATTATTTCGACATAAAAGGAAGTATTATGAATACCAAGTATTAAAAAGAAGAATAATAATAGAATAGTGTTATAAGGATTTTTAGAATTTAAAATTTATTAAAAATACTAAATGCTGTTAAAAAATATGAAAATTGACTAATGAATAGAATTTATCAAAAAGAATCAAATGAAATTTGATAATTTTTTAAAGTTATTTGGATTAAAATATTAATAAAATTTAATTTATTTAAGATTTTAATTAAATTCAAAATTATGGAATGTATCTATAGAGAATCATTAATCAAACAAATAATGATTTAATTACTAATCACAAGCCTTTTTCAAAATAGATAAACGAAGTGGTTTGGATTGCACTCGACAAATTTGTTAATTTTAGTGCATGTGTGTAACATTTTAAAAGTTTTGAAATAATTAAATCACATTAACGTCTCAAGATTAATTGAAAAACACATATGATTGTCTTATAAGGTGATAAAGTTAAACTAAAAAAATATTTTAAAAATGTAGAAATCAATATATTATCGAATAAAGTTTGCCAAGAAGAACCCAATTATGTTTGTTTTGTTTTAAAATGAAAATATAAAATATTTAAATTATATAAAAACTACGATTATCATAGGTGATTAATTTATTATTTGTTTGATTTTATATTTGAATAAAAATATATAAAATTCTAAGAAAAAAATACAATGAGAGTAACGTTAGTAAGTTATAAATAATAAAATCATCTCTGCTAATTCCCTTAGTACACTAAATTCCGACTCATCTCACGTCCACGCCCGGTCTCCGTTCGGTTTTCATCTGCGTGTGGTTCCGAAACCCTAGCCGTAGTTTCTCCGCTAATCATCTCTTGGTGTTGTCACCATTCGCTCAGCGACTGGAGTGCGGTTGGAACCTAGTATCCGTTGCTGCGCCATCGCTCTTCGTCGGTTGTCGGGATTGCTGTGAAGTGGGTCGTCACCAGCGGCGGGAAGAAGAGAAGGGTGAGAGGAGGTCAACTCATCCCATCCATCTATTACATCCATCCAAACATCCCTTAAACTTAATATCTATTATTTTTGTCGGCAATGCTAGTTGTGAGAAGATAAACAACAGAGGAAATTGTTCCTGAGACATAATGAGTTCTGAGACCATCATCCATTTTGGGGGATGCCATTGTAAGCGTGTCAGGTGGCAAGTTGAGGCACCTTCAAGTGTTGTAGCATGGGAATGCAACTGTTCAAATTGCTCTATGCGAGGCAACGTCCACTTCATTGTCCCCTCGTCTAAGTTCAAACTCACCGGGGATTCCGAACAGTATCTCATTACCTATACCTTTGGCACCCACACTGCAAAGCACATGTTCTGCAAAATCTGTGGGATAACATCTTTCTACATACCGAGGTCGAACCAGGATGGAGTCGCAGTAACCGTTAAGTGTGTCGACGATGGGACACTGTCGGATGTGGAGTTTAAGAAATATGATGGGAAAAACTGGGAGAATTCCTTCAAGCAAACCTCTATTGCAGTGTATTCCAAAGAAGAAAGCAAAGTCCTTTAACTCTTTTGGGTGATAATTTTATTTCTCATTCAAAGCTTGCTTTTGTTTTTTGAATAAGATTTAAAGAGCCATTTATGGTGCATGACAAATGAATTGTATGTTTATTTTGCATCAGGAGTCTGATGGTTTGTCTCCCCCTTAGAGTCTAGAGGTCATTGTTGTGAAAAATGGAAAAAAATGCCATCTGGGTGATGAATGAGGCTACTTGATTTGCAAACTGTTGCCATTTTATACTAATTAAACTTTCCTTTGTTTATATCGATAAAACATTTCAATAATGATAAATTGTTCCTAGTTTGTAACTTATTATTTGCATCAGCCAAATTTGATGACATTTTGATAGAGGACAATGGAAAACTGCAACAATATGGATAGAATTGATATATTTCACTATATTTGACAATTAATACAACAAACAACAAACAAACAAACAACAAAAGTCAGTTTTTGTTGATATCTAGATAACACTAATATTTAGATTACAATATGTAGATGAAACTGAATAGAACTGCTCTTACATGTCATCATATTAGCTCATTTTTTTTATCCCATTGATTAACCATTGCTTTATAGTTTACTTCTGAAATGTCACTGTTTTTGTTGGCAGGACAGTGTTATATGAGTCTGTCAACTTTCTTTATGCTTCATAGATGTTCACAGAAACAAGGTCCAACACATCCCACTAATGGTTGGTCATCAGTTCAGCAATTCATTTTGTGTAGCACGCATAAGATTATGATTTGTTTCATATTGTAAATTGGGCATTGTAATAAAGCTTCAATATATGGCTAATATGGTCTTATAGAGTTAGTTTTTTAGATGATTGGATATTATCTAAGAGTATGTTAGGTCTAACTCAGACTTTTGTTTAATGTAACTATTATAATAGATGATATAAGAATTAGGTTTAGATAGAGAAGAGTTAGTTCATCACTGAGTACAATTTTGATGAACTTATGTAGTGTTCTTATGTTATTGAGTAGTTTTTTATGTGTATAATATTTGATGATATTGATAAACTTACATGGAATTGTTTGGGTTTCATTCAAACGATTGGTCCATGATTCTCATGATAAGCTTATCTATGACAAAATAACGCATAATCCAAATGTTATGTGGAAGAAAGTGTAGATTACATTGATATATTTGATGTTAATGAACGATATGCATTAGATTCATTGAGTGCAAGGGATATTAGTATTGGTCTCATCCTTATAACTTGAGTAAGGTTTTAGGTTATTATTATTCACCTAAGAAAACATAAAAATTAAGTTTGAATTTCACTTGGTGAAACACCTTTAATGCATTTCAAACCAAACTATGATGAAAATTGTAATGCCAGTTGAGTATTTTGAAGGCTGCTCTCTTTAGAATGATTAATCTAACTGCATGTTTTGAACCTATTTTGTGCTGTTCCTCCTCCTGGTTCTTCAAATGATGGTTGCTTTCTGGTGTTTTTTTGTTTCTTGCACACCTTTCTTGAGGCATCTGAACAAACACTAGTTAAAGACTTTTGTTTTCTTTCCTTTTCTTCTTCCTTCAGCTTACATAAGGATGGTTTCAAAGCTTTTATCAGCGACAAAACTCCCCTGATAAGCCATCCCAGGTTGCAGCTTTATATCTTATTCCAAACGCTTCGTTGCTTTTTGGCTATGGAAACTCCATGTTTTATTCCTCACCAAGTCTCCTATGAGATACCTTTCATGGCAGCCTGTAATGCAAACTGGAGAGCTAAGCACAGGTTCTGAAGTACATGTTTTGTGTATATGCTGTTTTAGCAATCATATTATGTAATGGAATATTATAATATTATAACTAAAAAGGAAATATAAATGTTATTTAAATTTGAATGATTTATAAATGTTAGTTAGCAACAAAGTTCAACATCGCTTTATGTGTAATGTCAATGTTTGGGAACGAAAGAAGATCAATGGCTCAATCTTGTGTATAAGCTTCTTCTTTCTATTATTCTTATGTATTTCAAATAAAAATAGATTATAGCATAATTATAATAGAATTGTTTTATAATGGCTAATACATCGTATATAGGTTACACTTTTCACCGTTTCAAATAAATGATACGAAAACCCGTTTCAAAAATAAAAGACACGAAAAACCTGTTTCAAAATAAATTACACGAATACCCGTTTCAAAATAAATGCCAATAGAATTTGTTTCAAAATGGTTTACACGAAAGTCGTGTGTAGGTTATTAACCTGTTAAGGGAAATGAACACGAAAGCTTGAAGGGCGAAGTGGACTAGAAATGTACAAATCCGGGAACCCTTGAATGCGCTTCCCGCTCCCACTTCGCAGCGATGCGGACCAGGAATCAGGCAAAGCGGAATGGAGAATCGACGAGTGGTTCGTCATCTCTATTCCATTTCTCCTTTCGTTCTCTCTGCTTATGTAAGCTACTGGTATTGCTGTTATGATAAACTTCTATTCTTTCAATGAAAGGTGCTGGCTGCTCAAGGGAGCAGGAGGGGCGTACCATGGCCAAAGCGGGATCCCGCCGTGGACGCAGTACCTAGTTTTCTGTTAATTTTTTTTTTGTCTCATTATGGAACCTCGTTTTGTTCGGCGTGAAAATGCGTACTAACTTCGTTGAGTTCTCGTTTGGATGTTAGGCTCTCTCAGTGCCGTTTCGGAGGAGGCCGTGGGGAGACTGCTGAAGCGGGTTAGCACTCGGAAGACTGGGTGCAGAGGTCGTTCTCGCTCGGAAAGTCAATACACTTCGTGGGAAGCAAGGGATAATGTTAGGTTCTTTTGTGAAATTTTATTATCGATTTGTTGCGAAACGGTGGGATATAATAATCTTTTCAACAGAAGACGGAGTTGAAGGGAGATGGCAAAAGTGAAGAAGACGAAGATATGTCAGAATCCACTTCACTGGATCGGTTTGGTTGCGATTCTGATGGAACCACGCCGGTGGAAGAGAAACACAAAACATTTCGAAGTGATGAAGTGGATTGGGAAGAAGGAAGTATTCCTCTATCGGAATGTGGTGTAAAGGACTGTCATGAACTTGGAAAGGAGATTACTGTTGAATTTAGTGAGTCACCTTCTTCTACGCAACGAAGGCCCTCCCGCAGAGTTTCTATTGAAGACAAGGTATTTTATCAATGACTGTTTACAACCTTACTGGCTTATTAAATTTCTGTTGACATTACAGTTGCATTTTGTAGGAGCTAGCTGAGCTTGTACACAAGGTTCACTTGCTTTGTCTAATTGCTCGTGGTAGGCTAACTGATCATGCCTGTAACGATACTCTACTTCAGGTGCTTTCTAGCGTCATTTATCTTACAAAATTCGCATGATCTTGCTATAAAATTTTGGTGCATCCTACTTTGACACAAATCTGTATTGCAAACTTTATTGCTCGTGGTAGGCTAATTGACCATGCCTGTAATGATACACTGCTTCAGATGCTTTCTATATTCATGCCATTTTCATATTGCCATGCTCATGTTGACCTTGTAAGGTGCTCATTATGTTGCTGTAAAATTTTAGTGCATTATACTTTCAGATTTAATGTAAATCTGTAGTGCAAACTTCGCTGGTTTATATTTTCACTTGTATCTACTCCGCAACCCCTTTATTTACTTTCAGTCATCACTTTACAAAAAAGGTTCGGGGAATCGTAGTTGTGTTTGTTCTTTGGAAGTGTTTTCTTAATGCTTTAATTACTTTTAGAGTAGTTCAACAAATTGGGACAATAGATGTTTGACAATTTTTGTTCAAAGTTGTTATTTTTGTTTAGGTGTACTTTTTGAAATTGGTTTTTAATTGTTTCTATGAGTTATTTGCCAGCAAGGTTCAGAAGTATGAACCAAATAATTGTGAATTAATTTAGCATCATTAGTCCCTCCCGCTCTTGTTTAATTTATGCATTGGGTTACTAGTAGTTAGTGCTAAAGAAATATTTTGAAATGATTTGGGGGAGTTAATTCAAAGAATTCCTACATTTGAAAAGATTTTTATTAGAGAACACTTGAGGCATGTTTGGTAATTTGTTTGCAAATGGAGTTTCTTGCAAATGAGCTGGGTTTCCAATCATATGGGATCTCTTGCATTTGGTTCTCTCGAAAGCTTATTATATCTAAACTCAGATGATAATTCTCTTTCATCTGCTAATGAAGAGGTGTGGAAATTTCCTCAAAGTCACCATTGACATATGAGTGGCCCCCCACCAAGATCGGGCCTACGTGGTATTAGTAATAATTTCCAGTTTCTCTCCCAACTATCTATGTGCCTTTGATTTCAACCTGAAGACTATCTAGGAAAAAAACCCTGGTTTGGTGATAAAAAGCAATAAGGTTTCTCACTTCTTTATTGGAAGTGAAGCTACTCAGACAACTAGAGGAGAAGGAGGAGCAGAGAATAGGTCTTTGCTCGAGTTAATAAGTTGAGAGTTCATTTCTACACTCTCGTGAGGAGAGCCTTGTAAAATCATCTAGTAGACTTTCATAATTGGATTGTGGTTAGGCATGTGATAGAGTGTGTTTCAAAAAAAGTGTTTTACACCTTAAAGAAACAAAAAAAATGGAAAGTGTGAAAGATAGTTCACCTTAGAGTTTCTTTTCATTTTCCAATAGACAAAACCTTCTTTTTCTTTCTTATAGCCTTCAATGTAGCTTTTATTTTTTTTAAACAAACAAAACTCATGGAGCAATAGTCATTTTCACGATAAAAGCCACAACAAGAAATCTCTTCTTTCTTCGGATACAAGTAACAAAAAACAAGAGGTCGAGAGATCACTCATTTCCTTGGAAGCCTGGCAATGCTCAAGGACAACATCTCTTATTTTTTTTCGATTTCTTTGACCTTGGCTGTTTTCCTCATGTTCCCTTTCTCGATCATTAGTTCTTCTTACACTCTTTCTCTCCGTTCTTTTTTCGAAAATGTGGCATTGACACCATCTCTCCCTTGATTTCTTCCCCGACTTTCAATTGGCACACTTTGAGAGTCTTCCTGAATCACAACTCTCTTTGTGATCCATCTTGAGCCTGGATCGTAAAGGTCTCGAGTTCGGTTGGTGATTCCCTGTTGAAATAAAACAAAAAAATTAAATAATTTTTTATTTCCCTTTTTAATTGCAATGATTTTGAGTATTTATAAAAATTCAATGAGGCTTCGAAAATTATGTGATAAGAACCATAACTTGTCTTTTAATTTGCTTTATTCAAATTTATATTCACCTTTTAATTTCCACATGAAATTTATTTCACATAATAACAAAATTCGTACTTGACAGCGCTTATGAGCATCGAGATTTCATAGTACTTTTGAATAATATATTACAAAACACATGATATTTTATTAGTGCTTAAAAAAACATTTGTCAATCTTATTTATTCATTAGTAGATTAACATTTAGTAATAATTATGCCAAACTTTTTCTTAAATTGGCATGTGAGATGAGAAGTAAAAGAATTTACTATTGTCATGGTAGTTTTGGGCTTCGGGAGGCTAATGAAGAAGTTAAACTATTTTAGAACTTGTAGCATATGACCTTATTATTGCTAATATTCTCATTAACAATATGAGAAGAGCATTTACTTGCTTGTAAGATTAAAGATATTAGAACACATATCAATTATTAGTTTATTAAGGAAAAACTTGTTTAGATTAAAGATTGTAATGTTATACAAGGTTGATCACATCAACTAAAAGTTCTTATGCCCTCCTTAAAAACTGTTAGAGAAAAAAGTCAATATTATTGGATTGTGTTGTGGAATCTTAATGACGAAATTGTGAGTTTATTTCAAAGTAGAGTCTTAGTATTATGATGTTGGAATATAGATGAATCTTAGGTGGGATAATATTGTTTTGTTTGTAGGGTAGCTTGGTGTTCACTTGGAGAATATAAAAGATAGACTTCAATTTACAAAGAAGTTTGGTGGTTAACTACAAGATGAGATTAAACTATGCTAGAGTATGCTTTAGTGTAATTGTTTTTGTGCTAATGCTTTTTTTAAGAATTGAGAAGAATATTTGAATACTTAAAAGAGTAGATCTTTGAGTTTTTGAAGAAAAGATGATTATCTAAATTGCAAAGATTGTAAGATCATATACTAGGAGAATGTTTGACTACTCAATATCGACTAATGGTGTTATACGTCCACCTTACTTGTAAGAGAAAAAACAAGTTATTGCAATGTTTTTGGACTCTTTTAGTGGAATTTTAGCATTGACAATTTGAAATTATTCAAGAATAGAGTTTTATAGTTGTTTTTGGGATAAATTTTGGGTAAATTTTATGTAAGATTGCTTTGTTAATTGTAGTTGTAAGGTAGCTTAGTATTCACTAAGAGACCCTAATGGATTTTCTTTGAAATACAAAAAAACTTGGTTGTACAAAGAAGTACAAGATAAGGTTTAAATAAAACTTGATGATAAAATGTGGTTCAATTGTAAGATTGGAAATTTGGGAGAGATGTTATCTAACATGATGAGAGAGTGAGAAATAATGAGACTAATAAAATGAATTTTGAAGATTTAGCATAATAAATTAGGCGTTAATGAGGAGTTAAAATACATTCATAGACTTGCCAAAAGCATGAATGTTAAATGCTGAACATTTGTATCGAAAAAAATGTATGATGATAAAAAGTACTAGTTGATGAAGGCTATCTTAAATCAAAATAGATGAATTATTTTTGTAAGTGTTTTGGTGAAAATTACATTAAGGTAATTGATTTAGAGGAGTTTAATTGTACTAAAAAATATAAAATTTCTTTTATTGATGTATTCATAATATGAAAGTGAAGAAGCCTTCAAGAAGATGAAAAAAAATTTGGACTTAATGCTATTCCTATTTATGTGTTCAAGTGTTTTCGAGGAAAAAGAAATCTCTGGATTTACTCATTCGTACAATGTTATTTTAAAGATAAAAGATTTTAGTTAAGCTGATGAAAAGTGCTTTAATATCTATTTATAAGAAAAATGAGATATTTAATATTGTGTTATATGTTGGAGTATAAAGTTGGCATTTCATTCTTTGAAACAACGGAAGTAGGTGATTGAGCATATATTATGACATGAGATTATTATATTTCATAATCAATTTGTTTTTATACCAAGAATATTAATAATTAAGGCTATACACTTGTAAAGGAGTTCAATGTAAAAGTTTAAGATAAAAAGAGGATATTTGCTTATTTTCTTGTTGATTTAGAATAGGCATGCAATAAAGTAATGAAAGCAGTATTATGGAAGATCTTAGTGAAAAAATGAGTAAGCATTGTGATAAAGTAATGAAAGAAGTGCTTTAGAAGTAGTAAAAAAACAAAAAAGTGATCATTGCTTATGAATTCTCTATTTCTCCTAACTTTGTTTTTGAATGGGGTTTGAAATGCCAATGTCTTTCTCTCCTCTCAAGTGTGAGGAACAAAACTATGAGGAACTTCTGTATGTAATATAATGCACATCCTTTTCCTTTGTCTTCCGTTTTCTGGGCTAGCATTGCCCCAAGTAAATGATCCTTGGGATTATAATAAACAAGCCGACGTGGATTACGTTTGATTTGATAAAACACATTGTCTGACATTAAAGAGCTACATTGATGACCTACATTCCAAAAGATCCATTTACTTCTGGCAGTAATTGTTTGATTCTGTGAGAATGGCTCAAGTAAGTTGAGATGCCATCCTTGTGGCCTCTTTCCTTCATCGTCCATGGTTAGCTTTATTTGGTCACCATTAGATGACATTTGTGATGCCACATTAGCAATGTATGACTAATAACATTTTTAGTTGAACATTAATTACTGTTAAGAGATCTATCCCATTATATATGGAGGTGTGTGGAACCGTATTCCTCATTGTGGCTTATGCCTAGTGCTCCACATCTATCATATCAACTCTAGTATGTCCTTTGGCTCCCTCAAACATAAAGTATGCATATGTAAATGCTAATATAAGAAGATAGCTTTTGGGAACCACGAAAGGCATAACGTTCTTTTTGATATCATTGAGGAACATCACATGATACCTTGTCAACATTCACTGAAATCACTTTTTAAATCCACTTGTTCTCCTTAATAGCTTTATGTTATCATCCTCTTGAGAAAGGCTTGGGCTCGCCTCTTTATGAGGCTTTTATTGTATTTAGTTGCTTATAGTGCATCTCATTGTCTTTGCCACCATGGTTTTTCCCTATTCAAGGGGTTTTCCACATAGAAGTTATTTCTCTCACTTTTTCTCTCAAAGATTCTCCCTCATATTAGTATAACTCTAGTTATCCTCTTGGTCAGTTGATGTTCCCTATTGCAATTAAATCCTTACTATTTTTATTGTTCTGAATAATGTCTTAAAAACATTTTGGCATTGTTTATGAGAAATGGTAGGTGAATCAAAAAATGTTGGGGGAAGCCGAGTTGTCGTAATGATTGGTGCATTATTAACTAACCCCCTTGGAGTTTAATCTTGCGAAGTCCTTCCCTCAATTTATGCAAGGGCAAATCCTTCAACTCATCAAATAATGGAATTATTTTGGAATATTCTCGGGACGATCGTTGAACAATTTTGGGGTGCTTAGACAATAGGTTTTTAGACTCCTCCTTTGATTATCTAAATTCTACCCTAGGTAGACTCATTGTCTAATTAAGTTTTGATGAATAACTAGGTAGAGATAGATAAATGAGTGAGATATATTGTCCCCTATATACCATTGCATGGACAAATCACAATGGATGGGGCTTCATGCTCTCCCTTTGTTATGCCAAAGAAATATACGTTAAGCTAGGGTTCTGGTTTGATTTGTAGACAAGGATGTGGAGTTGGCATGCCAAGTTGTACTGTGCCCTTTAGCAATTATCTCTTCACTCCTATCCACAATGAAATGCTTTGGAGGGAAGTTCGTGTTATAAGTAAAGCTTTCCTTCATGATTTTCTTCTATGTTATTGGTGTTTTTGACATCTACTTGTGTAGGAGTTCGACATCAACGTTGAAATGCACATGTTATCTAGTGCCGTGAGGCTTAAGCTCTTCATGGATCTAGTCTTACTCTAGAATGGTTTTAGAGTTTCCTATCGGCCTCCATGCATGGCTGTGATGCTTGAAGAACATTTAATACTGGTTTCTCTAGTTGTTGACAACTAAAAAGGTTTGCTAAAGCAGCTTTTCTTCATCCACTAGAGAAAAAGGTTAGACCATCTGCCATTATTGATGAAGGTTTGACCAAGAACCACAAGAGGTCGAACCAACAAATCATGAGGTCAACAAGATGGAACTCGTGAGAGCATTGTTCTCTAGGGACTTAACTAATTCCTCTAGGTTTTTATTGGTCTTATTGGAAGGTATTTGTGACAAAATATTGCATTATGTCTTTTGAGGACTTCTAGAAGGTGTTGCTCAAAAAGAAAATGATGAATCATTTTAAAAATCTGAAAGAATGTTATATCCACAAAGTTGCTCTACCACAGGCCTCTTAGTAATATAAGAACCGTCCATTCAAAACAAAGTATTTCATCAACCATTATAGCCATGCACAAAATCTGCTATCCTTATTGAGGATAATGCTAAGCTCATTTGGTAGCCTTTTCCAAAATATCACCCCATTTCATTTCATCAACTGCGTAATCAACAACATAATCAGCACTCCTATATAAATAATAAACTGAATGATATATAAAAACAAGAAAAAAAAAGAAACAACTCTTGCAAATGTTTGTCTTCATGGCCAAATCTTAATTGCTTTGAGCATCTCAACCACAACCATAATGATAGACGAACATCCATCATGCTAGATCCCCTTCAATTGATCAACCCATGGAAAATATAATGCCATGCATCATCTTATCCACTATTCCCAAAAGGCAGGCCCAAATGACCCATGAGTACTAGTCTGCATTGGCTTGGTTGTGGCACTCCACCAACCCATTGAAACTAGATTGATTCAGTTTGGGGTTAGGAGGTTGCAATGTTGGGAACATGGGAAACCTGTGCCATAAGACCAAGGTATCCCAATGCTCTGAGCTCGAACAATGTTCTAACAATTTTTGGACTAGGTTTCTAACTATTTTTGGATGTTTTTTATCTAGATTTTTTTGTTGTTTTGTTATATTTTCTATATCAACTCATTTCTTTTTTTTTAATTAGTTATAAGATTCAATTTCTACTAACTATAAGGAGGTGTTGAGTGAGCATCATTATCTCCTCAAGAAATAATACAATCAAGGTAATGACCATCCCAATTGGTTGCAAAAAGAAAATCCAACTCTACTTTTTAAACTAGTGCGCATATGGGACAGCATGATGGTTTATATTTTTTTAGTTGCAAAACATTTATCTTTTCTTATCACCAAAATCTAATGAATGGATGTCTTTCCAAATAATCTATGCAGCTGCTAGTTGTGCAGACTAATACGGGAATTTGCTAATTGCTTTATATGAGAAGCATTGTTCTCTGTTTCGTTTTTTATGTGTTTTTTATTTTATATGTGCCCATCTTTACTGTTCTAAGACTTCATTTTCTATTTCTGCAACTTAGCTTTTAATTTTGGTGATCTTTCACTTTGTTGGAATGGTTAAAGTTGTCATTATTGTAAATTTTGCAAACCCAAATATATGTGCTTCAAAAAGCTACGGATGTTTTAAACATAATTTAGTTACTTATGAAGATTAAGTTATCCATGTCAATATGCCTTATATAATGTACGTATAACATTTCCACCTATTTATGTCTCTTCCTCTCTGTCTATCTATGTAGTACCTATGACAGCCTTTACTCTGCATATTACATGTGTGCGTGTTAGCAATTTTGCTATATTTTTATGCTTGGAGTTTTCCTTTTTGTTGTCAATCAGTAATACTAGTTGTTTCCATCGTTGACATGGCATTTGGATTTTTTTTTTTACAGGCTTCTATACTTTCTCTTTTGCCATCAAACCTATTGAAGATAACAGAAGTCTCAAGACTCACGTCTACCATGTTGGGTCCCCTTGTAAATTGGGTACTTCAGTGAATTTAGCTTTGTCAAAGCATCTTTCAAATTCCTTAATGCTGGACCGTTCTTCCACATTATTTACAGACTTCAGTGTACTTACCATTTAGCTAGCATTGTCTTCTTTTTTCAGTTCCATAAAAGTTTCCGCATCAGAAGTCAAATTGTGGACAGGGGGTGCTTCAAATTAAATCTTCAATTTGCTTTGGAGAGTCGTGAGGGTACAGCTGAAGAGGTTTCATTATTCTTCAACTAACTCAGTATCTTAATTTGTATTCCTTTGTTTTAGCATGCCTTATATTTTTCATGGAATAATTAATGCTGCATGTTCTATACAATAATCCTTTTTGTATGGGTGTTCCAAACTTAGCATTAGTATTCTCCATCGATGGAAGTTGCATCCAACACGTCCATCCATTGGCACGTGTTAATTGGAAAGCAATACTGTACGAAATGGAGAAAGAGTTTCTTATTCTACTCTTTAATTGAGTGACTTGATAAAAAATCTGTAAGGACTGAACTGACTGTCCTACTAATCTGCGTTTAGTTCCTTTTTTCTTTCCATCGCTAGTCATGATTTTGGAACTGGGTTGGTGAGTGAGGATTGTACCATTTTAGCATGATTTGGATATCACAAAGTAGATCTGCTTTAGCTTTGGTCAAACAGAATATTTTTGATTTCATATAAAATTAGTATTCATTCATTTTAATGTAATCCTTATTAGATTGGTCCTTTCAACCCTTTTTTGGATTAAAACCTTACTGATCATAAAAAGATTTTTTTTGAAAGCTTTCATCAGGAAAGCTGTTCATGGCTTAAAAAAGTTTTCAAAATTTCAGAAAATAAGCTTTTAACGATATAGGCATGTCTGTATTAAGCTAGAAACTCAAATATTCATTGAAGAAGGCCAAATTTTAGAAAATTTTGTCATGCTTTAACTCTAGGTAGATAGGTTGGCTTCATTTTAATTCATTTCAGCAATCTGACCTCCGAGGTCATATCAGTGTATGCCTAAAACGAATTATGCACCTTCAAAAGATTCTCTATTCTTCTGGAAAGAATCAGTAATAAGTGAACTTGTGATTTCCTATATAATTTTAGTAAAGGATGAAGGTAAATTTTCGTGCTTTCAATTTTGTTTTTTTTTTTTCTGATTCCTACGAGTGCATTTTTTCGGGTTTAAATGAATTCTATGCAAATTGAACAAATGGGAATTGTTCAATGGATGGTTATATTCTATATGACCAGTTTCTATCTGTATGTCATTATATCGAGATATCTGTAGTTAAGATATTATTGATAGGTTAATGCTAATTATGTGTATTTATTGGAATGCAAAGCTGAAAAGGTTGTGTATACAATATACTTAAATGTATGGCTAAATGCTATGTTAAGATTTTGTAAAGAGTGTATGTGAACTAAATATTGATTCGGCAAATCGGTTTTGGATAATGAAGATTGCTTAAAATAAAATCAAGAATATATCTAAGAAATGTGTTGCTTAACATGCAAATTTCCTTGTGAATGAGCTTAGAATCCTTAGATCAAACTTAAATTGCATATTTTCAAAATGCATGAATTATGTATGCATACTGATAATGTTGTTCATATTTGCATGTGTAGTTTGTTTGAGCGTGCATGTGCATGTGTGTGTATGTATGTGCGCATATGTATGTGCATGTGGTTGTGTGCATGGCATGCATATTTGTGATCTTAGTGTGTGTGTACGATTGCATGTTGTATATTTTGTGTAACATTTCACCAGATAAACTAGAATTAATTATAAACTTTCTTGATATTAATGTCGATTGTAAGGCCTTTAGTGAACATTTTATCTGTTATCCTTCTTAATTATGCGGTTAAAACTTCTTAGTCTTGACCATGAACTTTATTTTCAATATCTTTATGAAATATTATTTTAAAAGCAGAACCAATTATCATATTGAACTTCAAGTTTTCTCTCACTTTACATTGTGTTCTCATTTCTATTGAAATACTCTTAAGGCTAAAGTTTTTTGTATATGATGGTTTTGTGCAAAGATTTAATCCAATCATATGATTTTTTTATTATTTTTATGGTATAAGAAATAAGTGAAAGGAATTTGACAATCCACAAAAGGGGGTGAATTATGCTTTTTAATTTTTTTTATAAAATAATAGTTAAATTTTTTCAAATTCAAGCAATACCAAATTTTGAAAAGCTCTTATATTTAAATCTTTAAGCAAGTTTCTTATTGTTTATATAAAGACAATCAATTTAATCAAATAACTATGATCTTTGAAAAACTTTCTTAGATTTTGAAACTTTTTGTTGTTGATTGAGAAGCAAGTAGAGATATGTAAGGACAATAAAAGTACACAAAGATTTCAAGTGATTCAACAAAACCATTGTCTTTATTTACCCCTGGTTGCATAGTATTCATTTCTATGTAGTTTTCAATAATCATGATGCAAAAGTAAGGTGGGTATTAATAAGCATGTATAAAAGTTAATATCATATCATATCAAGTAGGGCTTATTTAAATAGTATATATGTTTTCACATCAACAATCAATCATTTATTCAAGTAAGAAATCATTCCTCAATCATCTTCTAAGTGTTAAGATCGATCAATCTAGTAATATATTTCGAAATAAATAGGCTTTAGTTATCTCCAATCCCAAGTTGTATTCTCACTTAACTTTTTCTTGAGATGTTAATTTTATTTTATTTTTTCCAAGTTTTTCCTTTCATCCTTTCCATTAGACCATTTGTTGATGGATTAGACTGATGAGTTTTCTTCTATTTATACCATCTGATGTCATTATCAGACCATTTGATGTGTTCTCTTGTAATGAATTGTTTGTTCCACAAATCAAACTATCATCTTTTTGGTCAGATTGTTCAGTGCTCTTGATCAAGCCATCCAATGATTGGTTGAATTATCTAATTTGCTATTAGAAACTTTCTAAACTTCCTTTTGTTTAGTTTTTTCTAATTTCTTATTCTCCTTTCTTTTGTTTTGTTTTCTTTCTTTCTTTTCTTTTATTGGTCACTTTAGTTGCCTTGTAGATTTTGTTTTGTTGTCTTTCGAGTGATCAGGGTCCCGCTTATGCCAGATCACTTCCTAGATAAAACAAGATGGTTTCTAGAAAAGATGATGGAGAGTTGTATCGTTGTTTTTATACCTCTAAAACAAAGTTTACTTAAAATCAACTAATAATTTTTTAGTGGATACACTAATAAAAAAAAATATTTTTTTTTATATTAAGTAAAAAATCATGTTCTTTAATACTAAAATTGGTATTGAATAAATTTAGATTTTTATCAGGGTCTAATTTAGAACATACAATATTGAAGATGTTCAATAGATTATTAGAGATTATGGAAGAATATTATATGCTAATTAGAGTTAGGTGATGTGTGACGTTTTATAATTGTTCAAATATTGACGTTCAAAGTTATAACGTGGATTATTAAGTAGAGTAGATAACACATTAAATATTAATTATAAAATTCTGCCAAACAGCTTTTATCATATCCAATTTTATACATAAAATAGAGAATTTAAGATAAACTTTATGTGAAGTTTTTTAATAAAAGAAAGAACAACTATAACTTTAGATTATTACTTAGAGAATAAATGCTGTTGAAAGAGTGTCTTTTTGGCGATGATATCCTGGAGTTTCGTTGGCATTGGCGTGTGGAGCACTAAAGATAGAAAAGGAAAATATGGTGGTGATATGGTTTAATAGGGAAGCTTGGTTTATGGGGTAACAAGATGGTAGACTAGGATTTAGAGCCCTGTTAAAGAGGGTGATGGTTTGATGATTTGATCAAAAGAGTGAAAGGATAGGCCAAGACTTATGGGAGTTGGAGGAAGTGAGAATTTATTTGGTTGTCAGCTCTCTCAGTGGAAGGTCTTTCATCTTCGATCCTTGTCTTTCGCAAGAGTTTGGTTGCCTGCTCTCTTGGTAGAAAGTCTCTTACCTTCAATCCTTATCTCTCACAAGGGGAGGAAAAGTTGGAATCTCTCCAACTAAGTTGGGTCCACGCTCTTTGCTCGCAAGGGTGGGGGCATACAAACATGAGATATTTCATTTCAGAATATTGATTTTCTTCAACCAGGTGAGCATCCCTATTTATATAGACTTCAATAATACAGTGATTTGTTAACTTAGAAATATAAAAAAGACATTTAAAAATGTCAAATGACATATTTTGGAATTCTAAAGGACATTTCAGAATTCCAAAATTCAATACAAATTATAAAAGAAATATTCTGAATAAAAATTGACTTATAAAGTTCTAAAATTAATTTAATTAAGCAGTTTCCAAACAAATGGTGCATTTTAGGCGGCGGTAACGGCGAGCGATAAAACAGCGGGCAACAAAACAAAGGGTTGCAATCGGTGCGATGTGGGTGGAGCTTTCGGTTTGGTTTTTGAGTAGGCGCGGGTAGTGCGGAACAGTGCGGTCGGCGAGGGTTGGTGGGTTGATGTAGGTCGACACGTGTCAGAGAGGATAAAGAGGGTCGTCATGAGTGCTGGGTTTGCACGGGTTGAGCGGATCAAATAGGTTGACGGTTCGATGCTTTCGTAATTGGGTTTGTGCAGGTCTACCGAGTTTGGTGGGTTGGTCGTGTCAAACGGGCCGTGGCAACGGCAGCTGATGGCATTGGTATGGTGGTAGATGGCAGTGGACAACGTTGGGAATAGCCAAAAACTCAATTTTAAACTTTTTTTTAAAGCAATTTTTCAACCAAATTTTATACCAGTGGAGTCATGGAATTGTGCAATGCCGACGAGTGTGTGTTTGTGAGTTAACATTAGAATCTCCAATGTTACTATCTTATTTATTTCCAAAATTGATGAAAATCAAGTGAAGTTTTCATTTCTTACCATAAACATTTTCTTTAAATATCACATGAAGTGAATAATCTCTATGGTAGATCCTTTTAGCATAAAGTCATATTGATCATTCATTATATTTGTTTTATATTATAGTCTATGTTATTCTTTCTTGAAGTTTAAAAGTATTAGTCATCAACTTAATACTTTTATAATCAACATAATTTTCAATGTAGGCTTTGTACCTAAAATGGGTTTCAAATTACTTTCCCTCCAACCCTCTATTTCTATAAATATATTTCGAATTATTTTTGTTCCACTCATTTCACATCTTTTTAGCTTTTCAACTTAAGATTGAACTACTTAATTTGTTGATAGATTTATTTCTCAATAGCATTAAAAGCTCATTTTTTTATTTTTTGCATTTAATTTTCTTCAAATTGTTCATTTTAAGGCTTTATTGATAAAAATATATATATTTTTTATTTTAAACTAAGCTTAGTTAAATCAATTTTTTTGGCATATTCTTACATATAGATATAAGTCATTTATTTAGATTTAATAATCTTATAATTGATATTACTTTTTTATCATCATTTTTTCTTTTTTGTGTAAAAAGAGGGATTTGAGACCCATAAATATCAAAATATTCAATTAAGAATAGAAAATTCGATTGTCCTTTAGTTGTTGGGTCACGTCGCTAAGTGGAGTTGTATAGATGATCATGTTGAAATGTTTGTTCCTTGAGTCCCTTAATTCATCATTTTAGTACTTTTGTTTTTTTTTTTCTTGATGCATTGTTGTAGATTAAAAATCTAATCTTTTGCTAGTAGGCCACTAATGTCTTCCACTATCTTTTTTAGGGGAGGACAGGGATACGTCCTTCCTTTATTTATTCATCGAAGGGTTGATTTGTAATCAAATTCAAGTGCTATCTGTATATATTCCTATTGCCAAGTCACCTCCAAGTCTTACCAAAAAAATCCATTTTTTATCTAAAACAGCCAACAAATGTCTCTGTCGAGTCTTATAAAGCCTCTTCCATTGTAGCTTCTCTAGTTAAGTTGAGCCATATACATTCTTCAATTATTCTTTGTGCTTTGCATAGAACTAGACACTAGTGATCAAGCTTCCAATCTATTTGCTACCATATTTCTGATGAAATCAATCCCTCTCTTGAATCCTTCTCTGGGATTTTCTTCTTTCTCCATATTCATAACATATAAATAGTAGCGATAAAATAGATCATTCAGTTGTTATGAAGGTTGTGCTGCCATTCAGAACAAAGATTTAAATTTGGATTACAGCATAACCATTCTTTCTATGCTAGAACAATAATTGTCCTCTTCTATCTTACTGCAAGCAACCTATTGTGAACGCTACAAAACTTCATGCATTAACAAACCGAGTTAATTTAAGTTTTTTCCTTCAAGTCATAGTGCTAAGACTTGGGATCCCTCACTCCATCTATTTGTTCAAGCCTTTGTAAGATGTTTACCATGCATCTCAAGCCATGCAGGCATTATGATGCTCTTGTAAAAGCGTGATAATAGAAGCCTTGTTGTTAGCTGATTTTTTAGCTGATTGTCCTTAGAGTCACCACAAATTAGCTTCTTTTCAACTGGATTCTGCTGTAGATATCTCTAGGTTCAATTCCTTTCGTTGAAACAAAGCCACAAACCAGCCTATTGACTTTCTCCATTGGGAGATCTCCTTCACTTTGTCTTGAAGAATTTGCCCACTGCATAGCCAATTGTCGTTCCAATTCCTCACTTTTATTCCCCTACCTAACATTCAAATCTAATTTTCCAATAATTGTGGCTTCTCTTAGCAAATTCTAATCCAATGTTTTGAATCAAAACCCTTTTGTGGTCATTAAAACTTGATTCCCCTTTTTATATTTCTCTCTCAGTATTTTGAGGAAAAGAAGTTTCTGATCCTAGCAATCGAACTTGATTGGTTTAAGTAGAACATGGAAATTCTTTTGACCATTGGAGGGGAAAATCATGTTCAAATGAACATGCTGAGGTTTTTTAGAAATGAACCTTTTCTTAAGGACGGAACAATGCTTGCATTCTAAGATTCTTTAAAAATGTCTGCTAAGTATGTTTTAATCCTTCGAATCAATTTGTAATGCACAAAGAAGTGGATTTTAAAGCTCATCTGGAACATTCCTAATTTGTTCTACTCTAGTTATGTGATCAATTCTTTGTAACCTAACATGAAATCAAATACTATAAAACAAAACTAGTTAAATTTACATTGGATGACTTAAAAAATGATTATTAGTATGTGCAGTACATTATTGGATTTTGCAATCATCTTGTTATGTTAATTGAAAAGTGTCCTGTCCAAACTGTCTAATTGTATTTATTTCTACACTGTTGTAAGATGTTTCTTTCACTCAACATGCTATGTGCAAGATAACTTGTGCTACACCGGCCTTTGTGTGCAGCATGTGCTCATATGCACACTCGCACACATGTTTGATAGATGTCTTTTATTTAGTTGATGCAACACTCTTATGTGTTTAAACGTGGTTTCTATTACTTAATTTGGTATTTTAGACATTCATATTTTTCTTTCATGTTTTCTTTTTGTGCTTCTTCTCTGTTTAGAAAGTTTCTTTCATTGTTATTGCATGTGATTCCGACACTCTTTACAATGGAGAATTCATGCGGACTTCCATTCAGTCATCTCACAATGTTTGTGTAGGTTGCTGCTTTGTCGGTGGCATTATTCAGATCTCTCAAACTAACAACCAGGTAAATATGTTTATAGCCATGCTCTTAGGATTATTGCTAAGGAATGTTTTTCTTGCTTGGCTTTGTTTTCCATGTATGGTATTGTTATAACCTTTATAAGTTGTGTGTCCACTTTTCGAATTAAAAGCAACTTTGGTAACGATAATTTTTTTTTTTAATATACTACATGCAAATCATTGATGCAAGCTTTAAGAGTAGAGACGGTGACTTATTGAATGAAGAGGAAAGTTGTGTATGGAACCTAAGGTTGATGAAGTGTGGGAAGGAGTGAGAATTGATATGGGATTGTGGAGTACATGTAGAAATCTTGTGGGCAACACACAGATGCTTTGTGCTTTCTCTTTCTGTCCCTTTCTTTTTCATTGTCACGTGTTAGTAAAACATGCTCTTTGATTTTTGTTATACTAGTCTTGGATGATCTGTAACTAGTCCCATAGGTGAGCTATTTGTAGACAATTGAGATGAATTTGATATTGCTACTTGATGTAATCATTAAACCTTCTAAAGAATTTGATGGTTATATGGTTTAATTGTCTGATTGATTGGACTACTGGTTTTCTAGGTTTGAGAGCGTGGGAAACCAAGTAGGGTACCTCATCAGCTTCGATAGGTCACTTTCAGTTAAGGTCTTTGGCTAGAAATTGACCATAGGTCACCAACGGTGATGAGGCTTTTCCTTGTGAATTGGGCTCTAAGACAGTTTAATTAACGGCTTTGTTGGAAATAAGCTTGGAGTTTGTCGGGGAACAGGCACAAGAGTGGGCCTGCCATAGGAATCTTGAAGCTATCAGAGAATGTAATGTTGATTCAATCATGGAATGTGTGCCAATGGTCACAGAATGCCATCCCAATCTTGTCAAGAAATGCACCCTAGCTATTCCCCTGTATCTTTGGTTGAGTTGCTATCTGTCGATCACCTGCCTCTAATGGAGAATGAATGATTGTGATATAACCTTGGTAAAATTTACATCTTAACCAGTCTCCTGGCTTGTCAGTAGTCCTGAAGCTCATCTCTACCTACTCTATCTTCTTTAAAAAAAGAAAAAGACCAAGACCAGGGTTTATTCAATTCCAGTATTTGTTCATGATTTTATCAAATTCAGGTGATCAAATTATGGTATGCTCCGTGACTGCTAGATTATATACTTCAATGTTTTGTTGTTATCGCATTTGCCTTTGCATTTTTCAATGTTTTTTACTATATATTCCTATCTGTACTTTCATGTATAATAATACTTGCAGAGAGGATAAAAAGTTTTGGGTATTGGAAATGTTATTTTGGAGCTAGGCTTGGTAACTTATTCTTCTTATTTTTTGAATCATTCAGGTTAGTCTGTTGAACATCGGCAAGTTTAAAGTGATTTAATAACCTATCCCAGTGAAATTGTGGATTGTTAATGTCTTTTCAATGCCCCTTTAAAGCTTTTATTTAGATTGCTGGACCTTCACTACGACCAACATGCAGAGGCCTGTATTTTTTGTTCGTCTTGATAATGTGGACAGTTAGCTGTTTGATTCAGTTTTCTGTGGAAACTATGCTCATGGAGATAAATCAAGTTTTGTATGTTACCTTTGGTTTTAGGTTTGTGTCAAATTTGGATGTGGCTTCTCTAAAACCGGATTTTGATGTCCTGGGAAATTCAAGCTATGATACAACTCATTTGGAGACAAAGATACCATGTCCTGTTACTGTTAATTCAAGTTCTATTCAGATCCGTGCTCCTGATCCTGTTCCTTCATCAGATGCTCAAGATGAAGCTATGTCCCCCAAAACATCCTCAAACTCCAAGGTAGGAAACAACTTCTACAATGATTTGACAGTTTCTAGCTTTGCTGAAGATGTAATTAAGTATGAAACAATTCAACGAAAATGTGATGAAGTTGATTCTTGTGTCCCCAAGAGTGAGGACAGTTCAAAACGGAAGGGGGATATAGAATTTGAGTTGCAGCTGGCAATAGCTCTCTCAGCTACTGCAACAACGTCAAATGATAATAAAGCAGGCCATAATATGGAAGAACTACATGACGCCTTATCACCTTTCAGTTCTCCTATCAAGAAAATGAGGAAGGCGAAGGGTACAGAATCTTCCTTCTCAGGATGTGTTAACTCCGGAGCTGTTTGGTCAAGAAAAAGTGGACCACCCTTGTATTGGGCAGAAGTCTACTGCAGTGGGGAATCGCTAAATGGAAAGTGGGTGCATATTGATGCTGCTAATGGTTTCATTGATGGTGAGGAAAAAGTCGAACCTGCTGCAGCTGCTTGTAGAAGGCCATTGAGATATGCAGTTGCGTTTGCTGGTAGTGGTGCTAAAGATGTGACTCGCAGGTATGCTTTGATTTCTTAATTCGAAGTGTAATGCTTATACATTACATTGAATAGAGAATTGTGAATGGTTCAACAGTGGTACAATTATCAATTTGTGTAATGTTATTTATAACTGTTGGAACGACTTATTGTGCAGATCAATGTGATAATTATTCCTTGAAGGAGAGGACAAGTTAGTATTGTATGTGATGATAAAAGATTCTTTCCAAGAGCTCATTGTAGAATTGGGTACAATTAAATAAGGCATACATATGAAAAGCTTTTTATGTAATTAGATGCCTAGATTTCCAATCCTGATGTTCTGTTATTCTTATCCATGAACATCTTTTCTAAATCCTTGCTATTGTGTTAAGAATGCCTTATGAATCTGCCCCATGAAGGTAGATATCCAAACCATTTGTTTATTCCTTTATCTGGTTTATTAAATTGTATCTAATTCACTGGAGGTTCTTCTGTACTTAGGTTGGTCTATTGTTTTAGTAAATCCTGCAATTTCTGAATGTTTCTTAATGATACATCTCAGTTTATTAGTGATATTAGGCTGGATCTTATTTTGTGGTTGTATGTGTTTGACAATTTGCTTCCTTCTAGGAAATTCCTATGAAACTTTTCAGTGTTGGCTAAGAATCGAATGTATATACTGATTGTTAAGTGGTTGTAGAAGGGGATTGTGAAAGGAGGGTAACAAAAATGGACTTAAGCATGTAAAGATGATCAAGAGAAAAAGCAAAAGTATCATTCTTTGTGGCATGCTACTTTTTATTTATTTTCTTTGGCTTTTACCGATCTTCATCGACATTCGGATTGAGAGTTGTTTGTGTCATGAGACTTTTAACACAGGAAGCCTTGCAACCTGACATCTTGTGTTTTATGTAGTTGTGATTATTTCTATGGTGCGTGTTATCCGTAGTTTTTCAATGAATTAGTTTGAATTTCATTCATTTTCTTTTGAAAACTTTGAGAAAATTATTCTCTTGGAAGCCTTTGTTCATTTGTATATTAATAATTGATATGTGGAATTAATCTATGTTATTGTCGCTTCACCTATTATCATAAAAAATATTCCATTAGCATCAAATAGTGGTTTGTATGCATTCCTGATACCATACTGTGCAATGTGAGTTCTATAAACCATTAATGCAGGTAATATTATCTGTTTTTTTTTTGAGAAAAAGGTGTGCTACATACTGTAGAAATTATTAACAAAGCGAATACTATGAGGGATGCAATGAAGATTGGGTGAATAGATCATGTTCCTCAATGTAGAAAGAATTGTGAGCATTGAAAGGAACAAAGGTAATTTTGAAGCACATTTTAGAGTTGCTTGCCAAATCTATGCCATAAAATGCACCTAGCTTGAGCTACGAGCTATTTTGTGCATGAGAAGCTGAGAACAGGATTTGAGAAGGAAATCTGCAGTATCGCTGAAAACTTTTTGGAGTCCACATGCGTATGATTAATGGATATCAATTATAGACTAACCATGGACAAAGAAGTTCATTATTAATCAACTGTTGCAATCAATCTGTGGTCTTTTAGAAGGTCCCGAAGTTTCCAAACCCAGTATCTAACTCATGTGACCTGACTTTGCTTTTAGAAGCCTAAGATATTCTTGCATGAGCATTCAATTAGAATTTGTTGTTTTGACAAATTATTTTCTTGTGGAATTGTCAATAAAAGTAGGAGTTATTTTGAAGGGAGAGATAAATTTGGTAAGGAATTTGCAAGTCAACTGCATAACCATCTTGGCATCTTTCTTTTCTATGTTCTTTGAACTACTTTGTTACAATAAAGAATTGAGATCCTGTAGACAATATGAATTTTTTGCTTTCTTGATCATGTACTCTTCCTCAATGTGAATTCTTTCTTCTCATGGATAAACTGGTAATAGCTGGTATTATGGTTTTCATGAATGGTCGACCAGGTATTGCAAGCAGTGGTATAGGATTGCGTCGCTACGGATCAATTCACAGTGGTGGGATACAGTTCTTGCGCCCCTTAAGGTGTTGGAATCAGGGGCAACGGGAGAAATGGTTCCTTTGGAATCACTTTGGGACAGCATTTCTGTTGTGGATAATGGAACTTTTGAAGTGCATCCTCTGCAATCACAGGAACTCAAAACCCATGAAGAATCTTCTTCCTTGGGATATTCTAGCAATGTGAAGTCAAATAATTTAGAAGTATCCAAGCAGATTGGCATCACAAATGCTTATGAAGGTCCACATAGGAACCCAAAGCAATGCAGTCGGGTTGCTCTCGAGGATATGGATCTGGAAACTAGGGCACTAACCGAGCCTCTTCCAACAAATCAAATGGTATTATGCTCCATGGGTTGAATGATATGCAAACTTGTTTTAGTTTAGACGCAGCTCTGAGACTTCCCTTTTTCTTTGTACTTTCTGATTCAGGCATATAGAAACCATCACCTTTATGCAATTGAAAGATGGCTTACCAAGTATCAGACACTTTATCCGAAGGGCCCTGTGGTTGGTTATTGTTCCGGTCTTCCTGTTTACCCTAGATCATGTGTTCAGATGGTACAAAGTAAACAAAAGTGGCTACGTGAGGGCCTTCAAGTTCGAGAAGATGAAGTTCCAGCTAAGGTGAGATATAAGAACTTCCCAAAGCATTAGTAGTATTTAGAATTTTGTAACATGTGAGGAAATATGTTTATCTCATCAGGTAATAAAGCGCTCAAAGGTGGCAAGAAAAGTTGAATTTTCTGAGAGTTTTGCAGAAGAAGAAGAGTCTATTGAATTGTTTGGTCGGTGGCAACTGGAACCCTTGAAACTTCCTCATGCTGTAAATGGTATTGTGCCCAAGGTGAGATCATTTTGTTTTTGTGCTTTAAATGATATTGGTTTGCAGTTCTATTCCATCCCTCTTGTCAAATCTTTTCTTTTAGAGATTGAAAAGAGTACAGTGGGAGATCATTTAGCTCTTCCATTTGATTTTTTCGAGCTATGTTTTTACAAAAAAACTTTTTATTATAACTTTTTTTGCTGATGTAAAACCTTTTTTTTTCAAACCTCTTTTAAACTCACAACTAGATGCTATAAACTGAATGTTATAAACATGTTAATTTTGTTACATTGCTGATTATGCATTAAAAGAATCATTCATTGTTGACTAAATTATCTTCTTTGTTGCTTCTATGTTGCTAACCCCCAAACCTTATAATTCCTGCTCAACACACAATAGAAAACATAAATGGAAACCCAATGTTTGCATTGCTAAAAGGCAATGGAGAGAGTTATTCAAGCAATCCTTTTGATTTAGCATTACTTGTACTTTGTGATTTATGATTCCTACATACTCACCAATGTAGAACGAATATGGTCGTGTGGATGTGTGGTCCGAGAAGTGCCTCCCACCGGGCACGGTGCATTTGAGGCTACCCAGATTGGTTCCCGTTGCCAAAAGACTCGGAGTTGATTTCGCAGTCGCCACGGTTGGCTTCGAATTCCGCAACGGTCGATCCCATCCAATTTATGAAGGGATTGTTGTTTGCACGGAGTTTAGAGATGCTATCATGGAGGTAAGGCCTCAAGCAACTCAGTTTGCAAATAGTTTTCAGTTTAGAAACAAGGTTAGGGAAAGATGTTTTGAACATGGGATGAGTCTTTTTGTATCTCTTATATGTATCATCTCAATTCTCGTAGGCATACGCCGAGGAGGAAGAAAGGCGAGAAGCAGAGGAAAGACAAAAGCGAGAAGCAAATGCTCTTTCGAGGTGGTTTCAACTGCTTTCATCCATGGCAACCAGGCATCGGCTAGAGAGCTCCTACAGAGCCACATCGTCTTCCTCGCAGCCTACCGATAGATCTTGTGAACATAATGGAGGACTGGAAGGACATGTAAATGATGCAAAGTTTGCTATCTCAACTGCTCAAAATGACCATGAACATGTTTACCCATTGGAGAACCAGAGCTTAGATGAGGAGGGGTCTCTTTGTACCAGGAGATGCCCATGTGGATTCTCTATTCAAGTGGAGTTGCTGTAGTTCATCAACCATGTAAGTTTTCCCTTTTAATGATCAAATCCTCTTCTTTTTTATATATCATAAAATGTTCTTTATGATTTGGTATATTAGTTTTCGTTGATAAAAGAAAAAAAAGATTTTTTTGAGAATTTTAAATTGTATATTATTTTATACTACTTCTAATTAATGGTTTCTTGATCAAACTATCCCTTATTTTTCTTTATTGTAAAGAGAAAGAGAGCATCAGTTTCTTCAGATATTGGATAAAATGAATTATTTGGCCATCTTTCAGATGTAGTATTGTAGCTTTCAGGAAAACAGCGAGGGTTTGAATCTATTTTAATTTAATCAATGTGTTTTAGTTAAAATGTGAGTTTAAATTATATTGTGAGTCAATTTTGAATTACCTTGAGTCATTGTTGGATTGACCTGACATTTGATTAGAATTTATATCAATATAATATCATAAGTTATTATAGTTGATGTGAGAATTTGTTAATTTATTAATGATAAAACATTTAATTTAAAATTTAAAAGTTTTATTGTTCTGGGTTTAAATCAAACTTTAATTCATAACTAGCAAATCATGCCCTACTTATCTAAAAGTATGTCAAATCGGGATAAAATGAGTAATTAAACATGCAAGAATAAATTGTTGTTCTTTCATTACATATAAATCGTTTTAGCAACTAATAAAGGAAGAATTTTGTAATTTATTTATCCTCTCTTGTTATTTGAAATTTTTAAATTAAAAAAATTATAAATTTGAGAGAAATTTGGGATACTATAATAGAATCATAATATATATGAAATTTATCATCATTTAAAGAAGAATTACAATACCCATTTCACTTAAAGTTTTAGAAATTTTTTTATATGGGACAAATTCTAGTTTTTTGTTTCTCCTCGTTTGAATAAAAACATGTTTTTTTTTGTTTGATATTTTTTTTTAGATTATTGATTTTTTTTTTGAAATTCATCAATTTTGAACAAGTTTTCAAAATTAAAATATATCCATGAAACATAATTTATGAATAAAAAATATACCATTTGAATATCCATGTTTATTGTGGTTTTTTTTATAATTTTAGGAATTATTTATTTATTTATTAATTGAAGTTATTAATTATTTATTAGTTATTAGTATTAGTAGTTATTTAGTATTAATTATTATTTTTTAATATTAAATTTTTAATTTGAATTTTATATTTATTTTGATATTTATATATTTAAATTATATAAGAGATTATATGAAAGATCAATCAAATAAAAATATTAAATTAAAGAAGTAAGGAAAAATATAATGATATTAAAGAATCAAATGAAAATAAAAATAATAAAATAAAATTATAAATTAAATTTATAAATTTAAGAAAAAAGAACAAAATCAAAAAGTAAACTAAAAATAATCAAAAAATTAATAAAGAAGAAATATAAATAAAAATTAAATAATAAATAATAAAATTAAGATAACATTAAAAATAGTATAAATAAAAATTATTTAAATTATACATATTATTAAATTACAAATAAATATAATATTATAAATAAAAAGAATAAATAAAAATAAAATAAACAAATACAAGATAAATATAAATAAATAAAAATAATGAAATAAGTCGTCCACTAATTTTATTTAGAATTCCATAAGACTTCGAGCATCAATGAAACTATTTTAATAAAGTTCAATTATGTCAGCCCCAAAGTAATTCCATAAAAAATTTGAGTTTCTTTTGGATTTCCTACTTTATCAATGATAACCATTGCATTGTCACAAATTGTATTATCATGTCTTAGCACGTACGAACAATTAAAGCTCTAATAATTTTGGATCTTTCTATAAACATGTTGGGCACTACTTTGATTACAACAATAATAGCAATGCCCATATGAGCTTTGTTGTTATGTACTAAATTTAAAAGTGTCTAAAGTTCAATGAAATCATTCTTATTGGAATATTTTATTTAAATTTATCATTCTTATTGGAGTATTTTATTTAAATTTAGGATATAAAAGTAAAAAAAAATATTATCTACCAGAGATAAAAAATTTCATAATTATTTTTTCATTCTTAACATCTTTTTATTTTATCTTTTTCTTTTCTTATTTTGTTTTTCATAAAAAAAAAATTAGTTAGTATAATTGTTTCCATCGATCTAATTGTGACAGGTTTGTCGAGAAAGATAAATATCCAAAATAAGTACCCATGTCTTTCCACAACAAACAAATCACATTATTGCTCTTTGCCTTGCTTCAATTTGTCTAGTTGTGATCCAAGCTGGTTTAAACACCTTAAGAGCATATCTCTTGAAACAAATACGATTGTCTCTGCAAAATATTCCCTTCATTCTATCTTTATATTATTTATGAAATCTAGTCCTTTTGGGGTTTTTGTTGATGGTTGTTTCTATTCCATTTCTACTACAAAATAGAACATGAGAGTTTCTTTTCATCTGACTCCTCGTGAATAAAATGATTCCTCAATAATCTTGTAATCTTTGATGTACACTATTTGAGTAATAATGCAATATAAAGTTATTGAAGTTCTAATAACAATTGTGATTTGTACTACTCTTTATCATAATTGTGCACTATATATCAAATTATATAGACCATTCATTAAACACACTTTTTTCAATGTGTATAAAATCTTCTTGAGCTTTCAACCCATCTTCATGTTCTTACTGACATAGAAAGTTGAGGTTAGACTATAAAAACATCTTTACAAATCATCATGAAGAAATGTGGTATTCACATTAAGTTTTTTCGAGTGTAAGCCTTGTGCGTTAACAATATTGGACATCAATCATATAGTTGTATGTTTCATTGTAAACTAGAATATCTAATCATAATCAATGTCTTTATGTTGTTAAAAGCCATTAACTATTCTACTTTATAATGCTTACTTTTTTTAGTCCATCCCTTTGATCTATGTATTCACTTATATTGAACCTTTATCTCTTTTAGTAGCCAATTAAACTCACAAATTCAATTTTTCACTTAATGATATAATTTCATTTTTTTTGTTGTTGTTTTCCTTTGCTTGGATTTTCTAATCGTTTAACCTTAGAGAAAAAAAATGATCCTTCAGCATTTAAGAAAAAGTAATAAAGAAAAGGTTAATACTTTTCATTGACCTCAATGTGCAGCATAATCTATATATAATTGTATTAATGATGTTCTATTTGTCAAACAATACTCATTTTAGTCTTAGAATCATGTTTGTATCTTTGTAAATATCATGTTACGTACTTATGAATAATGATAACTTGAGAAATACACCTTGAAATACTTCATATTTTTATCTACTATTGTCTTCAATTGTCTTCCACATCTAACTCATTGATGTACCAATCTTTTTTACTATCATTATTCATTGAACAATACAATTGTCGTCATATTAATATAATGTCTTTGTAGATCCTAAAAGTGATAACCAAAATTATCGTGTTAATTCTTCTATCTCTTGTGAAGTCACAATCCACTATTTACAATAATAGTACCAACATTCTAACTATCCTTGAAAGTCAATATCTACTAAGTTCAATCCTTACTAGTTTGATATTATGGAGCAATTGTTTAGTGCAATTTCATTTTTTTTATTTTTAATTTTGATCATATCTACCCATCATATTCATTTGGTTTACTAACTCAATGATAGAGTGTTCGGCTATTAAGTGCGACTAAGATCTCTTATGCATCTTGATGAATGAAAGAATTCGTCCAGACTATCAGTAGAGTTTATAATATCATGACAAATCCTTGAAGGTAAGGATGAGAAAAAAAAACGTATCGTAAAAAAAGAATTCTTGTGCATATTGCACAAATCCCTTCAATGCAAAGTTAAACGATTCAATTAGTTTTGCTTCATGAACTTTGGTTAATGTTCCAAACAACTTATATTAACTTGTTCAAATAGACAAGAATCAAAATCTCTATCTTTTACAACCCAAAACAAATTGCCTTGAAACCTAGTAAATATTGACTTTGTTGTCTTTTGTTATTCTTTGAATCTTCAAGAGGTTAACACAAAATTTCACAACAGTGTCATGTGATCTCTTTAATACCAGCTGTGGAGAGAACATACCAGCAATTTAACTTGGATTGCAAAATGAATGCTTCAAGATGATTATAGAGAAAACCTTCTCACTCTTTTGTAAATGAGCACACCATTAGTCACCTAAACAGAAGAAGAATAAGATCTCTTGTGAGCAAACACAAGGACAAAGAACACAAGAACACAAATAAATTAATAAGATTTACATTAAATTTCCAAAAAAAAAAAAAAAAAAAAAAAGGAAGGAAAGCCATTTGCAAGTCTACATGGAGGAAAAGGAAGCCATTGAGGTTTTCTTTGGGCACAATCGAGCTTCTTCTTCTTAAATGTGTATATTTTATTTGGGCTTGATTTTAAGTAAAATTGTTAATAATTAATTAAATCAAGCCATGTATTTTAGATGTCTAAAATAATGGTCTCTAAGGGCCTTAAGGTCATGGCATACTTCAAGGAAATTTGAGACATGCACAAGATTTTTTATAATTGAATTTCTTTTTATTTCTCTTGAATTTGATATGTCCAAACTTTGAGATTATAAGGCACACTAGTAGTATTAACATTTAAAAATATTTTAAATTTATTTAATACTGAATTTTTATTTTTGGGCCAAGCATATTTGACAAAATGTATAGACATTGGTTTTTGATTTTTAAATATTATTTTGGAATTGTTTTTCATGAATTTCTTTTCATAGCTATTTAAATAACTTATAATACTATAAGAATATAAAATTATTTTTATACACTTATATTCAAATTTTTGGCACAAAAATTCGTCAAAAATACCCCAAAACAGCCGAAGTCTCGGGAAAATGCACTGTAGCAATGGGCGGGTCGACCCGGCGAGAAAACAGCCCGTTCAGGTCTTTTAGAAATTAAAAATTTAATCTAAAAATAAAAAATTGGTTGACCCGAAGAGGCCGAACCAAGCCCGCCGAGAGGAGCTCGGCTAGCGCTGGTCAACGGTCAAATCAACAGTTCCTGGCTAAGCCAAGCCTGCCCGGCTAAGTCAAACTGCAACGCGGTCAACGGTCAATGAACAATGCTTGGCTAAGTCAACCCGAACCAGGTGGTGAAGTCCCGGTCAAGGAAGGGGGGAGCCAACCCCACAGAGGCTCGAAAGCTACAGGGCGCAAATTCCTTATAAAGCAATGCGCCAATTTCATTTCTGCAGTGTGGGACTAAAAATCCCACCTTATAACTTCGGCAGGATCCAAAGGCGCAGATCAAGCCCGCCCAGATCCAACGGGCGAGAATTGTTTCGAACGGCTGCTTCGCAAGGTTAATAGGCGCCGTTCGTTCACCGCGCGGATCCAACGCTCCAGATCAAAATCGAACGGCCGTTTAATCGGCGCCGTTCATTCAGCGCCCGGATCCTACGCACGGGATTAAATCGCGTAAACAGAAATCGCGAGATTTAATCCGTGCCGTTCGATTACGCGCCCGGATCCAACGCTCTGGATTAAGCCCGAACGGTAAAATGCGCAAATCAATCTGCGCCGTTCGTTTTTGGGCCCGGATCGGACGGTGGCTGCTTTCCGTCCGTTGCCCAAACGGCTAATTAATTTTTGGAGCCGTTGGGGGTGTTTTTAGAGCTCAAATTTAAGCTCTATAAATAGGGAAAAATTATGTATTTTTCAGTTTAACCTTTGCTAGATTTTCTAAAGATTTCAGATCTCAAATTTCGAGCAATCAAGCAAAAACGGTGCATCCAAGCTCGAAAAGCAAAGCGGCAAGAAAGCTATTGGAATTAGAGGTTTTTCAATTATTTCTCAATTCCTATTCCTCTAATTTGTCGATTGTGTGTGCCTCCTCTTTTCTCCTATTTCTCTTAAGTTTTTTGCCAATTTTTCGTATTTTTCGTTTTGGGGCAAGGGCATCCCGGCAGTTGTGTAAAAGCCCTGGGTTTGAGTTGAGCCCAGTAAAAACTCAAGTAGGTTTGGGATTAGCCGTAGTAAAAATCCCAAGTAGGTTCGAGGTGAACCGTAGGAAAAACCTCACTTGTAATCGGTGCATTTAGTGGATTTTTCCCAACACCGGTTGGGGGTGGACGTAGACTCGGTTTTGAGTCGAACCACTTAAAAATTTGTGTGTTCCACTATCTTTACTTTTGCTTAAAGGTTTTTAAGTTTAATTTCGAAATTCGTAAAATTTTTAAATACACAATTCACCCCCTCTCTTGTGGGATTTCCTTAGCACGAAACACTTCACGGGGCGGTTCGCCGAGGTGCGTTTGCGCGTGCGTTTGGATAAGCCGCGGATAAGCGGATCGGACGGGCGAGATCAGCGGGGGAGATTAACCGGCTGATCGGGTGTTAAGCGGCGTTTTTGGAAGTTCAACCGGCGCTTAATGGGTCTTAACGGGTTATTACCGGTTTAAGCTGGGTATTTAACCTAAACTATTCGGCTGTTAGGGTTTCGAACGGCTGCTAGAGGCGAGGTGTTCGCGACGAACGGCGGTATTTTCCGGCAGCCTTCCAAGGGGCTTTTGGTAACCGGAGGTTCGCGGGACAGAGGCGAGCATTTTGGTACCGGTTTCGTTCGGCGAGGAGCTGCGGTTGATCGCGTGCGAGCTTCACCGTCGCCGGCGACGAGCAAAGGTAGGAAATTCAGTTTTAAATTAGTTAATTAGTAGAAATTAAAAGCATGGAATATTTTGCTTAATGAACACAAGCATGTGGATGAAAAATCGGACTTAGTTGAATGCTAATCTGCGTCTTTTACAATTTTTGGATTTCTGGAAAATTTCCCATTTCGCCGGAAAATTTAGTTAATGCTTAGGAACATGTTAGGGATTTGTATTATCAGTTTGCCATTGAATTAGTTAATTAATTGTTGGATTAATCTTACGGCAATGGTGTACGGGCGAACTCTTTCGGCGGAAATTTTAAATTAGTGGCATTATTGAAACATTAGGATAGTACGAACATCAAATTTTGTTTCTCCTTGTTCGCGTTCGTCGGAAATCGACGGAAGGAATTGGATTGGTCGGCGATTGCTTCAGTTAGGGTTCGCGGGAGTCGGACCGAGGAAGGAGAAGGGTTTAGATTAATTACGAATTTATTTAAGTAATTAATGGTATTTATATAATATTTATTAGTAATTATATTTATTTAAGCATCGACCGATTAACGGATTATTAAAGAATTTGGTTCGGCGGTGTCGCGGTTCAGTGCGAGGTTTCCGAACCGGCAGCGAAAACCGGTTCAGCGGGATTCGGCGCGGACGAACGGCGCGGACGAACGGCGCGGAGGAAAATTTAATTCGGAAATTAATCCGAATTTTCGGAAAAAGGATATATGTGGAATTTAAATTTTATTCGGAAATTTATTCCGAATTTCGGAAAATGGATAAAGGGTAGAACTTGATTTTGGAAGTTAAAATTTCCTGAAGTGAGGAAGAGGTGATTTTTGGAAATCACGTAGCCAAGTTGAAATTGACTGTTGGAAATTACCCATAAATTCAGTGCAGCTGGATCAGTTGGAAGGAAGTGTGACACTTGGGTGTTACCAGAATAGTCAGAATTTCGGTACAGTTTGTGTTGCTTGGATGGTAATGACATGGATTGAGTCAGTTTACTCAGTGTTGGCATATTTCATGGATTGGCATATTGGACCGGACTACTATAGGCCCTATATGATGTTTTAGGGTAGTTGTGGTAGGTAACTGTGCGGTACAGACTTAACTTTCACAGTATACATGTGGACTGGTATGCGCCTTGTTGTATCTGGACACATGTTGCCGAATCTTGGAGTTAGAGCTTGGCAATGACTGTAGGGGCGTGGCTTCTATGGAAATTGTTGGGAGAGGACTTCTTGGGACGGTGGCTGAGTCGATCTCTTCTGGTCCACGAGTGTAGGCCTGCGCGCCTGAGAGTGGCAGTGGCAGGGGTGACTCGCCGTGGCTAGCCAAGTGTGTAGGCTTGCGTACCTGAGGGTGGCAGGGGTGTCTTACGTTGGCTAGAGATCTATGTGACTGGTTCTGTCTATAGTCTCCAGAAGATTGATTGACGAGAGACGCTGCGGTGTCGAGTGCTAGGCGTTGTGATGCGTGCACAGAGATGGGCGTGTCCCGCTGGCATGTTTTGCCTAGGCGCCATGCGTGCGTAGAGATGGGCGTGTCCCGCTGGCATGCTGCCTGGGAGCACAGAGGAGAGCTACTCTGGTGTGACTGGGGGTGACTGTGGTTGGTCAGAGTCTGGGACTGAGAGTGCCTTTCCACCCTACATTGTTATGCTGTATTCCTATACTCTTGCTATTATCCTTCTCTTGCATGTGAGTTTTTACTAGCTATCTTTCCTACTGGGCGTAGCTCACTCCTTTATTATCTATATTTTTCCAGCGGCTCGACAGCCTTGACGCCACCCAGATTAGGTGGGATCGTGGTCAGCAGGCTAGTGGAGGATATCTGATCTGTGATTTTCTGAGACATTTTGGTTAGTGTGATTGATACTATTGGATATATTCAGGGAGACTGTTATTCTTATGTCATGTAATATGTGAGGGTGATTCTGACTTATGTATCTAGTTGGATGATATTGTATTTGTTGGACTTGGATCTTATTCTTGTGATGTAGTTTCCATTCACTGTTTTACTTTATTGTCTTGGTGGTATAGTGTGTGGAGTGTCATATTTTATCTGAGGATGTTATGTATTTTATTTTTGATGGTGAGGTCATTACATGACTATGGAACTTAACCGTGGGGATTCAGACTTCTATTAGATCGGTTCTCCTACCGGTATGGGTTAGGAGTATGGGGTCTAGTAGGAGTAACATTGCGCGAGTCCATCTGTTAATTCAGGAGTCATGAACCTGATTTGACGATGTACCTGGGAGATGGGATCCACATTGTTAAGGAAAGTAGGTGTGTAATGATGTGTTATATCCTATGTTTTTCGTAGGCTACTCAGATTGGTATGGGACGATCTGAGCTGTCTATATGTAAAAAAAAAAAAATATGCCAAAAATCAGCCTAGAAAAAAAAATGGGGTGTAACAAATATCTTACCATAAGTAGAATAGATATGACATATTATATTAATAAAGTACAAATTCATTTCTTTTATATTAGTAACCATTCATCTCCTAAAAGATTGTTATTTCAATTTCCATTATGTTTTTGTTTCCCAAGACATGAATTTCACTCATATTTTATGATAGAATCTTGTAGAGCTTCTCTTTGTTGTTGGGATGGAAAATCCTGAGAATAACAAGGTATCCTTCTTCATTGTAACCATCTGCTTCATTAAAAGGGTATGCAATGCAAAACTCCACATTATATTATGCAAGATCTAAGGATTGCTATACATCACATGTAGAGTATTTTTTGATACCTTTAAATCTTAATAAGTTTCAATTTTGTCAAGTTTTATATTGATTCCAGGCTTTAAGGGATCTTACCTTTGACCTTGAGTAATTGACTAGACAAATGAAAGAATTTAGCCACAAAGAGCTTATCAAGATGTTCATCATTAAGTGCTTCTCTTAGCTAAATGACCTCTTCTTTTGTTGAATTATCAAGCATTCATATTTGACTTTAAGGTGTTTTTCAAAATCAACTCAATCGCAAAGATGTCAATATGTTTAAACAAAAGAAAGAGGGTAATTGTTTTCCTCTTCATTTATGTCAATAAATATGAAAATATTTTTGGATGGATCTAGTGGATCCAATGAAGATGGAAAGGGAAGCAAAATATACATTTTGAGAAGAAGAGATGGGTTTCGAAAGTTTAATAAACTGATATGGATTATCAAAACTTTGCAATGTTTACATAGCATTTTCTTGTTTAGAATAAATCACCTCTAATAGAAACAACACTCAAAGGAATGTTGAACTTGATGGAAGATAAGCTGTTGAAACCAAAACATGAAAATTCTTAATAATAGGTTAGTCCAAGATGACGTCATATGAAGATGCTACTCTGACAACCAAAAACTTCATCTAATGGAGGTGGTCTAAGTCAAAGCTCGTCATCTCAAAGCAAATCTACAAAATTGTCAGTATGCATTAACATCCAATGAACTTTTAAGTTTGCTACAACACCTATGATAACTACGAACACATTAAGGACTCTTAAAGGAAGCAACCTTCTAAGCCAAAACAAAAATATTGTCGATCAAATCATTTTCATGTCGCATTGGCAACAAAAGAGGACTCTAGCACTTTTAGAGTTGATTTATGGGAATAAGCTTGTTGACCTCTGGAGTTATCATACACAATGTTGACTAAGGATTTGTCTTCACCTTTTAAACAAAACGAAGAACTAATTTCATTTGAGAAAGAATCTTGAGGCGCACTAGTCTTTAGACTATTAAGAACTAGTGATAGCAACTGCATCCTCCCTTTCTTAGCTTAATATTGCCATAGGAAATTATTAAAGAACTTTCAACCAAAGATTTTAGATCTTAATATTCTAAGGTGATATAACTATAATCCATGTGATATTTACAAAACTTTGACTTATTTTGATTTAGACTAGTTTAAGACTTTGGCTTCTAAAAATCATCTTCATTTTGATAATAACAAGAACTTTATTGTATGAAACACTTTGAGAAGTTCTTTCAAACTATTGGGACACATGATGAACATGAGGAAGAAGATTATTAGAACATTGGTAATGACAACATTCATTTAAATATTAGACTTTCCACAATAACAATTGGCTCACTAAGAACCATGTTTGACTTTCTTTTACTGCATTGAGCTTTGGCAACATATTCTTCTTCTTTGTCAATATATTATTTTGATTTATCAAAGACATCTTGCAAAGAGTGAGAAGAAGAATATTGCAACTACTCACAAAGTTTAACTAAAAAGAGCAAACCAAAGCAACACAAGTTAATTAGGTATCTTCTTGCTTGACCTCCATCAATGCTTCTTTGGAAGCATTGTAGGTAAACAAAAATGGAAATCCTAGTACTAGATAGTAACTTGTCTCTAAAACTAAATATGGTGAGGATAATGATAAAAGTGACAATAGAGATATGTTTGAATAACAACTTGAGTATCTTCATATGACAACTTGAATGAACCTAATCATAATGTAAGAATATGCACACATGGACTATAAAAGAAATTATAGTTTTAACAAAAAGGTAATACTAAGCAAACAACTATCTATCTTCTTTCGTTCCATCACATCATATTTATAAAGATAAGATGCAAATCCTATATTTAAAAGCAAAATAACCAAAATACATTTCCTAGTAAACAAAAGTCTAAAAACTAAAATTATATATATAAAAAAGATTAAAAATTATCATAAAATTCTTTATACATGATCTATCACAACCCAATAAAAATAAAAATGCACCAAACTAAAGAGGGGTTAAATATGACTCACTAGATCAAATCAAATTATTTTGATGTATCTCGTGATGCATTACTCTCCCAACCCATTAATGCCTAACCAAAATAAATGCACTAAACTAAAGATAATAAGACTCACTAGATAATCTCAAATCATTTTGATATGACCTATTATGCATCACTCTCATTATCATTTTGTCTCAAATCAAGAAGATTTTTGGCTAATTTCTTAGATTTGGCACAACTAGCAAAAGAGGAAACAAAGTTTCTCTTCAAATAATCAAAATTCGAAATGACATAAGGAAGCATCCAAAACTAATAAAAGTTAACTTTAAGCATAATGAAAAACATTTTACACTTAACAATATCATAGACAACAAAAATGGGTAGATTGTTTCTCAAAGAAAAACACGAATATCAAATGTTCCATAATAGAATAAAGAATATGAGATTTATAATATATAAGAAAATATATAGGAACTTAAAACGAGAAAAAACTCAAAAATAGAAATCAGATGATTGACTAAATACTTTGATATACTAGGCTTTGTTGTTAGTTATACGAGTCATCAAATATGCAATCAAGATAAAACATCCACAACATCTTCGTTGCTTTCTTGGCTTCCAACACCTCAGAATATATGCTACATTATCTGCTTTATCAATCATTCTTCTAAAGATAGTATCATCCAACACCTTCAAGTATATTAGGAGCCCTTCTTCCAAAGATACTTTATCCAAATGAGAAGTCTCCATTTGATGCACCCTTCTTGATGACAAGTTAAACACTTTCACTTGTAAAACAAACTTTCTTAGCATATCAAATCTTTTGATCTTTATGATGAATAACCCTTAATTTCATCATAAACAACCAATGATAGCTAACCTAAGCATAATTAGAATAGATGTAATCGTATCATATACAAATTTATATCTTCTTTATCAATAACTATTCTCTTCAAAATGATTTTTATTTCAATGTTCCATTGAATTTATATTTTTCTTAGTAAAGTGAATCTATATGTTTCTATGCTAAGTTTGTAGCCAAGATTAAAAAAAAAAATTGTAGAACCAAGCACTAAATAACAAAGATCCATAAAGTTACTTTCTTTATCAAAACCTATTTTAAATTATCTTACAATATTAGTCATTTTATTAAACATTTGTTCAAATAATAAATTCTATAGTACATCACAAAGTCTTATTTTATTTCTAATTATTTAATTTTAATATAATTTTGCATTTTATGTTTTATATTTTCTTTACTAAGAAAAGGATAACCATAAAACATTCGTAGTTCATACCTCAACAATATTAAAATTTACATTCACATTCCATTTTCAGTAAGCGCACACAAAACACTGCAGAGAAAAACTAAAATTAAGAAAAGTATTTTAGCTTTTTAAACATGGCCTCCCTCCATCTCCCCCCCGCTATTCCATCTACTTCTTCGCCTTCCTCGCCGGTGTCTTCTTCCCCGGCTTCGCACTCTTGGCCTTCTTGACGGACTTAGCTGGTGGGGCTGCCTTCTTTGGAGTCGCCGCAGGTTTCTTCACTGGAGGAGCCTTCTTCCCAGGTGTATCCTTGGCGGATGTTTTCGAGACCTTGGTGGGACGGACAGTCGGCTTCGCCGCCGCCGTCTTAGGTTTGGGCTTTGAGACCTTGGTCGGCAGCTTCGGCTTCGCTGGGGCCACGGACTTCGTCTTCTCCTCCGGGGGAGACTTCCTCTTCGGCCTTGTTGTCGCCACTGGCTTAGGTTTGGGCTTTGCCACAGTCTTCGGTTTTGGCTTCGCAATTGCTGTTGGTTTCGACTTGGGCTTTGGCTTTACAGCAACCTTTGGCTTAGGTTTCGGCCTAGGCTTAGGCCTCGCTGAGACGGTCGTCTTTGATTTCACCGACTTGGCGGCGACGGCCTTCTTCTTTGGAGCGGGGGATGGGCTAGGCCGAGGCCGGGCAGAGGAAGGAAGCTTATAGGAGTTCTTCACCTTGGTGAGCTTACCACTTGCCGTAAGCTTCTTGAGCTGGACGAGAAGCACCTTTTTGAAGTTGGGAGGAAGATGATCCTTGTGCTTGTCCTCGATGAACCTAGTGATTGCGTACTGGCTCGACCCGGTCTTCTCCTTCAAAGTAGTTATCGCCGTCCCTACCATCTGATTTAGCCCATTGATAAAAACCTCCTCAGATCCCATGGTAGATACAATACAATCCCAGATAAAGGATGAATTACTTACCTCAAGATAGGGAGGGTGGACGAGGGGGGGTCGCGGCTTCCGAGGCGCCGCAGGCTTCTTCGCTTTCGTCTTCTTAGCGTCGCTCTCTTTCTTCTCCTCGCCGATAGCTGCTTCCGTTTTGTCGGCGGCAGCATCCGCCGGCGCGGAATCAGGAACCTGTTCCTCAACTGCCGGAGCGGATACCTCTTCAGTCGCCATGGGAACCACCTGAATCGAACTTAATGCTAGGCTTCCGTCGGGATGGTGATCGTCGCCGATGGAGCTGGGAGATCTGCCGACCGATGTGCGAAACGACGGTTGAATAAATCGTGTATAAATACCGAGCGGGGCCGGAATTAGCCAAACGTGGCGAGCGGCAATTGGTGGAAACACTCTTCCTTCGGATGCCTAACGCTACTGTTTTGAATGCCAGCCTTTGGATCTTCGCCTCATCAACGGCTAAAATACCCCGTTGATGTGAGTAAGGATAATATCAAAACTGGGATTGGGAGGCATCAGCCTCAGCTGAAGTGTGCTTTCCTCCTCTCTTATTTCTTAAATAACTCGAGCTGTGGTTCATGGATTGAAGAAATTTTAGAAGCATTGGAAAGCTAAGAAGCTTAGCTTTCCAGCAAGTATAGTTTCACCTGATTTGATGAAACCAACACGAAGAATTCTGGATTTGAACAGACCCTTGTCTTGCACATGGTTTTGTGTGAGTTATTTGGTCTTCTGGGTTTCTTGCTGCAATTCCTTTGACCTTCTTCCTGGTTTTTGAATCCACAGAAGTGGAAAAGGAGCAGAGGACTCAAATGAGCTTTGAATCTTGGAAATTGGTTCAGGAATGATCATTAAATGATGAAGCTAATGTGACACAAGAGACACAACCTGCTTTGATGCCTAACTCTTGATGGTTTGCATGAACTCAAGAGTTCCTGGGACCAAGTTCTCATGAACTGAAGTAGTGAGGTCATTTCATGTGCATGTTTGGCTACCAAATTAGCTTTGTATTGGTTTTAACTTTATTATAAGTTTCTCTAAAACATGTTGCTCACACTGTTGATGTATAATGCTTTTGTGGAAGAATAGCCTTCAAGCTTGTTTCCAGACCTTTGAATCTCTCCTGCAACTATGCTGAACTGAAGATCATTTGATTTGCCTTTTAATGTTTGCAAAGGTTTTTGTTTACTGTGGTGCGTGAGGTAAATGTGTATGTTGAAACATGTCTTGGCTATCGAAGAGGTAAGCAATAATATGGCATCTTAGAATATGCTTTATACTAACAAATGAGCCGGGTTGAGAGTTTTGTTTGAAGATTGAAGATTGTTCTACGACCTCGAATTGTCTTTGAATTGAGGCAATTAGATTGAGTCATGAGCCAATAAGTTGGGAAGTGCTATATTGCGAGCTGATTTGGAATCATGGTCTGATTGACTCGTTATGGTTTGAAATCGAGTCATAGGTGTCTAAGTACATTTGTTTATCTATTTAAGTTAAAAATTTATGAAAGCGAAATAGGTTGTGTTCTTATTTTTAATATGAATTGATGGATAAAGTTAATTAAAACCAATAATTTAATTATGAAATCACAATTAATCAAAAGCAAACCCACTTTTTAGTTAAAATTGGGTTGTGATCTATATTAATGAGCCATGTCTTGTATGAAATGAGATACAAATGAAACCTTCTTTTATAAATTGAGTCAATATGAGATCAAGACTGAATTGAATACTTTTATCTTAACAGAAGAATAGATCAAAATTGGTTGATGATCTAATTATTGATAGCAATATCAAAATCATTTAGTTAGAATTGAGTAAAAGTAATTTCTTACCAATGATTGATGTCTTTCTTTTGTAAGCGAATTCAAAAAATTTTGGCATAGAAATCCCGTATTTTCCATACGAGGTTCCAAGCACCAAAAACATGATCAATTGTGTCCTTCTTAAAATAGTAAAAACATTTTGAGACTATACAAATGTTTAACCTCTTTAATTATGTAAGTAAATGTAACAGTTTATTAAAGATTCTCCATAACAACGTTGATATTTTTGTTAGATATTTAGAATTGCATGTCTTCTTACATAAGTTCTTTAATGCTTTTTATTGAATACCTTCCATGAAAATTTAAGACTAAATGGACCCTTCTTGCTTTCTATCTAGAGTGTGACCAATACCTTTGGATTTGAATATCAAATTTGTTGTTATGCATTGTTTCGAAGTAATTTGTCATCTATTTATTGTCTTGCATTGTTGCCTTCATCACCTCAACCCATAAGTTATTTTTTTATCATCAACTTTCAATTCTTTTTTATTGCATCAACTTGAATAATCTCATTTTGATTTCTAAAACCTAACCCATTTTCTTCATTTCAGTAGCATAATTTGCCCATTTTAACCAATTTAGTGTGTGGATAATGTCCACCCACAGCAAAGATTTCATCATCAACTCCAATTTTTTGGTGATTTACTTTGGAGAATGAATAGACATAAGCAAGTGAACTACAATGAATTTTATAATGTTATTGACAAGTATAGATTTATCAACTATAGATGACAAACTAGTTTTCTAACCAACTACTCTTCTTCTAGCAAACTCTTTGAATTGAAAAAGAATTTTAAGTATCTTGGGTGGATGGGTTGCCTTAAATGCATTGGTTGAACCTCTTTCACATGCATGATAAAAAATGAGAATGAATTAACTCATAAACCAAATTATATTAATCCTAAGTTAAGATTTAAGAGACCTAAATTTGACAGTCCACCTAATTAAACTCTCACATTCTCTCAAAACATATTTTATATATTAAAGGTAAAAACTCTAAATCTATCGTTTGAGCATACTATTGTGAAGATCTCATATTAAAAATTTTTTTATGTATAGTTTATAATTTTTTATGGTGAATTAAATTTTTTATAATCTTATAAGAAAAACATTAATAAAAAAACTTATTTTAATCTTCTTATAAGAGGATAAGCTTCTCCATTGTCTTGAGATTAAGTGGCTAGGTTTGGGAAACTTTTAGGAGAGGGGATGGAGAGAGACAGAGAGAGTAAGAAGATAAGGAGAGGAGAGTTAAAGAGAAAGGAAGAAAAAAATAATACTATCATTTATGAAAAACAAAGAGATAAGAAAATAAAGAAGAAAGCCTACGAGAAAGAAAAAAAAATTTAGGTTTGTCGATATAGCATGGAAAAGTAAGAATCTTACCCAAACTTTCTCTTTAAGGCATGTATTAATTAATTTAAATGTTAAATAACTGTTATGTATGAGTTTCAATGAAGATTTGAAGACGCTGAAAGTTGTTACTATTTTAGCTATAATGATTGTTAAATTTATCATACTAGCATGATAATCCAACCCATCCAATTTAAATAACTTAGAGATATCATGTTAGTACAACATGATAAATATTGTAGTATCATGCATGAGTAGATGTTGATGATCCTACTAATATGATATAAAAATTTATCAATCTTTGGCTTTGTAACATCTTCAGTATCAAATGATTGATGATCTATAAAAGTATTTTTCTTTCTCTACAACTTCTCTTATAAGGGAAGTTGTTTTTCACCATATAATTGATTATTCTTTTTCAATTTCTTAATATCTCCTTATTACTCTAAATTTTAAAAGGTCAAGACATTTATTAGTACTGTGACGTATTTTCTCAAAGACAAAACATATTATTAACTTTATTAACTTAAATCCTCTCTCACTAATAACTTTATCTTATTGTCAATTTCCACACTGTTTATTGGTAAGTCAACTTCCATGGGTGTATGAGGATATTGGAGTTCCTTAATATTGAGACATTTTCTTTTAACATGTCTTAATTCCTTATAAATTTTTTTAATGTTTTGATAAATTTTTGTTTGCAACTCTCATGATGCTGTTTACCACATTTAACATGTTTGTCAATTCCCTTAGATTCCACCATAGTCTATTGATAGTTGCTTTTCATCTAGATCATGATTTATAAAAGATAGATTGATGCCTTTTACTTTAGGAGTTACCCTAATCATATGTCTTAGTTTTTCGCATATCAAACATCTTGTTATTCTTATTATATGTAATATTTAATTTTCTAAATTCCACATACTACATTATCAAACTTACCAAATCTTCTGGGTTTGAAACTAATTTTACTTTCCTAAATTATTTCAATCTCTATATTGCAACAATATACCTATAATTCTTACAATTGAAATGTATTGACTGAATACTTCACTCTAGCCATCCCTTTTTTCTTCTCTCGTCTTTCCTTTTTTATCACTAATCTTAAATAGATCTATTTATTATTGTACTCTTTTTTATTTTGTCTTTATTAACAATTTATTTTTTTATCTATAGAATTATTTTGATTTTAATCCTATAATAATACAAAACTTTCTATATGAAATCACTTTTAATTATACTAGAATAATGTAGATATATATGCTTTATTGGTGTCATCACACATCTCACCTAATTTTTAACCAAAGCTTTATCACCCACTTGTTAATGTCTCATCTCACTATTTACACAATCATAACAAAAATCAAAAGTTATTGTATTTAAAATAAATAAGTGATAATACAAAACCTTATGTAAAGATTTAATAAAGAGACTAAATCCGAACACAAATTATTTAACAATATAAATTAAATAAAATATCAATATAAATATATGAATAAAATATAAAACTACACATAAACCATCCACTAAAAGACAAAACCTCTATGCCAACTAAAAACATATTTCTTATGCATGGTATTTAAAATTACTCTCAATGTAGTGAATATATATCTATGTTGTAAATACTAATAAAATTTAAAAAAACTCAATACATAACTAATAAGGTAATAATATACATAAAAATAAAGTTATAATAAAATAAGTATAATTATATAATAAAAAACCAAAAATCATAATGGCAAGCCATAATATATGAAATCTAAAAAATCTAATAAAAATATGAAATGCTCTTGTATGTTATCTTATTTTTCTAATTTTTATTTATTATATATTGTAATATTCAACCATTTCTTATAAAGATAAATCTATTATTTTCTCATTTTTTATTACCAATACTTTCAAATATATATCAATAGTTTCTCTATTTAAATCATTATCTCCTAAAATTAATAAAGTAATATAGATCTTATATATTCTCATCATCATGAGTTATTCTTATCTTATATCATATATAACAGAGTAATGTAAATATAGATGAATTATTCATGCCCTTAGTTACTCTCATATTATATCATATATAATATAACTATGTAAAAATAAATGAGTTATTATTACCCTATATCATGTATAATAGAATCGTGTAGATATACATGAGTTATTTTAAGTCTCAGTTATTCTCACTCTACATTATATATAATAAAATCACGTAAATATAGATAAGTATCCTCACTTTAGGTTGTCTTCACTTATATCATGTATAATAGAATAATGTAAATATAAATGATCTATCCAAGCTTTAAGCTATCCCTATCTTATATTATTTATAATAAAACAACGTAAATATAGATTGGTTATCCTTATCTTTGATTGTCTTATCTTATATCATATATATCAGTAGTTTGTAAGATCATAACATTGTTTAGCAATATTTAAATATAATATTATCAAGGGTATATAAATTATTTTATTTTATTTCTTTAATTGATAATTTGGTATGCCAAAAATTCACGTTTGAAATTATTTTCTTAATAATTAAATGATAGAATTTTTTTATTATATTATATATAAATATCCTTGTTATATAATTTCATAAAAAATAACACATAAATAAGACATCATATAACATGATGATATAAAATATGACAACTAAATAGGCTAATCACACCATTATCAAAAAGATATATAAAATGAATTCTTATATTCTTGATACTTTAACAAAAGATAATATGAAAAAAAATATTATTTTTTAATAGCATAAAAATTAATTTATTTACATATTTATATCATAATTATTATATTTATATACCTAAATTTGAGAGTTGATTTTCTTTTTTTCATTTATATTTTTTTTGATTTCTTATAATATCATTCATATAAAATGATCAACATAGATTCAATATGTGACATATTTAATAAGTAATGGAAATTCTTCTAAACACTTAAGTTGTTACTCAAAATCATACTTGTATGATTCCCTTATCATATCATATGATCCATATAAAATAAACAAGTTGAATTATATTATACTCATATGATCACATGATCGTACTATTCGATTCTTAAAATAAGAACTCTATTATTCATATCACTTATTTCAATGTACCTTATGGTCATTAGGATTGTATCATATGATGTCACAATGCTTTAGTATAGTTTATATTACTCATTAATTGTCTAATATGATCCATAATATCGTACTACACAATTATCATTTTCTTCATCTTACTACCTTATCCCTTGCTTTGCACAATACTATCACTTTCGACATGTCATAAGTTTTCACCATTAATTTATACTAATATATTGTACCATATGATTGTACTCAATACATAAGTCTAACTACGATCTCTTCTCTCTTTAGGCTTAGATGTTTTATCATAATGCTAATTAATTATCCAGTATAACTAACCTAATTTTATTATATTATATTTCATGTAAGACCCTTTGTACAATTATTCTATTGACTAGTCTGATACCTCAACTAAACCTCTATCTAAATAGTACAACATGATTCCATGAGTTGTATGCATACACTTTCGCTTCCTAATCATTTATTGACTTTTATTCATTAATGATCATACAACACAATTAATTACATAATATTGAATGATTTTTATTTTCTCTTTTAACGATTTGTTGACCTAATCCATTGATCATTTTAATATGTATGAACATCATACTATATGATTCAATCCATTAGTGTTTTAATTTATCGTCTAATACTATTTTCATCATACAATCCTATTGTAAATGAAATTTAAACCATCATACTTTATGATTATGTACATTACACTAATTTAACCTCTAAAAATTAACTAAAATTTCTCTTAAACTCAAATTGATCATTCAATATGATTAACCAATATCACATTCATACGATCCTCACTATGCTATCTAACCAACTCATCAAGTAAGATCATTATAGTCATACCAGCATGACCATATGTATTATACCTCAACTCCATTATAAAAGATTGATAATCATATCACCATTGTATGGTGAACCTATCAACGAAGCATAATTGACTCTTCCTCATCCTATTCTTACTTCTTTACTCATAGGAACCCAAAGCATACAAAAGTTAAAGTATAATAACATTGGCCAAGAGTTAAGTTTTACCTCACTAAAGACTCCAAAACTATAAGCCAAAAAGCTTCGCCCTCAATCAGAGCATGGTGACAAGAGTTTCTCAAGTTCAAAATGACCCTAATAGAGATGCCAAAACTTTTGTTTTGCTCTTTGCATGCAACTCCTAACCAAATAGTGACTTATCAAAACAACCCAAGCTTTATTAGTCCATGATTTTCTAGTGGACTTGTTGGACCTATTTATAAGTCAAGATGAAAGGTTGGTGAGTCAAAACCACTATAATTCTTCAAAGATTCTCACTGAATTAAGTTTGTAACATGTGAAATGCTAAAACAAATCCATTTATTTGAGTTACCCGCACCACCATCATTAGAAATCCAAAATCTCTAATCACTTGAGTTTTTGTGTTATTTTTTCAATAAATCTCTTATGTCAAAATTTCTAGAAAATTCAAATCTATCACTTTATATTTTTATTTAAAGTTTTATTAAATCTAAATTTTTAAAAATTTATAATAAATTTTTTAAATCTCAAAAATTATAAATTTAATATCATTGAATTCATCTTGATAAATTATTTTTATTGATATGATAATATAATAATTTTGACCAAGTTTAAGCTTATGAAATACTCTATAATATTTTAATAATTATTTTAATATTTTTAAGTATAAATAATATATTTAAAAAATTGATTTTATTATATTAAGCTATAGCTAGTTATAATCTTCTTTACTTGATTCTAAGATTTTTTTTATCTTGATTGGGGTAAAAATGAAAGTTTTATAAACTGTTTTCATTAAAAAAAATTCATCTTAAAATTTTAGAAAAATCTATTTATAAAGATTATGATTGTTACAATCTTTCTTTCTTACATTGTTTTGGTCCAAAAGTTTAGAAAAGTATCAAAGTTTGCATAATTCTAACAAATTTTATTTCTCAAAACAACATTTATCTTTTTTTTTAAATTATCCAATAAAGTGCTTTGTTCTAAAATTACTCAATCTATCATAAAATTTATTTAATCTCTAAAAAATAAACTAGTCTAAGAATATAAAAATAAAAATAAAATTGAATAAAGCTCATTTAAAACTATCACAAAATTTTTAAGTTAAAAATGGCAAATAATTGATTTATTAAGATATATTTAATATAAATGCAAACTTTATCTTAAATTATTTGAAAAACAACTTTCTATTCTTCCTTTTCCCATGCTTGACATTGCAAACTTTAGGGTTTCTCCCATGGGTGAAACAACAAATCAAGGAGATAGAAATTTATTTTAGGTAATGCTCAATTAAGTGCATCCTCTCTTGTTCAAGCTATTAAATTTGGAATTTTATCTTGCTTTTGCTTAGTTGGGCTTGATTTAGGGAATGCAAGGTTGGATTTAAGGTGAAAATTGTTAATATTAAGTTGTAATCAACTTTTTGTCTTGCAAGGAGGTTGCTTTGAAGAAGAATGCCTATAAATTTTTGATATTTGGGCTTGATAATATTGGAACCCTAGGAAAGATAAAGTGTTGGGTCAGAGAGGAAATGTTGGAGGAGAGAGAAAGTGAGAAATAATAAATAGAAAATATAGAAAAAAATTCATTAGTTAGGAAAGTAGTTTGTACAATCTTGAACTTAATGTGGGTGAAATTATATTTGTACAAAAAAAACTTTTGTTGGCCAAAACCTTTTGTTGCTTCATAAGTAGAATGTGAGTAAAGAATTTGATTATCAATAGATTTACGCATGAGATACAGGAAAATCTTGAGATATGCAGTCTAATATAATTCTCATGTGTATATTTTATATAATGTTGACTAATATTTATATGATCTAATGTTAGAGTTTTGCATAATACTTGTGATATTTGATGTATTATTATTATGGTTAAATTTGTAAAATTGTATAGAAAGTGCTGGTTTGAGATATTGAATATGTAGGAAAGATAATTATACTATTGTGTAAGTATAATGGGCATGATAATGAAATATGTAAGTATTATTATGTTATGGTTGGTTCCATTGTGTGTATTTAGCTGTTAATTATAAAATTTTGAAAAATATGCACATGTGAACTAAAAAAGTGAAACTATAAATTAAATAAATTAGAATATCATATGTTTTAAGTAAATTATTTAATTGAAATGTATTACTCTTTGTTGCTAATGACTTGTGCATCACATGATTGTGATTTGTCATTCTAATGTGGTTTATAATTTGTGTCATATGATTAAAACTTGTCATAAAAATATGATCATTAAAAATATTAAAAGATTAAGCATTGTTGTACATGAAAATATAACATAAATAAATGATAAATAATATTTTTTATTATAACTACGTAAACTAAAAAGATGATACAAATTGAATATCATGATAAAGTAAGAGAAATAATATTATTATAATAAAGTTTACTTAATTAAGTAGAAAAAATGATTTCATGAGTAAGATTATATTAACAAAAAATGAAAGAAAATAAATAAAAAAAAATTACATATGTATGTTTATTTTTTATTAAGGTTTTTATAATATGTTATGTTTTATATTACTTTTAAATTCAAGTGAAGGTTTAATTATATATTCTTTGATTTGATTCATGTGATTTAGGTATTGCATGTGGTAGGTTTTAAAATTATTTATTTATACATATATTTATTACTAGATGTAACATAATAAGCTTGTATTATTTTGCTTGAGCTATTCTTTGGTACTAATTTTTTAGATATATCAAAACAAAGATGTAAGGACCACTCATAAAAATTGCTTATGAAAAGAAAATTACATTTATAATGGTTTTTGTTTTAAATAATTTTGTAAAATGCATAATGTAACCTATGCATTGTTATTTGTAATCTAGATATAATTGCTTAATAAGTAATTGTTAAACTGTGTATAACTGGTTATGAAATTGTAATGACATTAAGATATATTTACTTGTGACATATAGTTGTGTGAAATGTTGTAATTGTTTAATATATATTGAATTATTTTTGTTATGTGTAGGAAAATAAACATTATAGGAGATGACATTTCTATTTGAAATCTAAAATTTCAGATAGAAAAGAATTTTAAGGGATTAAAATTTAGTAATTAGATTTAATTTTTAATGTGATGAGCAAGGTCATCACATATATTCAATAATAGATATTATAGTTGATTATTAAAAACATAAATACACATTGTTATGGTTTTTATATGATCATAATGATATATAGTTGTGAGATTTTTATATTGATAGTTCGTTATTTTTTATTTTACATGAGTTAATATTATATGAACTTTCATATTTGAATATTTACTTATATATATTTTAAATAATAACTCATTTTTTTAGTTTTAAAATATGTGATGATATATAAAATTTTGGTTTATAGGAATGAGTTGATTTGGGTTTTTATCTCATTATCATTATCTGCTTAAGAAAAGTGTATATCCTTAGTTTATAATTACAAGTATGTATGTTTTTATAATTATCTATTATGTTATTAGTCTTAGGTGAGTCTTAATAGCTATTCTTCATTTGATGGGCTTAAGAAAATTCAACTATAAAATTTATAAATATTTTTTTTTTCATTTTTTATATAAGCATATGGAGATATTATAATAGCTTATCTGACTTTTGATGTTTTGTTTTGACTTATTGGCATATCATATTTATCGACATAATCATGAATGTCATTTTTCATGCTAAGCCACCAAAAATATATTTTTTAAATCAAAATCTCTTTTTGTTATTCTATTATGAATATTATTCCTTGTTTCATGAGTCTTATAAAGTAAAATTTATTTTCATTCTTTTTATACAAAAATATATGCCATTTTCCTAAAATAAACTTCATTTTTTTATTTATTCTAAAAGTTTGACTCTTGCTCCTTGAAGAGTTTAGTTGTAATCTATTGAACTACTTTATCATTATTATTGACATGTTTAATATCATGCAACAAAGTAAGTCATGTTACCACTTATGAAAAATTCCTTTAGTTTGATGTAGACATGTCATTCAACATTAGTTGATTCATTTATAGATACAATGATGCCTCTTGTAGAATTTCAATTGCATTAAGTAAGTTTGCTCTCATTTTAGAGCACTTGCCATCGTGTTAATTTCCACTATCTTTATTGCCTCGAGTTAAGTTCATTTTGAATGAAGATGTACTTAAGACTAGATGATCTACATACACTTATATCCTTAACCTATAAAGATAATACCTCCATATATTAAAGAAAAAAATTATTGTAATAAGTTTTAAATCATAAATATGATAATTTTGTTCATGAGATTTTAATTGTTTAGATATATAAACTATTATCTTGTTGTTTTGTATTATAACACACTTTAACCTTTACAATGATGCATTAATGTATACTTAAAATTTTTTATCACTTTTAAATAATGACAAAATTAGTGCTGATGTTAGAACACTATTCTCATAATTTTGTCTAATAATTCAACCATTGTCATTATTTTTTGTGTAACTAGAAAAAAATTGGATTACATTAATCTTTTATTATAAAAATAAAATATTTGAAAATAAAAACTTATATTTAAAAAATATTATATATAATTGATTCTTCTTTTGTTTGTATTACCATATTTAAGTGCAATATAATTAGAAGGATATCAAAATATTATTTATAAATAATGACAAAATTATCTAACTCTATAATAAAATAATATAAAAAATAATAAATTATCTTACATCATTTAAATATCTCATTGGGTTGTTTAATAAATAGATCAAACTGAACAATTTAATAAATATTCAATAATTATATAAATGAAACACTATTTTATAATAAGTTTTATCTTTTTTTATGATAAATCTTTTTCAAAACATATAATCTGAATTAAAACCATATTTGAATAATCTTTTTTTCATAAATTATAACATATTTATATTTGAAAAAGGTTGACAATAAATTATTTTTAAAATAATTATTTGTATTTGTTTTTGATATCCAATACGTCGACATGGTTGGCCCATATAAGGCAGCCTCTTACGGTAATCTCGGGCCCATTAGCCGAATAGCTAACTTTACCCACAAACACCTTAAAACCTAGCTATAAAAGCCTTCCTCGATCGATTTCTTTTTATCCCCGCCTCCAGCTTTCGTTTCGTTACCTCTGGCAAGGAAGCCGATCTAAAGTGTGACGCTTCAAATCGCCTGCTTTGTACAATGGTGGCCGGCTTTCTTGCACAATCTATCTCTAATGCCATCTTCGTCGCTGATTGCTTCATGCGTAATTCTGAATTATGTGGTTCTTTTGGCAGGCGGACGTGGAGGCTGATGTGACTTCTGGCCAGCCGAAGAAGAGGACGTTCAGGAAGTTTAGCTACCGCGGAGTGGATCTTGATGCCCTTCTGGACATGTCGACGGACGAGCTTGTCAAGCTCTTTCCTGCAAGGGCACGCAGAAGGCATGTAGATTGCTACTTTTCTATTGCTTAATATCAATCTCACTGATCTAGTCTGGAATACTGTCTTTCTATCTCTCTGAATAACTCCTCCTTTAGGTTTCAACGCGGACTTAAGAGGAAGCCGATGGCCCTCATCAAGAAACTTCGAAAGGCGGTATGCGCGTTTTCTTCCATTAGCGACTTTACAGCCTTTTTTTTGTGTTGGACGATTTTTTTTATCTTTTGAAGCAGATTTCAGTGTATTGTATGTTTGGTGGGTTTTTTGTTTACTATGGATGTTAAAACATAAATTAAACATTGGAGCAAGAGTAAGTATTTTTTTGGAATTAGTACCTAATAAAACACTAGTTCAGTTAATGCTTTACTTCCTGTATATGTTAACCTACAATTTGTCTTTCCATTATACTCAACTCTTGAGATTAAGTGTACTCATGTCCCTTCATTCTGGCAATATATATGTTTTGTTCCTGATCTGCCTAACTTTGACAGTTTAATTGAGTAAATCTATCATTCGTGTTAATTATTAAGTGTGTTCAAAGGTTCTTGCCACCTTTTTTTTTTAGTTGCCACTTTTGAATGCATAATGTTTTTAGGGATTTCATTGGATTTTTTCTGAAAATTTTGATTGCTTTGTTTTATAAAAATCTATAAACCATATTGCTTAAATTTATAAATTCATTACTCAAAACTGATCTCGTTTCCCTGATAGTCCCATTTATCTGTGTTAATGTGTCTTTGATTAAGAGGTAGATGGGGCTTGCTCTTATGATATTGTTGTTTGGGTTATTTTTCAAGATAGATAAAACGTGCTTACAAACAGTTTGGCTCACTCCAGCTTCCCATAATAGCATGGCAAAAAGCTTGATCTCAATTGCAGAATCTAAGGTTTATTATTTGCAGCGGGCATTACTACCCAGATTTCTGTATTGTTCAATTTGAGTTTTTTAAATCTATGCCTGATGAGAAATTTTAGCTTTTGAAGAGTCCTGGATGATATGCAAAATAGTTTCTTTGGATTTACACCTTTCGATGTTGACTTCATGATTTGCAAGTGCTTGTTTTCTTTCATAACTAATCTGCCTCTTAATTGTCTTTGACCCAATTTGGGCAATATCTAGAAGTCAATCAAGTATAAATTTGAGTGGTATTAATGTCTTTTAGTCAAATTGTCTTTCACCCAATTTGGGCGATATCTAGAAGTCAATCAAGTATAAATTTGAGTGGCATTAATGTCTTTTAGTTAAATTCCTTTAAATTTTAAAAAAAATTGTTAACTGGTGTTATTGGCATTTGGGTACTATTTCTATCACATAACAGTAACATGTGATATCAATGAGCAAATAAAAGTTGGTGATTCTTGTATTTATGTAATATATGGCAATAATTGAAGTCATCATCCCAATAATTATTCCTATTTGAATTTTTCTGTGAAATTTCTTTTGTGAAGCATTATAATAATGATTCATGTGAAATGGACTCAATTTTTTTTAATATTTTTTTTTGAACTTCAAACTTTAATTTAACCATGAGGTGTAATAGAAGAGTTTTGAACTAGAGAATAATTCACAAAAATAAATATTATATAAGTATGGGTTAATCAAAACATATTTTGTAAAGATTTTGGCCTTTTATTGAATCTTTATTATTGTGCGCCTACAAAAAAAATGAGGTGGTGCCAAATATTAACAAGAGGAATTATTTTGGTATAACACATTGGAATTGATGTTTGTTATACACATTGTATTGTATGTCTAATTGTGCATATGAAGGTGGACTAGTAGTGTGGTACATACGACACAAGACAAGGCCCATACTTCTTTTTCAATACGTTGCTGGTTCTCATATATTTCTTGCGGAAAAAGTACCTTTATACCCACACAAAGTTATCAATCATTTTATAATCATATTTTTTTTTGAGCAATTTCCTTTTGAGATGTGGTAGTTTTGTGATCCCTTTTCTTTGGGAAGCTTACTCTAATTATAGAATCAAGATATGTTTAGTTAATTATTGTCCCTCTCTTGGAAGAGTTGTTGACAAAATGTACTTTTTAGCAATTGAATCATTATCCGCATATCTTTCTTTCATGAACATAAAAGTGGGTAGGTTAAGGAAAGGCCTTCTTGCTTTTAAAAGTTGGATGTCCATTTTAGAAGATGCACATAGAAATTAAAGCTCTTGTATATCTTTTAAGGGTTCCACAATATTGTTTACTTGATATATTTGCTCTGCATGATGTTCTGGTGTAAAATGTCACTTTTGAATTCATCGAAAGTGATTCATTTTTGGGCTCTTTTCCTATTATTATAATTATCAGTGAAAATAATTAATCTAGTCTGTCTCTAGCTTTGAAGGGATTTTTACGAACATAAAATGATTGATATTAATTTGGTATTAAATGCAATGGAAATTTCATTTCCTCACTATGACCTTTTTAATCTCACATTTAATTTGAAATTCCATTTAATCTAATAATTTGTAATTTTGGTTGCAATCGAATTTTAATTTCAATTTTAAGATAAATTCATTATTATCTCTTCATTTGAATTTTTCATCATTAAAATTGAATCAGGTGCATTAGTAAATTTGCTTGCACAAAGTCATCAATTGCATTAACATTTGCAAATTCTAGTTAAATGTTATCCTTGGTGGAACTTTTCAATTGATTTACCTTTGTTAGTATGTTTATAAGAACATATACTTTGTGAATGTTTTGAACCATGATATTGAAGATGCAAAAATTTGCATCAACAAATTTGTTGTTGATCTAGAAAGTGGTTACCTGACAAGCATTGGTGAAGAGCACTTGAGGCTTGCCCTCTAGGCCTTATGCTCAAGGACAACTCTTTAATGCCTTGCTCACAAATCTCAAGTCAAGGCCTAACCATTCAATTGAAGGATTATCCACCTTATTCTTAGATGATTAGCCATTTTCATCGTGGTTGTTCATGACCCTCTTTGCAGGCACTCATTCCAACCTTACAATCACCATTAGAGCAACGTCCTTATCACTCCAATGTGTGCATCAGCATGAGTGAAGCAACATCACTTTTAAACTCGTGCAGTACTAAAGCCATGCGGACATTAGCATAATAGGAGGAAAGTCGTTACTCTTAGGCGTGTTACTCCTAGAGAGACAAGCTGTTAGAATAAATCTCATATGCATGCATATCATGTGTAGGAAAATTGTTATCTAGAGGCTTGATAAAAGGGAAGTTACTCAAGTGAAGCTTAGTCTTAATTTTCCTCGTCTTTTTTAAATACCTAAGAGCAATTTTAGCTTTTCTTTTTTTTTTTTTAACTCAAAACCTAGAGGAACTAGAGAGCAATCATTCCTAGCTTTCTTCTTATTCCTCTTGAATTGGTGTACTCGAGAGCAATCTTATTGAGCTTCCCTCTTCTTATGGTGCTTGAGAACATTTTCTTAGTTCAATTAAGCTTTTCTTCCCGATTTATCTACACTTGCAGTGACTTGTGAGGATCTAACTCCTTTATACTCTAACCATTATAATATCATGTTTTAGGTTATTCAATAAAAATAACTTTTTATTAAATTCGTGTGTCCAATTTCTACATCAATATCTTTTGTGCTATCTGTAGAAATATAAGAAGCAAATTGAAATGAAGAATCATAAGTTGTCGCATTCTTTCCTGAGGGAGAACTAGTAGGCATCCTTTGGCTTAGGTAACAATGATCTTGCATTTCTACCTTAGTCCTTGCAAGTATTAGAACTATTTCATGCACTAACATTCTTCATCATCTATTCAAGTAGTAGATATATCACTTTATCAAATTTATCTTCATTCTATTTACACTCATAGAGGAGCGGATTCAACTTGTTTTAGATGCTCCACTTGAGGAGACTGGTGAATTTTGCTCCCTCTAACCAAGAGCCACTCGATATTCATCCTTGCACACTTTAGCTTAATCTTTTGGCACCTCAACATTGCTTAATGGCACAGGACCATGTAATGCTCACTTAGGTGAGGCTCCTTTTTGCACTAAACTTGGCCTTTAAGCATTATCAGCTTATTGTTTCTTCACTCAAGAATTCCCATATCAGCCCGATGAAGAATTCCCTTACCATCTCTTCCCACAAATCTTCAGTTTTGTAATTTTTCTTTCTAATTTAGCAACTCAAGTCCTTGTGTTTATTGTCTTTATGCATGTCATGTCAAGACATGTAAGATGTAAGTTTGTTTTACCTTAAATTTATTGCATGTAAATGGTTTTGGAAGTTGTATCTTACATTTATTTTTGTCTTTTAACAATCTTAGAGGCAATTTGTTTTATCTGTTTTTTTTTAGTTGCATTAGATCTAAGAGGGTCTCTTAATCTCTTTTTGACCTAAGGTGGCATCAAATCGAATAATTTGAGCTTTTCTCCAATGATTCAAGAGTGCTCTCAAAGAGGCGGACCAATAGGTTTCGTCTTACTTGAGTTGTATTGTTAGTTCACTCCAGTCAAGAGGCTTCTAGAAGTATCTTGTCATGTGCTCACCAATATTTATTGGAAATCTTCAATAGAGGCAAATGTTTCATCAATGAGTATAAATTCTCCATGACCTTGATTGGAAAAAATAAAAGAAAAGGCATATTTGCCTTCAAAACCTAGTTGGTAAGAGACCAAAAAGATCGAAGGATTTCAACTTAGGATTTCTATACCTTTTTAAGCATATGTCTTGAAAAGATATTATTAACAATAAAATGCAAGAGATTGTATTGATAGCTTTGGTTATATTGTTGTTGAATCTTAGTAATGGTGTTTTGTTTGATGATAAAATTCTAATTATTTTTAATGAATTTGTTTGAATCAATTTTCATATTTAGATGGTTGATATTCTTTTTCATTGGACAACTTAAAGAAGAAGAGAGACAAAGATAAAATCTCATAAAAGTCATCTTAATTAGAATAATAGAATATCAAGAGATTCATTTTTAGTTTAATTTTAGGCATTTTATTTTTATTTTGATTAGAATATTAAGCTTGATTGACATTATTCTAGCAAATTACAAAAAATTAAATTTTATTTAAATTGATCATCTTATAAAAATAATTTAGTTTTTAATAATCTTATATTGACCATATTAAGAAGTATTTTACTTTTGATCATATCTTTGAAATCATTTTTGATTAATTTGTTATAAAATGTATATTATGATCATATTATTTAATTAGTGAAAAATAATAATATTATTAGTAAAAAATAAAATTAAATTAAAATAATAAAAACTTAAACCTAAGCTTATTTTTACCCCTTAGACTAAGTTGTAAGTCTTTGGTTTGGGTAGTAATCTTGAACTTGTTTCGTTGTAGTAATTAGGTCAAGACACAATTCACGAACCCGTATGCATTTTTGTCTCAAATTAGAACACAACTCCATATTTGTTAAATCTTTTATAATGAAATTATTGGTCATGTGGGGGACTAAATTTTGAATGAATCAAGGGCAGCAAAACCCAATTAACTGGCTGATTTAGAGGCATAAACAAATGTTATAAGAAAATATTGTTTTGTAAAAATAAGCAACGTGGAACTAAACATAAGTCTTCTATTTGTGCAACTGACTTTCAAATTATGGAATTGATGTGAGCTTTTTGATTGCGCAATTTCGTGGTCGAACAGTCATAATATCATCCGTTTTCACAAAGTACCTAATTAGATTCGTTGCTCGATTGCATAACTTTGCAATCGTACGGTTTATGTTTTTTGTTAGTAAGATCTAAATCTAGTTGTCCTATCATGATTGAAATCTAAAGATTTAGATCAAATCTTAACTAATAAACGCCACTTTAACACTAGCTGCTCAATTGTGTATTTTTTACAATCGAATTGTTCAGAACACTTCCGATCTTGTGGATCCTGCACAACAACTATTTTAGCCATTATTGTGAGCTAGTAAAGTTTTTAATAATCTTCTAATTGAAAAGATACATTGGTGTTCTTTTTAATTAATGGAGTAACGATTATTTTTGTGTGCTTGGTAATTGCTTTTAGTTATTAAAAAATATCTATAAAAAAGAAAATTTTTTAACATAATGATTTGATGATTTTTTTTGTGGAATCTTGATTAAATTTTAAGAAAAATTTCAAATCCTTCAAGCCTTAAATTGTTTATGTTTGATGTTGTTTTCGTTCACAACATTCTTTAGTCGTCAAACTCTTAATTTCTTGTTCTTTGTTAAATTAGTTAAATTTTTAGTTTTTCTTAATTTCTAATTAATTCAACTAAAACATTTGGGCATTATTAAGTATTTCATCAAGCATAAGATTTTTTATTTGTATTAATTTTAATTTTGTGTCATCAAATTCTTTTCTTTTGTTACTAATTTTATTTTGTTGTAAAGTTATTATAGCTTGTTTTTTTTGTTTTGTTGTTATAAAAGTTAGTTTACATGTCTTTTGATGAAAAAGTTTTATTGATTCTTTTTTGTTTTTTGTTTAATTATTGTTAAGGGTAGACATTGATTTGATTTTAAGTCGAATCACTTAAAAATTGTTGATGTGCTTTTTAATTTATGTTGATTTTTCTATTTAGTAATTTTTATAAAAATTTGTTATTAAAAAGATTAATATGTTTTAAAATAAAATTAAAATTTGTATACAATCATTTTGAGAGATTTTTTCAAATTTTTTAAAAACTAATGTAAAATATTTTTAAGAAACGCACGATTTTATTTTTAATAATTTATGTCCCTCTTGTTGAATCGTACTTCATAGGCCAGGTTTAGAGAGTAAATGAGTTATGACCAATATTTATAATTCCATGAGAATTAGAACTTATAAGTGTAGGGCCTTGAAGGCTTTGGTTGTGAGGTTGTGAAAGAGTGCTGCCTTCAAGATTATTTGTAAAGAATTTTAAGCTTATCTCTGCTCCAAAGAAAATTGTGGTGCCAAGGATTTTTGCTCCACCTCAAGTTGAGAAAGATGACCATGCCATATCATTAACATTTAGAGACAAGGATAAAACCTCAAAAAAAAAATATTTATATCTTCTTGTTACCAATGTGATAGTTTAATTGGAGGATATGTCATAACCTAGCAACCTTTATGAGAATTCCATAGTTGTTTCAAAGATAATTGTTGATGTAAAAGTTTGTTGAATGCTCATTGACATTGAAAGTTTATTAAATGTCCTCTTTCTCCGCACAATTGGAAATTCCATAGTCGTTTCAAGGATAATTGCCGATATTGAAGTTTGTCGAATGCTCATTGATATTCAAAGTTTATCAAACATCCTATTTCTCAACACCATTGACAAGATTTGTGTTGGTCAAAATCTCATCCTTTTAGCTAATGGGTTACTTGTGGGCTTCTTGGGAAAATTGATAAAATTGGAGGGAACTATCATGCTATGGCTAGCAATAAGGAGTTCATTTGGCTTGGCTATACACAGTCAATTTTATCATTGTTGCAACTTTTTTTTGCTTATAATGTTATCTTTGGAAGGTTAACAATGAATAGGTTTAGGTTAATAATCTCAACACCATGCTTATGCATAAATTTAATACTTCAACAATAGGTTTGGTTTGACTTCAAGGTGACTACTTATCGTTGAGGTGATGTTACTTCAATACCATGAAGGCTACACTCAAGCTAGCACCTTTGACTATCGAACTTTCAAATAGAGAATCAATTCTATCTCTCAACGTTTTTCTTTTTCTTGTGATCTTTGAGGACCTACAAAGCTTGTAATTATGTCTATTAATCTAAGTGAAAAAGAAATTAATCTCATTATTGATGTTTTTATTCATTAATTTTATTTAACATGCCTAGGATTGATCAATTGATAGCACAATAATTGTTTGATATAATTTTGAGGCACCAATCATCAAACTAAAGTAGCAATTATTTAGTGTCAAGAAAAACTAGGCTACTTAGGAGATCTCCAAGCTGCTTGAAGCCAACTTCATCCACCCAATTTAGTTTCCTAGGTGGGTGGCAAATGTCATCCTTATAACTAAGAGCAATGGTAGATGGTGTGTGGCTTTCATTGACCTCAACAATGTTTATTTGAAAGATTCATACCCACCTCAAATCGATGAGCTCATCTGCTTAGCCATCAATCTTGTTTGCTTTAGTTTTCTAGATGCCTTTTTAGGATAATCACCAAATAAAGGTGACCAAAGAAGATGAGAGAACTTTGTTTATTACTAACTTTGGGGCTATCTACTACAAGGTAATGCATTTTGGTCTCAAGAATGTCATATCAACTTATTAAAAGATAATCAACATGTTTTGAAGTTAGAGGAACCAAAACGTTGAGGCTTAAGTAGATCTTTTAGTGAAGAGCAATTCCCTTAATGTGCACCTACAAGACTTAAAAGAGACTTTTGGGATCTGTCAAAAGTTCAATCTCAAGCCCAATTCATTGATTTTAGTGCATCCTTGAGTAAATTTTGTGGCTTATGGTATCAATAGAAGAAATCCAAGCCAATCTTGACAAAATAATCTTCTTGACATTCTCTCTCCAAGGACCCCTTGAGACGTCTAAGGTTTTATTGAATGTATCATTGAACTAAACTACTTCATTTTGAAGTTAGGAGGCAATTGTTCAAACTTCTTTTTAATAATTCTAAACTTAAGTGCATGAGGAATGTGAGAAGATCCTTGTGGAGCTTTAACTCTTACCTTTCATGGTCCCTATTTCAAGCAATGCAATGCCTAAGGAGCCATTATTTGTTAATTTGTTTATGTTGGTTCGAGAGGACAGATTTTCAACATCTGATTTACTGTCTTTCACATTTTGAAAAATGTAAAAACAAGTTAATTCCCTTTCAAGTAACTAGCATTGGGCCTGTCTAATGTTTATTTGATGATTTTTCTAGTCTTTCCAACATCTTATCATCCCCCTTGTCATGAAAAGGTCTCTAAAACGTGTCTTCCAGTCAATAAAACTCGTATGAAGATTTCAAAAATGGTTCATATAGCTTAGTGAATTTGGGCAAGTGTATATTCCATGCTCTTCTTTCAAGTCTCAGATTCCTCCCCTTGGTTTTCTAGTGCAAGGAGGCTCCTTTAAGACCAAATTTGATCCTTCATTGTTATCTACTTGGAAGCTTTATGTGGAGGGGGCCTTAAGACAACAAACATGTGACATTAGGTTTGTTTTTTTGAGCCTAGAGATGGTTTAAGTTGATAGGAGGTATTATAATCATTTTTCTTATTATAAACAATCAGGTTGAGTGTGAGTCTTTGGTAATTGGATTCAAATTTTTTATAGCTTGCAATTCAAAAATAATAGTCTTTAGTATTTCTTAGATAGTTTTTAGCTAAGTCAATGGCTCATTCAAGACTAGGGACCTAATTTTTTGAGCATGCAAAACAATGACTTGGTCTCTTCTCAAAAGCTTGACCAAGCTAAACTTACTCAAATCTCTCAAGAGCAAAATTGCAAGGCAAATTTGCTGGCCAAGCAAGGGGATTCTCAAGAGGACTTCCCTCTTCTCGAAAGGTTGTGCTTTGAGTCCACAAAGATATCGTTCCTCTGCATTGAGAGGTTTTTCTTACGGATGAACCCTTTGGAAGCTTACCTTAGAACTATGTTATTGCCTCCTCTAAAGTGAAGCAAGAGGACTTACCTCTTCATGAGAGACTGTACTTTGAGTCCATGGATGCTTCGAGAGGTTTGCCTGATGAATAGACCATTTGGAAGCTCACCTTAGAACTAGGGCGTTGCCTCCTGTAAAGTGAGGCAAGAAGGATCAAGCACTAGGCATTACATTATGTATTAGTCAAGGGACAGCTTAATTGAAGTTCCCATCTTGAGCTTTTAGTCAAATGTGTACACTTAAGGTATTAGACAAGGTTTCTTGTTCTAGTTATAGTTTTGCAATGAGGATAATGTGACAAGGTTTCTTTGGCTAGCTATGCAAAAGGGCTTGATAATCGTCTTAAAAAAGATTAGGGGTGTTAGATTCTTGCCTCATTTCCTTGAGAATTTATGGTCATGATGAAGGATATTAGTATTTCTTGGCTCTTCTCTTTTTAAGATTTGGACTTGAACCTTTTCTAACTTCTAGAGTTGGGAGAAAATCTTTTCTTGTTATTGTCGACTACTCTATGTAGATCGTGGCTGGCTAACTTCTCGTTTTTCAAACAACTATAAAGGTTTTTAGTTTCTTATGGACAAGCATGACATTCAACACATTTAGATTTCTATTTGTTATAATCATTAACAAAATTAATATGTACCAATCTAAAAACCTCTAAGATTTGTGCACGAAAAATGGTTGCAAGTTGAAATATATCTCCATCATTCATCCTTGAATGAATGGTCAAGCCAAAGTAGTAGCAAAAAGATCTTAAAATCCCACCTTGAGGACAAAATGATGTTTGAGTTGATGAGCTTCCTTGTGTGCATTAGATATATCGAAACACACTCTATGCATCAATGGGCAAGTCTCCATCTTCCTTGGTTTATAGCTTTGAAGCCAAGCCCTTTGTAGAGATCGATCTCTTGACTTTTTGGGTCCAAATGCTTTGAGACTACCAAGACGAGATCAAATCTCATTAACTAAATGAAGAAATCTGGCGGCTCTATTTTAACTTACTCGAGGAGAAACACAACAATTTATACTTGAGTCTAATACAACCTAAGGCATAGTATGGAAAAATATTTCAATAAGCATATAAAAAGCACCCTCTTAAGGGTGGATATATGGTTTTAAAAAAATGTGAGGTTTCTTGATGACAAAATGATTTTTGCAAGCTTGCTCCAAACTAAGAGGGATTAGATCACATCCAAAAAATTATTAGACTAAATGCTTATTAGTTTTAGATAGAGAAAGGTATCAAGTTTTCTTGATAATGGATTTTAGATCATTGAAAAAAATTCTACTCTTAAAAGGAGATTACTATCATCTTTTATTTTAATTGTCAAAGGTTTAACTTAATTTAGCCTAATGTTTTTATTCTTTACATTACTTTAGTTAAATTTTAATAGAGGACTTGAGGTTCTAAATATATTTGGTATCTTGAGTGTACAATTGTAAAATATCATTTGATGCATTGTCTTTCTTTGAACATATCTAATAAGGACTTTTTTTTTCGAATTGACCTTGAAATTCATTGAGCTTGATTGAAACACTCATGGATTCCAATATTACGGAAGGCTTGTGCTTTCACTTAACAAATGAATGAATCAATTGAAAGGTTAAACAATGCATCCTTGATCTCTTTCATCGCAACTCTGATGTAGGAATTCCTTGGGAGGAATGGTCTTGATTATTTACCTTTATCCTTGCTCTATTGTGTGAAGATCATTAGAGGCATGGTCTTAACTTTCTTGTCACCTTTCTAATTGTTTCATCGCATGAAGGTTTTAAGAAGCATGCTCTTACCTTCCTCTTCTCTACTTTGTCGTTGCTATGTTGCATGAAGGTCTTGAGAAATGTTGTCTTACCTTCTTTTCTCTTCAATGTTATTAAGTCATATGAATGTTTTGAGAAGAAATGGTCTTAAATCTTATCCTCTGTTTTCATAATTAGCTCATTACATGAAAGGTCACGTCATGTCTATCTTCTATTTTTTAATTTACCTTTATTCCAATGACCAACACTTTAAGAGGTTTTGCCCTTGCTTCTTCATTCACTTATACTCCATAAGTGAAGGTCTTTGAAGCATTTTACTTCTTTCTCTTTCTTTCATTGCTATTGCATCATCTTAAGTCCTCGAAGGTCTTCTTTCTCAGTTATATTATTTATACTTTGGAAGTGCAATGATTGATTTTATTTAAGTCTTTGACTTGACCCATTTTCTTTCTCTCTAACGTCTTACTCTTGAAAACTTGTACATGGCCCTTGAGCTCGATCAATTTTTTTGAGCTAACCTTTTGTAGCAACTTATGTCCACAATAATAGTTAGAGGTAAGGACCTAATTTTCACTTGATAATCCAAGCTTGACTACGCATGAATGTTCAAATGCTTGCGTATTCTTAACGAATCAGTGTCGGCCTTATGGGTTGGTAAGGATGGCAATTGTGAAGTTGTGGTGAAGTTGTGCCATGAACCTTTGCAGGGTTAAACTCTTTTCTATAATCATCAGCACCAAAGTTAGAAATATCCGTTGCCATCATTTTATTTTGGGAAACATCCTCAACTAGATATTCATAACTTTTCATTGGGAACCAAAACACAATTATAATTGTAATGTTGCCCTTATCTACACTTTCTCTTCCTAGAAATAAAGCAAGTTAACAAGGGTTCAAAACCTAGTTGATTTGATTATCCAATGGGAAGAGTACATAAGTTGGATCACCTTTCTAAAAATTTTAAATTGCATGTAATCCTTGTTAATTATATTATAAATGATGGTACAAATAGTTTAGGGACTAGAGGAAAGCCGAGAGGAAAGCTCAATGGGACTAGAGAGGGCTTCCTCTAAGTGACCTGTGAAGATCAAACTGCTCTACTCTCTAATCATTGAATTCTTATGTTTTAAGTTTTCCAATAAAAATAACTTTTTGTTAATTCTTTTAATCTATTATTTTACATCAACCTAAATGTTTAGTTTCTGTGTCACATTTGCTCCCTGTCAAGATTATAGAACATTTTGACTACCACAACAAGAATGGATAATCTTAATTCACACCCAAGCCTTTCAATCAAGCAATTACTTAAAATTGCCATTTGCTTCATCAATGTATGCTACAGACTATTTTTTGGTCTTCTAACTGATGGAAAACCATCCATATTATCTGATCCTTTGTTATATAATTAATGCATATTATCTGATCCTTTGTTATATAATTAATCCTTAAAGCACCTCACATGAACTTTCTTCATTTCATGGGGAGTTCGCTGATAGCTCTATATATAATTCTTCTGAGAGGAAAACAGGTCATTTTTTTTATATCATTTTTGTATTTAATCATCTTCTTCCTAAGCATTTTCTTTGCAAAAACGTATAGAACATGTATCTTCTACACATGACATATGTTGCATATCAATTAATTCGTCATCAATGGTTGATCCTTTGAACTCGCAAGTAATGAACACAATTGTCACTAGTGCTTCTGGCAAACCCATGATTGTTACACTGCCTAAGTGATTATTTCAGACTGTTCGAAGATCACTTTTTATTTTGAAAGTTAAAGATCACTATAAAGGACATTTAATCTTTTACACAAGCAAATTGTGTTTCATATTCCATGTGAATGTTGCCCTTTAAATAACAATGAAGAAAGATTGTTTTGATATGAAGTTGTTCCAAGTCGTGTTTTCAGATGTCACCATAGTCAATAAAACATTGGTCGATCCATGCTTAAGAACAGGACTTGATTCATTGAAATCAATGTTTTTTCTATTGTAATATTTGGTAGTAAACCTGCATCTAATGCCTTGCATTTAACATAATTGTTGTTGAATATTAAGTTCTTTAAAAAAGTAAAAATGTCATGTTAAAAATTAAAATTGATAATTTGATGTTTAGAATATTTATTTTGATGAAATTGATGATAATAATAATAATAATAATAAATATATATTAGGATGAAAGGATTTTAAACTATCAAAATAATATAATGAATGCATAATTGTGACCATATTTGAAAATTAAGTAAAATTTGTTTAGCCATTAGACACAATTTACAATAAACATTTTGACACAACAAAAATGTTTATTTCAATGTATGCCATATGCAACTCGATTGACATTCAAAATAGAAAAATGGTAGAAAAGCAAGATGAATGCTTCGCTTATGTCTTGAGCAGTCTCTAAATGAAAGTTTCTTGCCTTAATATGCTATGAAACTTGTCGACCTGAGATCAAAATGCAAAAGTTGTTGTCCATTAAGAATCACCAAGAAAAAACACTCTTTCTCTTAGGTTTAGCATACTCTTACCTAAGTTAAACCAAATTTCCTGAACACTACAAGAACTTCAAGGTGCCTTCACCATGTTGGAATATTTGCCATTCAGACTGGTGACGTTATTCCTTTGTATGAATTGTTCTTGAAGCTAAACTAGAGAACTTGTACCATATTTTCTCTTGAAGATGGCTAGTTGACCTCTTTTTCACTTCATTTTTTGCACTATCACTTAATATTATTTTTAAGAGTTGTATCTTCTGCACTGCAGAAAAAGGAAGCCCCACCCGGCGAGAAGCCCGAGCCGGTCCGAACCCATCTCCGCAACATGATCATAGTTCCAGAGATGATCGGAAGTATCATCGGGGTTTACAACGGCAAGACCTTCAACCAGGTCGAGATCAAGCCCGAAATGATTGGTCATTACCTTGCAGAATTCTCCATCTCTTACAAGCCTGTCAAGCATGGAAGACCTGGAATTGGTGCCACCCACTCTTCCAGGTTCATTCCTCTGAAATAAGAAAAAACCCAAGACTTACAATTTAGGAAAAGATTCAACTCTCGTTTAGGGTTCTTTGGATCATTCTCCACTATTGTTCTCTGTGTTTGCTCATGGATTCCGGGATTAGATTAAGCAAATTATCTGGGATATGTAAACTCTTTTCTTTAAGCAAATTATTTTTGAAAAATGAAAAATGAGTTTTTAATAAAATTGTTTGGTTCATATACATAGATCAAGTCTGTTTCAGAATGTAGCTTGTTTAGTTTATTTTTCTTTAAAGTAATAGGTGAATAACTTGAAATTTATTGTCATTTTTGAATCATTGAAGTGTTTCAGATGCTCTATGTTAATGAAATATATAGAATTTTATTTTTATTTTATCGAGTTTTCTTTAAAAATATAAATTAAATTTCCATTGTGCTATGAAGTTATGGTAAATTTTTATTGTAAAAGATTTTTAAAGCCCTTGCATCTTATGGAAGAAGAGATTTTAGGAAGAAAGTCAAGTCATCTCATTTGATAGAAACTAGTTCAAATCGAATAGATTTCAATTTAAGTTTTTCTAAGTAATATTTAAGAATAATATACCTTAAATCTTGATCAAGTAATCTAGTTTTGTGTAAGTTATTTAGCATTAATCATTCAAAAATTTTCAAATGTTTCTATAATTTCAATTCTTTTTCCACAAAATTGATTTGAATGTCCTCCAATATTCATATGTACTATATTGCAATTTTATTTGAATATTCATATTTGGAAAATATAGATAGTCATCTTCATTCATTTAAAAAAAAATCAAAATTTTACTAGTTTGATATTTTGAGTGTCTGTAAGGCTATGTAATTTTTTAATTTTTAAATATTTTTAACAGCTTGTAAATTCTTTTAATAATTTTATTGTTTTTTTAAAAACAATATTAATTACAAATTTTTTTAACTAGTTTAAGTATGTCAAAATATTGATCAAAATTGAAATAAAAATTATGATTAAAATTATTGAAACTATCACTATGGAACATTGATTCTTTAATACACTCCTTTCTTTAGGTCTAACAGCCCAAAGCCTCTATATGAGCAAAGGTGCCCTCTTTCTAGAATTATTATCTTTTACCCTTTGTTTGATAGTCCTAAGATTAAATTATTTAAAACTAATTTAATTTAGTTATATCTTTATTAGTAAAACTAATAATAAAATTATGTTTGGATGTTTTCTAAAGATAGAATTGATTTGAATAATTTTATTTTTGAATATTATTTTAAAACAAACTATGTAAGAGAAGAAGATTGTATTTGTGAACAATATGACGTATTAGAAAATTGAGTTAAGATTAGCAAGGTTAATGTTGAGATATAGGTTAAAAATAAATTAATTTGGATATGAGCTAAACTATGTTTGAGGGCAAATTTGAGGTTAAGTAACTAAAAGATATTGTCAATAATATATAATTATAAAAACTTTTTATTCATTTTGATGATACAATGTGTAGATTAGATTTAACATAGCCAATTCTTCTAAATTGTTTTTCATTTAGTTGAGTTATAATACAATGCTTTCTTTTTTTATTAATGCTTTTCTTTAATCCAAGAGTTTGTGTTGAAATGTGTTGACTAAAATAACAAAAATGAAAGAAATATATTGTCATATGGAATAGATATTTTATATTATTTTTATAAGTCATTATAAAAAGCTGATTATATTTCTTTTAATAATATAATAAAACAATTTTAACAAAAAAATATATTTAGACTATGTTTTAAAATAAAGGCATGATTTAAACTTAACAATTGAAAAGTTTATACTCCAATTATATTTTAAAATAAAACATTAGAAAACAATTTACTATCAAGGCGACATTGAATATATTATTAATCCAAAATCAAGATAATATTTTAATACTAAGTTAATATTTTATCTAAATTAGTTAAAATTATATATATACATGTACACACACATATAAATAAATATGCATATATATTCTCATATACATCTACACACACACACACACATACACACATATATATGTAAAAATATTAATACATAACAGATACATATATATATATATATATATATATATATATATATATATATATATATATATATGTATACACACATATACATCACATATATATACACACATATATACATATATTCTTACAGAATGCATACACATGTCTATACATGATCACACATATTTATTTATTATAATTAAATTAATTAAAATTATCAAAAAAATATTTTATTAAAAAAATGAAAAAAAAAAAAAAAACAAATGTCCATATGCGTATGCTTTTCTTGGTTTTAGATTTAATAAAGCATAGCTCATATAGCTTGGAAAGAAAACCTAGTCTTAAATCAATATTTTATAATTCCACCCATCTTAAAGCCTAAGTCTATGAGACATCAAAGTCCTCTTTCATCTATGTCACACTTAGGTCTTGTTTCATTCGTGGCTAACACAATATAATTTAAATTATTTCACCTCATCACATCAAATAAAGTTTAATCTTATCCTTTTTTTTTTTTTACTTTTGTCCTATACTTGCTAACACATTTATGAAGTTTTATTTGGGCATAGTTTGAGTTTAATATTTTTTTAGTATTTTTTAAGATTTTAAAAAAAATGGATTAAAACATATTTTGTGGAAGAAAAATGAAAAAATGTTTGAAAAAAATATTTTGTATAAGTAATAAAGAACTTTTTAGTGTATGGCTTATTTGTTCTATTTTTTATGAGAAAGAAAAAAAATAAAAAAATTAAAAGATATATAAATTTGTAAGAAGTAAAAGCAAATATAGACCTTTCTATTTGAGGACTAAATCTTTAAATGTCTTTTTATGTCTAATCTGCCTAAATTAAAAACATAATAAAATCTTAACATAAAAATATGAGTTAAAGCTAACAATGATAAATATATTGTCGATTTATTCTGTCTAAAAATTAATTATAAACAAAAAAATGAACTTTTAAAATATTAGCTTTTGGCAACATCAAGCAAATGTCACATATAACATAACAAATGGCATCATAAAAAAGAACTTATAAATATTATATAATTTATAAAAAAATTTATTAATCTATAATGTTAAGCAAATATGATTTCTAAAATTAAAAGTTAGATTTGTTCAATGGAGAGCATTGTAGAAGCCAAACAAGCCATTATTAAGAACAAAAGTGACTATTTTGTAGAAATTTGTTAGTAGCTTATTCACTCATATGATAAAATTTCTTAGAATTTTCTAATTTTTTTAGCTCAATTAAATATTATTTTATGTTTTCCTTTATTTAAAAAAATTATAATTATAGACATATAGTATCACATATGAAATCACGACTCGTTAAACATCAAAACGAAGTGTTGTTCTTTTTTTAAGTAATTTTTATTTTAAAAAAGGGTTCTTTTTAAGAGTGGTTTAACTTATTTTTTCTTATAAAAATATAAATAATTAAATTTATGAGTGATTACAAAAAAAAAATATTAAAATCTAACTTAATTTGATTGATTCAAAAATTTTACAGAATAAATATTATAATATTTATTTTTAATTTATTATATGTATATAGCATTGACAACTATTAAAAAAAGCCAATCATTTCATCTTATTCTTTGATCTAATATGAATGCTATTTTTATAATAAATCTCTTAATTCTAACTTTAACTTACAATCTCTATACCATTAACTATTTATTTTCTAATAAGTTGGAGAGATAATAAATAACCATTTAAAAAAGCCTAGTTTTTTTTTAATTCTTTTATTTTATACAAACAACATATTAATAATAAGCTTTCATTTATTTTATTTTTATTTTATGATTAGATAAGATTTTTCTATGATTATGGAGTGCTCTTTTTTTACAAGATTAAAACATTATAAGTTTTACATTGTCTAGAGGAAGGAATTATTTTAAATAAATGACAAAGAAATGTTTAATTTAGAGGACTAATCAAATCATACTTTTTTTATTGTCAAACGGAAATAATTAAAAAAAAATAAAAAGAAACAATGCTTAACTAAGAGGATTGACCATACAACACAAAGAACACATGGTTTGTGCTCAATATATATTGCTTTTAGTCTAAGATTGTTGAGGAATCATTTTTTGTGAGTTTTATTGAAAACCTGTGAAATTTACATAAATAAGTTTGAAATTTTGCAATAATGTCACAAAAAAAATATATATTTGATGACAAGGTATTATAATGATGTTTATTTAAAATTTTATGATGTAAAGATCAAATCATTCTCATTCCTTTTAGTAGGAAACACAATAAAGCACAATAATTATACTTTTGCTTAAAAAAGATAATAATTATATTTAGTTATAACAAATAGTAAGATCTTATCCATCGAATGATCTTATTATTTATCAACTATCTAATTGTTATAATAAAATGATTTGATCAATATCATTGAATGATCTATTAAATGAAATTAGATCATCTTATCAGTATGATTATTTGGTCTAATAAACATAATCAATTGGCATATTTAACAAGTTCAAATTATTTGATTAGTTTCAATCTGACAATCAAATAATTCAATGTTAGATGTCATGAGCTTCTACCAATAAGTTAATTTAGTTAACCATTTTTTTTGAAAACATACAAACATTGTTAACACAATTGTTGTCATGAGGTCTAATAGAAATCGATCAAACACTTAGTTTATAAGGTGTTTATAACAATTCCTTTGCTTGCACAAAATTTATAAAACAAATATGTCCCACCACACACTTTAGTTTTTCAAAACATTTTTTTTTTATTTTTTTAATCTAATTTTAGAAAATTAATAAAATTGATACAAATTTATTTTACCTCATAATCTATTTTAATTATGTTTTAAAATAATAATCTCAATTTTGAAATAAATAATTAAGTAATATTGTATCAAACATAAATCTTATTTGTCTTACATCCATCTTTTTTTTTATTTTTTCTCACCAATGAAGTTCTAATTTTTATCCATTGTGTCACATTTAATTTAATCCCATTATACATAAGATTAATGGATAAGGATTAGATGATTTAGGCCCACTTAAATGTGTTAAATTTTATTCAATATTTAAATATATCATTTTTTTTCATAAGTGACTATTATTGTCCTCTTTTGAAAATTTCATTTATTATAATAATATTTAACAATTTGTTTTACATATTTTCTTCAATATTTTTAAAAATAAAATTTTAAAAACATATTAAATGTATTAAAAAACAAAATTAAATTAATATTTAGATATTTTAGTGTTGTCTCCCATTTGGCCTCAATCAATTAAGATATTAAAAACAAATCTAGTGTTCAATTTGCTTGTTATTTAATGGAAGAGGTTGGTCTTCTTGTTTGTTTATAGCAAGTGGTTTGCATATCTTAGATAACTTATTTCAAAGTTTTAATATATTAATTTTCTTTATCCATATTTCAACATAAAAAATCCAAAGATATTATGATTTTTATAAGAAAAAAGGCACCTTGATTATTATTTTAATGATCAAATCTAGTTCAATTATTTTGTTGGTTGAAGAGAGAAAAATGGGAAAACATTATTATATTTTTTGTTTAGTTTTAATTAATTATATAAAAAATTATTTAATGATAGTTTTTCTTTTACAATTATCTAGTCTATGTAAGTGTAACATTAATTCAAAATCATGAAGTCAATATTAAAAAAAATATAATTAAATCATTTTTTGTTATTTAACCTTATAGAGCCTTACCTTCTAAGATTTATTTCACTTAAATCAAATGCAATATTTTGTTATATTTTTTATTATTTGTAAATATGATATATATGAAACTTATTGAAGCTACAAATAAATAATAATAGTCATATTTTATGACAATTAGTAATTGAGGTGTTGTAGGTCTTTGGGATTAATGTGGTAATCAATTGATTATCATTAGAGTCACATTTCTGTATTATCTTTTCAAAAAGAGAGCTAAAGTTACAATCTCGAAGTTTCGTACTGTTATTGGACAATTTGATAGCATTTATAGTAAAAGCGACACTACCTTAGTGTTTTGACATCTATTGTGCATTTTAAGGAAGACAATGATTTGCCTCATCTATAAGAAATGATCTTTATGCTTTTGAGATGTGGTTAGTTTTTCTTCTCAAATGTAAATATGTTTGCCAATATTGAGATTGATTTTTTTATGCATAAAACTATCAAAAAAGTTTTAAAAATATCTCTCATATGAACTTTTTTATGATTATTAACAAATTTCATTAAGGTTATAATGTAAAAATAAAATTATGTGATAATCTTACTATTAAATTTTTTTAAAAAATATTTAGCATTAATCTAAAACAATTGATTATTATTAATTCTTTTTTCAAGACAACAATGATTATTCTTTTTACAAATTACCTATTATTAACACAAAATAGTTGGCAACTTATTTGCGTCTATTTTTTTTAGGAATTTCAATAAGAAAAAAAAACTATTTCAAGCATTTAAAATTCAATCATGAATCATTTGAAAAAAATATTATATTATGATTAAAAAAAAAATTCAATTTCTTCCCTTGCCCCAAGACATACACTTAGCTTTATTTAATTTGAATATAAGAGAAGGCCATAGCCTTGTGCTCTATGATTCCATCTCCATAAGAGAAACAAACACTTTGGTGAGTTTGCCGTAACGTTTATAGTTTCTTATTTTCTACTTCAAATTAATATAAAAAAATATTTAAAATCATCTAACAAATTTTTTTTTTTTTTTTTTTTTTTTACTAATATGTACAAGTTTAAAAAAAAAATTAATATATTTAAATAATTCTCCTTAATATACATACACTTATTTTTAGAAAATTATTGCAAAAAATTATTAAGTGTTTGTTATATAATATATATATATATATAATTTTTAAAAAAGCTAAAACATGCAACCCCACCATGTAACTTAAGAATGAGAAGAAAGGGGAGAGGGGGAATCAGTAGGGAAGACATACAAAAGCAAAGAAGCAGGGAGAGAAGATAAGCCCTTGGTGTGGCTCCCATCTCCAAAAAGAACTTCTGCCCCAGCCTTTCTGTCTTCTTCATTGGCATCTCTCTGAGAGATCTCCTTTCTCCCTCTCCCTGCCCCCACCTTTTCTGCAATTCCTTTTGGTACATAACTCCCTTAACCTTCCTCAATAAATGGCTCCCCACAGCTACAGTTTCAGCATCTAAGCTGTAATCAAACAACCTTCCGTCTTTGAAACAAGCAAGAGATTAGCTAACAACGGATTAAAACAACACAGACTTGTAGAGCTCAATCCCAATTAGATTGGATTAAAGAGAGAAACAAATCACATGACATGACCAACTATTATTATGTTGCAGCTCTCAAGCATAGCAACCAGAGACACATTCTCCTTCTTTCACAGGGGAGGGGTTGATCCTTTACCCACAATTCTCCTGTCCCTCTGCCTGAAATGGTCATTTGGGTTCTCCAAGGAGAAGCTTCAGCTCGACCGGATTCTCTTCTTGGCATCGGACCGGAGAGTGCCGGCAGAGGAGTCCCCGTCGGAGGAGGATTCCATGGACTTGGCGAAGGAGGAGGAGAGGTCGGCGTAGAGGTCAACCACCCGCCTTATGTTGTTGTTAAGCTCGCGGATTAAACCGACGTTGCGGGTGAGGTTGTCGGGGATCTTCGACTCGTGGTTCTGGTTGATCTCGTTGATGAGGAGGCGGTTTTGATCCAAGATGTTTTGGACTTGGACGAAGCTCTTTTGGAAGTTTTGCACCACTTTGTTTTCCATCTGGGTTCCATTGCCAAGGCTTGAGAAGGTCTCTCCCTCCATTCTCCGGCCTTCTTTTGCTTGTTGCACCTCCTTTGGCTCCCCAATTGGAGTTCGAAGCAGAGCTGTAGAGAGATAAAATGGGAGGGGAAATGAGGCTTTCCAGAAAAAAAGACTAGTATAAGTTTGTGCAATCCCTATTTCATTATCTCAACATAAAGAGCATTGAAAGATGGACTGCCAACAAACCCAATAAGAAAACAAGAGTGATCAATCTTTTGAAGAGAAGGAATCTGCTGTCCTTCATAACAAGGGCAATAGAGACAAGGAGATGGAGGAGAAAGCAGGCACAACTTTTGTGAATGATAGGCCACTTGAGCGGATATTGGTTAGAGGGAGAGCATTTCTTTTGGATGTCACTGTTGGGTTTTCAACAATGGGTTTCATGGAGGTCCCAAAATGAAGAACAAATCCCTATTTCAGGATAGAAAGAAGTCTTTTCCAAGGCATAGACGTGATGGAAAAGACTATTCGGTTTCTGTAATTGGGAGAGAGAGCTCCTTTCTCCTGTTTATACCAAACAAATACCATAAAGACGGAAGGAAAAACATTACAGATCAAAACACACAAAAAGGAGATCAAATCTGATCAAGTGCCGATATCACTTGAGAAGAAGAAACCAAACGACACAAAAGAGGTTCATTCCATCAACTGGAGGCCAAATTGTTCATAACCTTTGAAGACGACCAATACCCATTTGCAGAAAGCTCGAAATGAAAAAGAAAAGTTAGCGAAGAGCAGAAAAAAGCGGAGGAGGAAGGAAAAACATCCAGCTTTACTCTTCTTTTCCTCGGGCATACCTTGGAAATCTCGAAAATCTCTCCAGAAGTTTAGGGTTGAGCGAGGAGAAATACAAGCTGAGCTACTGCTTTGTTTCCTTGTTCCATCGAATCCTGATTCCCCAAAGATAATAAGGGCAACCCCAAAGCTGACAAAGAGAAAAAAAATAAAATAAAATAAAGGAAAAAAATGGATTTTTGCCGCAATAGACAGGAACCAGAGGTCAGCTCATTGTTGGGTAGTGGGTGTGGTCACCCCCCATGGGATTAGATGCAAATTTTTATTTCAAAAAAAAAAACTTTTTTAAACTTATATTAAACTTTTAATAAAAAAATTTCTTTACTTGAACAAAAATGACTTTTTTATGTAAAAAAGATGCTTTATTTGAATAAAAATGCATTTTTTATGACAAGTATTTGGCATCTTTAGAATCTTTTATTTCAAAAAACAATTTTGATGATACTTTTTTGTTTAAAAAAATATACTTTTTAAAGGCTTTCCTTGAATAAAAATGAGTTTTTTTTTAATGACATAAAGGTGTTTTATTTAAATAAAAAGCCTTTTTTTTTAATTTCAAGAACAAAAAATTTTAAATTTTTTTGAAAGTAAATTAACAAACATCCACCTGGGCAAATAAAAAGATGCTTTCTTGTTAGAAGACGGGTTTATGTCAAGTTAAACTCCAACAGCTCACTTACTTTAAAAAAGTTCTAATCTTATCCATTTTAAATCGGTGTTCTTTCTAAAGAGTAAAATAATGGAGAAGAGGTTGGCCTTCACAAGGTGATGTCAATGTTTAAAGTTAGAACTTTTTCATATCATCACCATCATGTTAAACTTATACTAAAGTCTATACCAATAAAATTTGATGTCATCACATATTTTTATTAACATAATAATATTTTTTTTGTTAAAATGTTATAAAATAAATTTAAAGAATGATGTCAAATATTCTTTTTAATGTGATTCAACTTTGTTGAAATATTAGTAGTTGTTTAAAAGAAAAAAAAATATTATTTAGGTTTTATGAGATATGTGAATGATAAAATAATTGATTGAAGGGACTTGTAAAATAAAATCACTTATTTAATCAAAGTTAAGAAACATTGATGGGAAATAGAAAAAAATATATATTAAAAATTTTGGTATTATGATGATTGAATAAAATGATCTTATTAATTTGAACTTCTTATAAGAAGCTTAATTTATTAAAAAAAAGTTGTTTAAACTTTTTTTTTTTTAAATAATTATTATAATGAAACTTTTTAAGTGAAGACAACAAAATAATATACACATAAATATGATTTTGTAATCAAATCCTACTATTGAAAATTTGAATTATAGTTATAAAAAGAGATTAATGCTTCCTTATTTTTGAAAAGAAGAACTATAAAAGAAAATAATAGAATCATGAACTAGTACTAAAAAAGGGAAATAAACTAATAAAAGGTCAAAGGAATAAAGCCCACTAACTAAGATACAATCTTCTTCTCCTAGCTCCCAAGAGAAGGTTTTGGGTTGATAAATTGACAAAGCAGTTCTATAAAATGCAGCCTCTATACTTTATTAGTGAGATAGATTTCTTTGAGACAAAAAATTGGATTGATGAGGTAAGAAGAATATTTGGACTTGATTGCCCAAAACATAAAAAGGTATCTATTTCTTTGTTATTGCTAGATAAAACTATCCTTTTGTGATGAGATTCTCACCACCACAATCATTTCAAATGTCATCCAACAAAAAAATTGTGAAAAGATTTTACTTAAGATTTTGAGAAATGTTTTGTTCCTTCATTACTTAGAAAAAGATAAGAGATGAGCTAATAGTCTTAGAATAAAACTACATGTCATACACAAATTATAAAAGGAGATTTTCTTTCTTTGCTTGCTATACCCCTCTGGAGGTGAGTATCAAGGATTAGAGATGTTTTGTGTTCCATCAAGAATTAAAATAATCCATCATGAATTCTTTGATCACTTATAAGACCATTGATTTTATTAAGCTTGTGCTACAAGCTAAACATGAGGAATAGGAGTTTAGAATATTGTAGCCCACAAAGTAATAGTGACGAAGAAAGAAACAGTCTTGCTAGCAAGTGATTCGGACACCTTTAAGAAAATCTTTTAGAAGGTTCAAAGTGGTAAATATTCTAGTGATTTCTAGCCTATGTGACATGACTTTAGTGCTAATAGTAGCAAGATGAACATAAAATCTAATGAAAAAATATCTTAATATCCAAAATGAGTGATAAGCTACATTATGTAGTTTATTGCGTCAAGCAAGGAGGCCAGTCCAAATGCTTCATTTATGGAGGGTTATTACGTTTAGCTAGATCTTGCCCTTGTGTAGCCTCTAAGATGGCTTCTTCCTTCTTGAGTGTTGGTTTCACTAGTAGTAGAAGAAGAACTAGTAAAGGTAGAGAGAGTACTTATGCTACTACGAGTATGGACTAAGAAAAATCAGAATATTGTAGTAGTCAGTCTAAGGTTTATGTTATCACTTAATAGGAGGCCTTATACTTCATAAAAATGATTACAAGTATGATTTTATTATAATAATTATTTTATTTGATAATGGTGTATTGTATTCATTTATAGAATATCATATATTTGATGTATTGATTATTAAATTAAACTAAATGAATAACCCTTTGTTTATAAAACTACTAAATGAGGAGTGAGTTCTCTATAGATACATTCATCTGAAAAAGATAAAATTATGTGAGAAAGAATTTTTTGTTAATGGCTTAGTGCATTGCGAATGATTTCTAGTAGGTATAGTAATCCAGTGATCTCAATTGGGCCCAGAAGACCGTTTTGCTAATTGTTTTGGTCAAAAACACTATGTTCATCGATTAGGTCAGATTAAGCTAATAGAGGTGGCAGCAAGCAATAGAGTTGACAAAATAGTCTAATAGGCCATTTTTTGGCCCTTTTGTTTTCATCTCAAAGTTTTAGCATATAGTGTAATTTTATGTCTCATCTAGGTTTTGTACATGAATAATAGATATCTTAATTCTCTGAAAGTATTAGTATGTGTCTATCTAGCTCTTAAACATTAAAAATCTTGACCAGTGTTGTCACTAATTATTAATATCATAATCATTTAGTATCTCCATAGTGTATGAATTTGATCTATTCCTTTTAAGATTTTGGAATGAAGTGTTGTCTTTTTTATGTAACTTTTGTAATATTCTTAGTAGAACATTTTGAACCTAATTCAAATCATCATATAATCTTCTTTTGAGAATTCTTTATGCTTATGGTATGTATTGATCAATCTCTTAGACAGTTTATTACTGAGGCTTATTTTTTCTTTAATATGCTAATGTACCTCCCTATATGTTGTGCAAATTCTTATGCAAACATAGATGTGTGTACTTGAATGGGTAATTAGATTAGGGCAACTAAGCTATGAGATTTATATCCACTATAAGCTTTAAAGGGGCTCATTCTTATGGACTTTTTAAGGAAATTATTATAGACATGTTTTATATGTGGTAAAAGCAAATTTTAATTCTTTACATTCTCTAGTATCACACATCATAATATTTCTTAAGCTATAATTTATTATCTTAGTTTGACCATCAGTTTGAGAATAATAAATGGATGAGAATTTTAATTTTATTTTTATAAGATGTCAAAAGGTTTTTCAAAAGCATGAAGTAAAAATTAAAATTAAAATTAAAGAATAATTGAGCATGTCACTTCATGCTTTTGACAATGATCTCGTCCAAGATCATTAATTCTTTTTAATGACTACGATCTTGGACAAGATGCTTAATTATTTTTAGTTTTATTCATGGGTTGTCCAAGATCATTAATTCTTTATATAAGTCTTACACCTAGTAGATATCTTAAAGGCATGTCATTTTAATCTTGGAAAATAAAACCTATTTTTAATAGATATTATGGTTTTGTCTCATCTGAAATGACTTACTAGTCCTTCTATATGTATTTTCTAAACTAAAAAATCTCTAAGTGATATTTACAATAGTTCTTTTTAAATTGTATGATCATAAATGGTAATGGATTGGCAACTAATTCTCTACAAAGTGGTACAAAGTCAATGCAATCAAGGTAAAGGTCAAGTAGAGTTTCAAAGTCGATGATTGAGATAAACAATGCAATGAGTAGGTTCGCTTGCCTAGTAAGAGCATCGACAACTTTGTTTTCTATACTTGGATTATGTTTGGTTCGAAGGTCTAGCTTTGAAGGAATTATGCCCACTTAACACGTGACTTCAACTTCTTTTGTGAGTTAAGACACCTTAAAGTCTCATGGTTAAAATAAAGTACGAATTCTTGGGGTAAGAGATAATGTCTTTAATGCCTTAAGGTTTAGACTATTATGTAAAAATCTTAGTCATGATGAAGTATTTATTGTGAGCTCATTCAATGTTTTATCAAAATAGATGATCAATTATCCTTCATGGATAAGGACTCATTTTATTCTTTTGCCTAAGGTATCATAAGATACTTCAAAAATGATGAAAAGTTTTGGAAGTCAAAGTATATGTGCTTCATCTTCTCAAATGCCTTCTCAACTATAAGGATCCATTCAAATTTTTTTTTAATATAATCGACTATAGGGGCAGTGTAACAGCCATAGTTTTCTCTTATTTGTATTTTTATATTTTTTTTATATAGAAAGAGCTCTGTGAGACGAATCCAACGATATTTAATTTGTAATTTTCGGAGCTCTAATGAATAAATTATGAATTTTTGAAGATTTGGGATAAATTTGTAACGTAGAGGATAGATCTGTAATTTTTAAATGTCGGCTTAGTTCAAATCCGATTGGCGGAGGATATATTTGCAAATATAAAATTTAGAAGGGGTTTTCTGCAAAAACGTGGTTCACGAACCAAGGGCTTATCGGTTTCGACCGCGTTTATAAAAGGCCGACCCAGGTGCGTTTGGAAAAGCGCTTCTGCGAAAAACGGCGGCGAAGAGTTTGCTGGAGTGCGACGGCGAGATTTCGGAGAACATCTTAAAGAAGTTTCTGCACGCTACATTAACATCCAACGAGGATTCCGTGAGCATTGGACGCGACAGTAACGGCCGGCGAGGATTTCCGGCACGCGACAGTGACGGCCGGCGAAGGTTTCCGTAAGGTAAGAAATAATTTTTTTTATTCGTCGTTAGGGTTACGTAATTTTTCGGTGAGCGGGGGAGACCGAGAGGCGGAAGCCGAGCCGGATTCGATCGATTCAGCACATGAAACGGCCGATCCAGCGCCGGCGAAAGATTTCGGTTTCGCCGGACGCGAGAGAGAGAGAGGGGGGGCGGCGTGAACCGGTCCAGGCTTTGGACCGGGTTACGCTGTTGAACCGGATGCCGAGTCGCGCGGTCCCGCACGTCGAGCGCGCGGTCCAGCGCGCCGAGCGTCCGGTCCAGCGCCAAGCACGCGCGGTCCAGTAAGCCAGATTTATTTTAGAAAGCCGTTTGGAAAAGCTTTTAGAAAGCTTTTTCTTCGCGGGCGGTCCAGCGCCGAACGTGCGCGCACGGTCCAGCGGGCGGTTCAGTGCCGCGTAAGCCATCTTTTGGGATTATTTTGGGGTGTGTTTGGGAAAGCTTTTAGAAAGCAATTTTGACTAATAAGCATATTTAAATTAATTATTTTTGTATTTTACGGGCTTGTAGGACATCAAGAAGAAACAGAAGTGAGTAAGAGAGTTGGTACAACAAATTCAGGTAGATAATTTCCTAACCCTGTGATGTAGCACAGTATGGTATATTTTACATGATTTTATTACTATCACATGGTGTTTTAAATTGTTGCATATTGTAAAAGAAAACATGATGTTTTTGTTGTTACTTATGCATTGGTATGATAATTAGAAAAAGAAAAAAAAAATAACATGGAAAGAAAGAATATGATACAATATGCTAAAGAAAGAGATGAAACAATATGACATGAAAGGACTTTTGATATGACATGGATTGATGTTTGGAAAATGACAAATAAAATAATGGAATTCCCAGAGAACATTATCCTCACCACTAGGCTCAGCATGTGTTGTAGGGTATCGATCTTTGGATCAGATATCTGCCTAGTGTTTATATCAGGCTCAGCGTGTGTCGCAGGGTATCGATCTTTGGATCAGATATCTGCCTGGTATTATGTGTTATGACTCCATGATGATTTACACCAGGCTCAGCATGTGTTGCAGGGTATGGTACCATACCTGCCTGGTGGCATTAGGCTCAGCATGTGTTGCAGGGTATCGATCTTCGGATCAGATATCTGCCTAATGTTATGTGATTGGTTGGATGCCGGCTGGAGGTCATTTATTGATGATGATTGGATCCAGAGGATAATGCGTCAAAGGGAATTGGGCCCGGTAATAAGCACAATATAAGGAACTCGTATTTCTTTATGGCTTTTATTTGGCATTATCTTATATGTATGTATGACATTCATCTTTACTGTTAATGGTATTTGTTATGCATTTTATTTTCTTGGTTAAATATGTGGATTTATCTACTGAGATTTATAAAATCTCATTTAGTGCTTACATCACAGGTCATGAAACCACTACACCGAGAACTGGGAATGATGCTTTTACAGGAGAGTCCTTTCCAAGAGATGTGTGAGAGGGAAAATTTTAGTGTGATTAAATGTTTAAAAACATGTCTTTATATATATACTTTGGATTTTGAGTTAGTGTTTGTCTTACCGTCGGGTCCCCACCTTTGGTTTGTTTATTTATCCTCACTTAAATGTTGTATTTGGCGACTCTGATGATAACTTTGTGACATAATGGTATTAGATGTCGGTGGGGGCTTGACAAGGTGGTATCAGAGCCTTGGTTTAGAAATAGGTGGCAAATGAGTGTGAGGACACCAGCACAGCATATGCATTTGCATCTTTAGTGTTATTTCTCATAGAGATATTAGTTGTTAAATAACTTATATGGTTTTGTAGGATTGCAATATCCTTTATATCATGGAAAGATCTGAATCTGGAAATATGGAAAAGGAAAAAGAAAGAGAGCAACAAGGAGATACCCAGCAGGAATTAGCGCAAACTTTAGTCTCTTTGTTACGATCCATTGGAAGCACTAGTAGTCACAGAGAAGAGGCATCTATTGATTTAGTGGTTGATCAATTTCAGCGGATGCACCCTCCTTCTTTTGCTGGGGATGAGGATCCTATGGTTGCTGAAAACTGGCTAGAACAAATAAATATTATCTTTGAATGGATATCTTGTCCAGATAATAAAAAAGTGGCTTTGGCAATTTTGGTACTCAAAGATGCTGCTAGATTGTGGTGGAGTTCTCGACATCGACTTCGATTTTCTAGCCGACCAATGAAAGACATTTCTTGGGAAGACTTCACAAAAGAATTTGAGCAATGGTACATGCCTCTATCAATTAAAGCCAAAATGAGAGAGGAATTAAATAATCTCAGGCAAGGAAACTTGTCAGTTACTGCATATGAAATCAAATTCTCCCACCTGGCTAAATATGTGCCCCAGTTAGTGACACCTGAAGAACAAAGATGTTACATGTTTCGACGAGGTCTATGGGACGAAATTCGGGCAGCTTTAGTAGCAGTTCGAACAACAAACTATGTGGAGTTACTGGAGCATTCCCGTACGGTTGAACTGGAACTCAGTTTGCTATCAACTAGTAAAGAAGAAGAGAAGAAAAGATTTGATCCTCTAAGGTCTAAATTCAGATTCACAGGAAAAAGAGGTAGTCCGAGTTTTTCAAGAGAAGAAACGTCCCCTCATTCAAGATTTAGTAGGTTCAGACCATATGGACCGAGTACTAGCAGAACTAGTTGGCGTTCAGATGGAACGAGTAGATGCGGGAAATGTGGAAAATGGCATATGGGAGAATGTAGATCAGAGTTTATCCGACCAGTCAGATGTTACATATGCGAAGAATTAGGGCATTTTGCTCGAGATTGCCCAAAGTTATTTGAATTGAAAAATGTCAGTGCTACAACCAGTGGAGTTAGAGAGGATGCAAGTCGAGGTAGAGGCCGTGGATCTACGACAACTTCAGGTGCTGTGGTTAGAGGTGGAGCAACAGGAAGGGGAGGTCAGGCACGTATTTATTCGATCACTCAGCAAGATGCTCCACACTCTACTGATGTTATTATAGGTATGCTAGTGTTTCACAACTTACCTGTGTCTGTACTTTTTGATTGTGGAGCATCACATTCCTTTATATCCATCACTGCATCAAGACGAATAAATGCCATATTACACTCCATGAAAGATCTATTAGTAGTCAAAATGCCGGATGGAAATAGTATTAGTGTAGAAAATTTTATTGAAGATGAGATAGACATCAGAGGAAAACAATTCTCAGTATTGCTACACATCTTACCTCTGACAGAATTTGACATAATCCTTGGCATGGATTGGCTGTCCGAGCATAAAGTAAAAATTGATTGCTATGAAAAGCGGATTGAAATTCAAATCCCTGGGGAAGATAAATTAATTTACTTCGGCCAAGGAAGGAAAATTCCTTTAATATCTATGCTCAAGGCACAAAAGCTACTTGGCAAAGGATGCGAAGGATGCTTGGTATCTATTGTGGATTTGGACATGAAATTTTGTAAACCCACAGAGGTACCAGTTGTTCAGGAATATCTAGACATTTTTCCAGAAGAGTTGCCTGGATTACCTCCTGATAGAGAAATAGAATTTGAAATTCAGTTGATTCCAGGCGCTGAGCCAATTTCCAAAGCTCCTTATCGTATGGCACCAGCCGAGCTTCAAGAATTAAAGGTACAAATTCAGGAATTATTAGACAAGGGATTTATCAGACCCAGTGTATCCCCATGGGGTGCACCTATTTTGTTTGTGAAGAAGAAAGATGGTAGTCTTCGCATGTGTATTGACTACCAGGAAATCAACAAAATTACTATAAAAAATAAATATCCTTTGCCGCGGATTGATGATCTATTTGATCAGTTGCAAGGAGCAGCAATATTTTCAAAAATTGACCTGAGATCTGGATATCATCAACTGAAAATTAAGACAGAAGATGTTTCCAAAACAGCTTTCAGGACCAGGTATGGGCACTATGAATTTTTAGTGCTACCTTTTGGACTGACAAATGCACCAGCAGCTTTTATGGATTTGATGAATCGCGTGTTCAAGAAATATTTAGATCAGTTTATCATTATCTTCATTGATGATATATTGATATATTCTAAATCCCTAGAAGAACACGCTGCACATCTACATTTAACATTGCAGACTTTGAAAGAAAATCAGCTATTTGCTAAATTCTCTAAATGCGAATTTTGGCTGTCTAAGGTCTTGTTTTTGGGGCATGTAGTAAGTGCAGAAGGAATCTCAGTTGATCCTCAGAAGATTTCTGCCATTGTAGATTGGCCAAGGCCTATAACAGTAACAGAAGTTAGAAGTTTCTTGGGTTTGGCTGGGTATTACAGAAAGTTTGTGAAAGGCTTTTCCCAAATAGCCTCACCCTTAACAAAATTGACGCGAAAAGCAATAAAGTTTGAATGGGATGCAGCTTGTGAAGATAGCTTCCAAATATTGAAGAATAAATTGGTTTCAGCCCCAATTCTAACATTACCAGAAGGCACAGAAGATTATCATATATACAGTGATGCATCTTTGCAAGGTCTTGGCTGTGTATTGATGCAAAATAAGAAAGTAATTGCTTATGCATCTAGACAGCTTAAGATACATGAAAAGAATTATCCTGTGCACGATTTGGAGTTAGCAGCTGTAGTTTTTGCCTTAAAAATCTGGAGGTATTATTTGTATGGAGTTAAGTGTGTGGTTTTCACTGATCATCAGAGTTTAAAGTATATTTTTACTCAGAAGGAACTAAATCTCAGGCAACGAAGGTGGCTGGAGTTTATTAAAGATTATGATGTGGAAATCACTTACCATCCTGGGAAAGCGAATGTGGTCGCTGATGCTCTTAGCAGGAAAGCTAGTATTAGTAGCATTTTGACTATCACAGAAGAAAAACAATTAATTTTTGAGATGGATAAATTACAACTAGAAGTAGATATTCGAAGAAATACGGCTTTGCTGGCACACTTATCAGTAAGACCATATTGGTTGGCCTCTATTAAAGACGATCAGGGAGAAGATCTTGAATTGCAAAAGATAATACAGAGGGTTCAGGAAGGACAGGAATCTACTTTTCAATTGGACCAGGCTGGTTTACTTAGATTTCAAGGCAGGTTATGCATACCAGCACATCAACAACTTAGGGATTTGTTATTAAAGGAAGCTCATAACTCTCGATATTCAATACATCCAGGCGAGAATAAAATGTATCAAGAATTGAGACAACAATACTGGTGGCCAGGATTGAAGAAGGATGTTTCTAACTGGGTTCAAAAATGCTTAATTTGTCAGCAGGTGAAAGGAGAGCAACAAAAACCTGGGGGGTTGTTGCAGTCATTACCTATTCCAGAATGGAAATGGGAGGAAGTGGGAATGGATTTTGTGATCGGTTTGCCTAGGTCACCTGCAGGTCATGACTCAATCTGGATAATTGTTGATAGGCTAACAAAATATGCTCACTTTTTAGCTGTTAAAACTACTTATTCTGCAGAAAAGTTAGCTCAGGTATATGTGAGTCAGATTATCAGATTGCATGGGATTCCAAAAGTCATTATATCTGACAGAGACCCTAAATTTACTTCTCACTTCTGGAAGAATGTGCATCAAGCTTTTGGTACGAGATTGTGTTTCAGCACAGCCTTTCATCCTCAAACAGATGGTCAGACAGAGAGAACTATCAAAACCTTGGAAGATTTGCTACGACTTTGCATCTTGGATTTTGGTGGAGATTGGGAAAGCCACTTACCTTTGGTGGAATTTGCTTATAATAATAGCCATCAGTCCAGCATTGGGATGGCACCCTATGAAGCGCTGTATGGGAGAAAATGTCAATCACCTTTGTGCTGGAATGAAGGAAAGGAAAGAAATTTACTCGGTCATGGATTTCTTGAAGAAGCAACAGAAAAGATCAGAATTATTCAAGACAGAATAAAAACAGCTCAGGACAGACAAAAGAAGTATTATGAAGCAAAACATCGAATGGTTGAGTTCCACGATGGGGAACATGTTCTTATCAAGGTAAGTCCAACAAAAGGTGTCATAAGGTTTGGAAGAGCAGGAAAATTGAAGCCTAAATTCATTGGTCCTTTCCAAATCCTAAGAAGGGTTGGACAAGTGGCATACCAAATTGCTTTGCCTCCTCAATTGTCAGGTGTGCATAATGTGTTCCATGTCTCATCTTTGCGAAGATATGTTTCAAATCCCTCCCATGTTGTTAGTTATATGGACCCAGATATAGAAATTCAAATGGATTTGACATATCCCGAACTGCCTGTGAGAATACTTGATAGGCAAGAGAAAAAGCTCAGAAATAAAATCATTCCTATGGTTAAAGTCCTATGGAATGGTCAAACAGAAAGAGAAGCTACCTGGGAAGTGGAAACAGATATGATCAGTCAGTATCCAGAACTGTTTTAAATTTCGGGACGAAATTTTTGTAAGGAGGGAAGATTGTAACAGCCCTAGTTTTCTCTTATTTGTATTTTTATATTTTTTTTATATAGAAAGAGCTCTGTGAGACGAATCCAACGATATTTAATTTGTAATTTTCGGAGCTCTAATGAATAAATTATGAATTTTTGAAGATTTGGGATAAATTTGTAACGTAGAGGATAGATCTGTAATTTTTAAATGTCGGCTTAGTTCAAATCCGATTGGCGGAGGATATATTTGCAAATATAAAATTTAGAAGGGGTTTTCTGCAAAAACGTGGTTCACGAACCAAGGGCTTATCGGTTTCGACCGCGTTTATAAAAGGCCGACCCAGGTGCGTTTGGAAAAGCGCTTCTGCGAAAAACGGCGGCGAAGAGTTTGCTGGAGTGCGACGGCGAGATTTCGGAGAACATCTTAAAGAAGTTTCTACACGCTACATTAACATCCAACGAGGATTCCGTGAGCATTGGACGCGACAGTAACGGCCGGCGAGGATTTCCGGCACGCGACAGTGACGGCCGGCGAAGGTTTCCGTAAGGTAAGAAATAATTTTTTTTATTCGTCGTTAGGGTTACGTAATTTTTCGGTGAGCGGGGGAGACCGAGAGGCGGAAGCCGAGCCGGATTCGATCGATTCAGCACATGAAACGGCCGATCCAGCGCCGGCGAAAGATTTCGGTTTCGCTGGACGCGAGAGAGAGAGAGGGGGGGCGGCGTGAACCGGTCCAGGCTTTGGACCGGGTTACGCTGTTGAACCGGATGCCGAGGCGCGCGGTCCAGTACGTCGAGCGCGCGGTCCAGCGCGCCGAGCGTCCGGTCCAGCGCCAAGCACGCGCGGTCCAGTAAGCCAGATTTATTTTAGAAAGCCGTTTGGAAAAGCTTTTAGAAAGCTTTTTCTTCGCGGGCGGTCCAGCGCCGAACGTGCGCGCACGGTCCAGCGGGCGGTTCAGTGCCGCGTAAGCCATCTTTTGGGATTATTTTGGGGTGTGTTTGGGAAAGCTTTTAGAAAGCAATTTTGACTAATAAGCATATTTAAATTAATTATTTTTGTATTTTACGGGCTTGTAGGACATCAAGAAGAAACAGAAGTGAGTAAGAGAGTTGGTACAACAAATTCAGGTAGATAATTTCCTAACCCTGTGATGTAGCACAGTATGGTATATTTTACATGATTTTATTACTATCACATGGTGTTTTAAATTGTTGCATATTGTAAAAGAAAACATGATGTTTTTGTTGTTACTTATGCATTGGTATGATAATTAGAAAAAAGAAAAAAAAAATAACATGGAAAGAAAGAATATGATACAATATGCTAAAGAAAGAGATGAAACAATATGACATGAAAGGACTTTTGATATGACATGGATTGATGTTTGGAAAATGACAAATAAAACAATGGAATTCCCAGAGAACATTATCCTCACCACTAGGCTCAGCATGTGTTGCAGGGTATCGATCTTTGGATCAGATATCTGCCTAGTGTTTATATCAGGCTCAGCGTGTGTCGCAGGGTATCGATCTTTGGATCAGATATCTGCCTGGTATTATGTGTTATGACTCCATGATGATTTACACCAGGCTCAGCATGTGTTGCAGGGTATGGTACCATACCTGCCTGGTGGCATTAGGCTCAGCATGTGTTGCAGGGTATCGATCTTCGGATCAGATATCTACCTAATGTTATGTGATTGGTTGGATGCCGGCTGGAGGTCATTTATTGATGATGATTGGATCCAGAGGATAATGCGTCAAAGGGAATTGGGCCCGGTAATAAGCACAATATAAGGAACTTGCATTTCTTTATGGCTTTCATTTGGCATTATCTTATATGTATGTATGACATTCATCTTTACTGTTAATGGTATTTGTTATGCCTTTTATTTTCTTGGTTAAATATGTGGATTTATCTACTGAGATTTATAAAATCTCATTTAGTGCTTACATCACAGGTCATGAAACCACTACACCGAGAACTGGGAATGATGCTGTTACAGGAGAGCCCTTTCCAAGAGATGTGTGAGAGGGAAAATTTTAGTGTGATTAAATGTTTAAAAACATGTCTTTATATATATACTTTGGATTTTGAGTTAGTGTTTGTCTTACCGTCGGGTCCCCACCTTTGGTTTGTTTATTTGTCCTCACTTAAATGTTGTATTTGGCGACTCTGATGATAACTTTGTGACATAATGGTATTAGATGTCGGTGGGGGCTTGACAGGTAGTGATGGTACTAATGCTATTAGTGAATCTTCTATAGAAGACCGTTAAGCCAATTTTTTAGACGAATTAGAGGAGATTCTCTTTAAGTATAGAACAAATCTTTTTTAAATACTTTAAATGGTGTTTAAGAGAATGATTGAATATTGAATATTATCAAAGTAAATTATTATAATTTTTTTTTAAGTATGATTGAAGTATTTGGGTCATTATTCTTATAAGTGTGCTAAAAAATAGATAAATCATATGGCATGATAATCATTCATATAACTCATCCATTGTTTTAAAAGTGGTTTTTTGCTCATCTCCTTGTCATATCCTAACTTGGTGGTATCCACTTTTTTTTGTCAAGTTTTTGAAAAATAGCGACTCTGCTCATTTGATCCAATAGGTCATCTAATTGTAGGACAAGAAATCTATACTCAATAACTATTTTGTTGATGGACTTACTGTCGATACACATTCTTTATGAACGATCTTTCTTAGGAGTTAAAAATATAGGAACGACACAATAACTACGGCTTTCCTCTATGAAACCTTTGTTTAATAACTCTTAGGCTTGTCAAATGAGTTCTTGGTATTTAAAAGGGTTCACTTCGTAATATAGCAAATTTGGTAAACTAACTCTTAATACAAGTTCTATAAAAGTTTTGAATGTCACATAAGGGTGACAAACCTTAGGATTCTTTAGTAAAACATCAAGGAATCTAAATAAAATAGTTTTCATTATGAGAAGCATTGTTATATCAAACATCTCACTTCAGATCACTCTGACTACTATGGCCTAAGTAATAATTCCATCAATAAATTCTTGAAATGCTTCACTTTGGAACATAAGTTGTTTCTTTTTATCTTGGATGTTTACTAACCTTTTTTATGAGTTGGGCATGGTCTTTACATAGATGATAGGTGTATTTTGAATTTTTAGCTCTGATGTGTGAATGGATAGGTGTTAGCTTTATTGATAAGTACAGTATCATGGTTATACAACTAAGGTCATGCTAAGATAATGATAAATATATTAGAACAATATCACATAAAATATATTTCAAATATTAACAAAATTTAAGTGATATGATACATTATTTCTTTATAAGAATAGATGTTCTATTAATCCAAGAAATAGTGTACGAGTTTAGGTGATTAGCGATGATAAGTCCAATGTATGTTACAATATTAGTAGAAATAATATTAATATTATTTTTATTATCTAAGATGACTTTACAAATCATTTCTCTAAGTTTGACTAAGGTATAAATAATGGTAATACATCTCTAATCTTCACTTGCCTTAGATTGAGTGAGAGGTAAATCTTACAATTGTAGTGCATTCAGTTCCCTTTCGATATTCTCTCATTCCTCCTCAAAGTATTTTTTAGCTAGGTTAGAATGAGTAACATATTCTTCAATCTTTCCTTCTTTCCTAATGTTATATTTCTCACACTTCTTTTCTTCAATACAACTTATTTGTCATGTAGAGTATTGGGCTGTCATATGACATTGTCCTTTGCATAAAAAAAGTTACTTTAAGTAGTTAGTTAATAGATAGATTCGTTTTGATGTGAGTTTAGGTGATGGAAGTGTTGATGGGCAAATTATAGATAATCTAAGGGTCAGTAGGTTAACCTAGGTATCAATTTAACTGTTTTGATTAGATAAAGTTTTTGGAGATGCTCAAACTCATTAGTAATCCAAGCCTCTTCTAAGGTGTGAATGTTATACATAAAAAGCCTCCTCTACACATCTTCTTTAAGCAATGAATTGAAAATGAGATGACGTAAAAAGGAAAAATTGAAGTGAAAAGGAACCATTATGCGACAGTAATAGGATGGTTATATGATAGAGTTGAAAGTAAAGTAGCACAACGTCTCACCATTAAGCCTCACACTCTTCCTCTCAATATCCGATCTTTGATAATCAGCACATTAGAGTTTTTATTATAATCAACCTTAAAACCTCAATAATATATAATGAAATAGTGAAAAATTTATTCATACAAAAATCATCCTTTATAGAGGGTAAGTCTCCTTATTTATAGAGAGCATAAGCAAAAAAAACACACAAAAAAGAAAAAAGTACGATATCTATGGTCAAGAGTTGTTTACAAATAACTTTATGAAAAATAACTTTCTTGGTTCCAAAGGGTAAGGTAAAAGCTCTTTTTTTATCTAAAAATCTATGATCAAAGCTGTTACACCCTATTTTTCCTAGGCTGATTTTTGGCATACATTTTTTTTTTTTTTTTTTTTATATAGACAGCTCAGATCGTCCCATACCAACCTGAGTAGCCTACGAAAACATAGGATATAACACATCATTACACACCTACTTTCCTTAACAATGTGGATCCCATCTCCCGGGTACACCGTCAAATCAGGTTCATGACTCCTGAATTAACAGATGGACTCGCGCAATGTTACTCCTACTAGACCCAACACTCCTAACCCATACGGTAGGAGAACCAATCTAATAGAAGTCTGAACCCCCACGGTTAAGTTCCATAGTCATGTAATGACCTCACCATCAAACAAAAAGATATATAATATCCTCAGATAAAATATGGCACTCCACACACCATACTCCAAGACAATAAGCTAAGACAGTAAATGGAAACTACATTACAAGAATAAGATCCAAGTCCAACAAGTGCAATATTATCCAACCAGAACATAAGTCAGAATTACCCTCACATATTACATGACATATGAGAATAACAATCTCATTAAATACATCCAACAGCAACAATCAACTAACCAGAATATCTCAGACAATCACAAATCAGATATCCTCCACAAGCCTGCTGACCACGATCCCACCTAATCTGGTAGCGTCAAGTCTGCCGAGCCACTGAAAATATATAATACAGGAATGAGCTACGCCCAGTAGGAAAGACAGCTAGTAAAACTCACATGCAAGAGAAGGATAATAACAAAAATATAGGAATACAGCATAACAATGTATGGTGGATAGGCACTCTCAGTCCCAGACTCCGACCAACCACAGTCACCCCAGTCACACCAGAGTAGCTCTCCTCTGGGCTTCCAGGTAGCGTGCCAGTGGGAACGCCCATCTCGAAACACGCATGGCGCCTAAGCACCCGACACCGCAGCGTCTCTCGTCAATCAATCTCCTGGAGACTATAGACAAATCCAGTCACAAAATCTCTAGCCAACGTGAGACACCCCTGCCACCCTAAGGCGCGCAGGCCTACACACTTGGCTAGCCACTGCGAGACACCCCTGCCACCCTTAGGCGCGCAGGCCTACACACATGGACCAGGAGAGATCGACTCAGCCACCGTCCCAAGGAGTCCTCTACCAACAACTTCCATAGAAGCTCACGCCCCTACAGTCATTGCCAATCTCTAACTCCAAGATCCGGCAACATGTGTCCAGGTACAACAAGGCGCATACCAGTCCACATGTATACTGTGGAAGCTAAGTCTGAACCGCACAGTTACCTACCACAACTACCCTAAAACATCATATAGGGTCTATAGTAGTCCTGTCCAGTATGCCAATCCATAAAATATGCCAACACTGAGTAACCGACTCAATCCATGCCATTGCCATCCAAGCAATACAACTGTCAATTACTGACTGTTCTGGTAGCATCCATGTACCATACCTCTGTCTCACTGTTTCCAGCTGTACTGTCATCACTGATAACATTTTTCTCCACTTCAGGCAATTTTTTTTTCTTTACCCACGGATCTCCAGAATTTTCGAAATTTCTCATTTCCAAATTTTCTGATTTTTTTTTGAATTTTCTAAAATATAATAATCCCTAAAACTCAATTATCGAATTTTTCCTAAATTCGAAATATCAAATTTTGCAATTTTATCCATTTTCCGAAATTCGGAATAATTACCGAATTTAAAAATTCCGTTATTCCATTTACCGCGCCGTACTTCCGTGAACCCGGTTCTCGCCGCCGGTTCGGCCTTCGCGCTGAGCCGAGAACCGCTTCTCACTGAACCGCGCCGAATCCCCTGAACCGGATCTCGCCACCGGTTCGGGCCTTCGCGCTGAACCAAACCCCCGCCGGTCGAAGTTATTAATCCGAATTCGGCCGACGCTTAATATATAATCTTAATAATTAATATAATCATTCTCATAATAAATCAACTAATCCCTAATTAACCCTTAATTCATCTCCTTCCTTCGCCCGTCGTCCGCGAAACCCTAGCCGCCGCAATCGCCGACCAATACTCGATTTCCGGCAACTGCGAACCAGGAGAACATGTTCGTACTATCCTAACATTCCAATGATGTCACTAATTCCTAAGATTCAATCAAAATATCCATCGAAGGAGTTTTATCCGATCCCTAATTGACAATTTATGAAATTAAATGATTCCAGCATTTGAAAACCACCTTAACATGATTAAGCACATAATCAACTCAACATATGCTTGGTAAAATTTCCGAATTCGACGGTATAATTTTTTTTTTTTTGAAAACCCTAAACATGCTAAAATCATAATTGCATTAATCAATTCCAAAAACCCACATTCGCATGCTCAGGTAGAAATTTGCAAAGTAAATTCATATTTTTAATTCGCTAATTAACGAAATTTAAACTGAATTTCCTACCTCAAAGTCGCCGGCGACGGTGAGCCTCGTCCGCAGCTCGCCGCAGCTCCTCACCGAACGAATCCGGTATCAATCGACTCTCCTCGGTCCCGTGAATCTCCAGGCACAAAAAGCCCATTGCCAGGCCGCCGGAATCACGCGCCGTACGCCGGAAAATTCCTCTCTATCGGTCGGTCGAACGAAACCCTAATCGTTCGCGAGGGTTTTATATTCCTGGCCGACACGGTGAAAACCCGTTACGCACCGTTGACACGCTTTCGACACGGTAAGCACCCGATACGCGCTATCGACACGGTAAGCACCCGATCAGCCGGTTCAATCCCAACCGTCGATCACGACCGTCCGATCCGCTTATCAGAACGCACGCGCAAACTCACTCGGCGAACCGCCTCCGCCTCCGCTGAACCGTTCCGGTCCGGTTCACGCGCAGTAAAAACCAATTTCCGGTTTAATTTAAATGGATTTTCGAATTTCTAAAAATCCAATAAATCTAATTAAATAGGGAAAATTTCTTAAAACTCACCTCGGTGCTCCGAAAAATCCCTAGAAATTTCAGAAATTCCAATAGCCTCCAATTGGGCTCCTGGCTCATCCGACTGTCGATCTGAAATCATCCAAGCCAAAAATTAATTTATTAAAGATTAACATAAAAATTTTTACTGGGTATAACAAAAGCTGTTGTCAAATAATATCATGAAAAGCTATATTTTCAATTCAATAGAAACCAAATTCATTGGTATGCCAGATCTGAGTCAGCATGTCACAAGTCGTGTCGGTGTGTCGACAAGGTGTCAATGGATCCACTTCTGTTCGTAGGTCGCATGAACTATTCTACTAACTGATTATACTAGCATGTTGACTTGACATCAATTGATTCATTTCTTTTTGCTAGTCGCATATGGGTCAGCGTGTCATAGGTCAATCACCTAGTTGGCATGACATTGATGGATCTAGTTGAGTTTTCGAGTCACACGAACTATTGTACTGACGAGTCAATCTATTAGATTAGCATGTCATTAACTCACCTAAGTGCATTCATGGTCACATGAACCCACAATCTGAAGAGGACCTCAAAGACATGTTCACTAAATCATTTTATTCAAAAGCAGTCTAGAAGGGTTATCGTTGGGTACGGTTATGAAGATGATGATTGACAAAGACGATCACACCCAACAAAAACCAATGATAATGGGCATAATAAGTCATTTTTTGTTCTTTTTTGTATTTTTCTCATGCATTTTTAGATTAAAATATAATTTTAGATGTTGTTTTGACTTTGTACATGAAAAATAGATACATTGATTATCTAAAAGTACTAACACTTGCCTAATTAACGCTATGGCATAAAATGTCTTGGCAACAATTAGTGTTCTTATCAGACTCTATGATAATGATGATAGATGTGAGATCCTCAAAGAGTAAGGATAGTTGTCATAAAAGAAAATCTATGTTTACAAGTAAAGAATAAGAAAAAAATGAGAAAGAAATTAAAAGCTAAAAATAATTTCAAAAATTAAAAAATCTAATACAATATGAGTATAAAATTTGACACTTTTCTATCATTTTATTAAATATTGCTAGTAATTTTTCTACTAAAAAGGTTCCCTAAATACTCCCTTAGAACCATAATGTATGAGATTTTGTTACACCTTATGAGTGTGTGAGAATGAATTTTTGTATGTGACGACAATATGCGTATTATTGTTAGTGATTGATTAATACCTTTATTTGCAACTTTTCATATTGTCTCATAACTAGATATTGTGTGATGCCTTTTCATTTAGGCTATTAAACTATATGTTTTAATTTCAGATGTTTACTTCATTATCTTTATTCTTTTTAATTAATGTCTTTGGTATTTTATTACTTTATTTTTAAATTAATAAATCAGTTTTAGATTATTTTATCAAGATTTAGTAGATTTATATTATGCAGGGTGTGACACAATATCCCTTCATAATTAGACCAATATGTCATACATATCCTATAATATAAATGAATAAATAATGAGCAAATACTTACTTGATAAATCTAAATAATAACTAGTATTTAAATGAGAATGACAAAAATAAATAAAAGTTGAATAAACCAAAAAAATGATATCATGTGTCAATAGAATATTATACTTCTCATATATGTCAAATAGTCACTAATATATTAGTGAAACAAGACAAACTTTGGTGTCAAATTATTTTATATATAATCATTAACATATACAATCAAGCATAAGCATACATGTGGACACACTTTTATAAAAACTATATATATATATATATATATATATATATATATATATATATATATATATATATATATATATATATATATATAATGAGGTGCCAAAAGTCTTATTTCATCTTATTTTATATATTTTAATTTTTTTTTCATTTCTTTTCATTCATTCTTATGTTATATTTTCATATTTTTCATCCTACATGATAAGAAATTTAGATATAAATAAACTATATCAATTATATACATAAAATATATCAATTACATATGTATAAAATCATTCTAATATCACTATATTTTTATGCCATGAAATAATGATTCTTTCTTTTTATTCAAATAATTCTTTCAATCTTTGTTACAAATTCTAGATTTATCTATCTAAAACTTTAAACATTGATTTCATTCTATTCTTTTTTTATGCCTACATCAAAGATTTTATGTATTTTTTTATTAATAATAAGTTTTTTTATAAATCTTTATATTCTTGTTACATTCAACCAAAATTATCTCTTATTATCCTTTTGCTATGGCAGCATTGTATTATATATTCACAACAATGTATTATACAATTAGCTTACAATGCAATTAGCATATAAGATCTTTCCAATTGTGTGATATTTCTCTCAAGTCTTTCCTTCTTATCAAATTGTACTATCTAATGTTGATGTATTACAATACGATGAGATTCAATAGTTGCTTTCAAAGTTAGCTACCTTACAACCACACCTTATGATTCCCTTTAGTACTTGTCTTAAGCTGATCATATTATATGAAAGAATATATTGATATCATATGATTATCTTAAGAAAGCTTATTTTTTTTGTCTTCTTCAACTAATCTTACTATATATATAATGACAATATCATTCTATGTAATGGTTATGAATATGTCATTTTTGGAGCATAATTTGCCTCTTTTTTACAAAATCTCAAGATAGTCTCATGTGATTCAAATACCTACTCCAAGCATAACTTAAACTCCAAGATAATAAGAAAAGAAAGACAACTATATTATACTATATGATACCACACTAACTCATGCCTAATTCATCTTTTCCATGCTATATCAATTTTTGGTACTTATATTGTAGCTCTTTTTTAAAGGAAATAAATTCTTTAACTATTATAAGACTCTCTCCCTTCCCTTACACTTCACTTTGCTTAATTGTGTTGGAACAACCATATGCGTCATTACCTTTTACTTCCTCTGATTAAAATCAATTCTTATAATGCAGCCACTATTTCTTACACTCTTCCCTTTATTGAAACTCAATTGAAGAGAACATGACAACTCTTTCAGCTCTCTCCCTCTAGCCTTTCCAATTTCTTCTTACCTAAGCAAATAAGAAAGTTTCTTTTAGTCAAACATGGCACCTGATTAAGATAAAAATTAGTCGTTTTTATACACACAAACACACATAGACACAGACACAGACATACACAGATATATATATCAAAATTTCTCAATTATAACAAATCTAGTCTAATTTTAAAAAGTCAAACTAATACTAATAAGTTTATTTTAAAGAGTTCTTTCTAATAGTATATTAATTTTAAAATTCAAATCTTTCTTTAAAAAATAATACATTTTTTGAGATAAATCCAAAATAATATCATTATATTTTGGCCTTGAAATATAAGCTTAACTTGATGATTAAAAACTAATTATATGCTAATCCTTATATTTAAAATATACAAAATGATTAATCTAAAATATAGTATAATAATGCCACAAACTCTTCTCCCTATGTTTCTCCTAAGCTCTTTTTTCTTCTTCAAATCTTTCTCTTAAACTCATGCATGATCAAACAAGAATCATGGGAAAGAAATAAGAGTTTTAAATAATCATTTTAATAATAAAAGAATTTAAAATAAAATATTTTTTTATCTTTTCATTTTTAAAAAATTCTTAAAAAATCTAAACAACTTATAAAAATCATAAATAATGTGGTAACAAATTATTCATACCAAAACATTGTTAATAGTTGCTCAATTCTCAAATCACACTACTAGCAATATGACATGCCTTTTGAGACTACTTAAATTCAATAATATTTTACTTACAAATCTTTGTCGACTGAAACCATTATTAAGTACACATATTCAAATATATTTTATAATTAAATAATTTGAATTGTCATATTATGGCCAAAGTGTTGGAGACTTGATATATGCTTTTAAAGAAAAAAAAAATTTGTAAGAGTAAACCTATCTTATATGCAATGGTTTGAAATATTGATTTACTTATTATCATATTTATGTTGATAATATTGTTAATATAAAAATAACAAATAAGTAGAAATCAAAATAAGAAAAATAAAATATGTAAGGAAAATATTAAAAATTGTAATAATTACTCTCAAAAAGCATCGTTAGTTTTTATTTGACTTTGGTTACACTATTTATTTTGGATCATTAAATATTTTGACTACAATTAATAAATATGATATAAGCAAAAGTTTGATATTATTGATTTGTGATTACTATATTATTTCTTGAGATTATAAGTACACACATAAATGATAGAGTTTTTTTAATCAAGATATTTTTTATAGTTACTTAGAAAATATGATATAATAACTTTTAAATGTCATTTAAAATCTATAGGTGCAAATGAAAAGCTATTTCGAGTGATAAAAAAATAAATGTAAACAAGAGGTTTCAAAAGAATTTTGGAAGCCTTATAAATTTGATAAATACAAGATTAAATATTATATACTTAGCCTTATTTTGAGATTTATGTATAATATTTTTGCCACATCATCTTAAAATAACCAATAAGATTATGCACCTTATGAAATTTATTATAAATTTTTTTCCTTATTTTAATTTAGTTTATTGCATTGATTAGACAAATTCTAATTCCTAAAAAAACAAATAGAAATACCTTAGAGTTCAAAAACAAACTAATAGACTTATCTACATTAAAGCTTGAATACAAACTAAAAAAAAAATTAAAAATTTTTACACACTTCAACATAGTTTAAAAAATATATTTTACAATTTCTAAAATTGATAATGAAGAATTCTATATTCCATAAGATAATTAAACATATAAAATTTTAATATCACTATATACATCACATGTTAAAAGAATAATCGTATTTAAATATCCTTTTTTTAAATTTAAGTTAGATGATTCGAAATTATTATTAAAGAGTTTATATTAAAAAAGAAATATTATAATAATTTTTAATTAGAATAATTAATATTTTATAAATTTTTTAATAAATAAATATTAGATAAGATTAAAAAAATTATGATTTAATTTATTATATTTAAAAAAATTTATCATTTAAATGAATTTCGAATTAAAAAATTATCAAATCTTTTTTCAATAAAAAATTATTATATTTGTTTTTTTCTAAACCTTTTCCAACGATTTATATCACTAAATAAACCGAAAATGGTATAATGATGCGTTCACTCGATGACGTGGCTTTCCTTTAGTCGGAAGGCTGCGGACGTTGCCGAATCGAAGACAATGGCATCAACGTAATAAGTTGGAAGCGTTGATGGTATAAGAGTCAAATGATTGCCCATTTCCGCATGCGGGGAAGCTTGCCGGACATCGTTTACGGATATCTGAACTAATGGAACAGTGCCACCTGTCAATAGAGATCTCCAGTGTGGGTCCCAACTGTGCAGACAAAAAAAATGTGGAAACCGACTTTAAGCAGATTTTCTACTCGTTTTATGGTTCTTTTCAGATGTCACGTGGCAGCGATTATGTCCATAATTTAAATATAAAAAATGAATTAAAATAATTTATTATTTAATTAAATCTAATATTGGTTATTTAAGTTCATTCTTACATTTATATATTTATATTATTTTTTAGTTGCTATTTCTCAAGCATTTTAGGATCATATTTGCAAATTGCATTTCAATTTTCTTTTTCAAAAATATTTTATTATAAAAATTTCTCTTTTAAAGGTACAAAAATATTTTCCTATTTTTGTAATCTTAAAAATTATTTGAAGTTGATATATTTGCACGTAAGGTTCATGATGATTATTTGATAAACTTTCATAATATTATAGAAAAACAAAAAATAAGTATAATATTGCATTTTTTAGCTTTTTGAAAAATAGATGATAAATAAATATAGTAATTATAGAAGATACAAATAATCTAAAATATTTATTCCAATCTTTGGTCATAGCAACAAGTATAGTAGTAATAACCTTATATTTATATCACAAGGAACAAGGTTATATTTGATATAATTATTAATAAATATTAAATCCATGAATAAGAATAATTTTAAATATTATTAAAAAAATATATGTTTGATAAATATATCATTAATAAAACTTTTTGATATTATAAAATGACTAAAATAATATTTGTTTTTCTTTTAATAAATGAGCACAAACAATTGAAATTATTTTAAATAAAAAAATATCTTTTACTTTTATATTTTGATTATAACTCAAAATGCATTTTTTTTTATAAAAATTGAAATTCTTAAATAATATGAGAAATATAATCTAAATAAAATAGAGATTTATATAGTGAACCACGTCATCAAATTCATTATAAATAATAATCCACAAGTTTCTCTTTTTCCAAGAATGATAAAATACTAATGAAAATATTCTTTTAAAACTATTTCTAAATAATAAAATATAACCATTTTTCCACTTTAGAATAACATAAATATCTAAAAAAATACTTTAAAAATATCAAATTGCATCACTATGTGAAATTAAAAGAATAATATTATTTTTATGTGATTTAGAATAATTTAACCTTTTACATAATACTCAATAATGTTGGGTTCTCAATCCTTCCATAAATCACATTGATATAAATAATAGAAATTTCATCATTTTATAAATTATTTGATATTATATTTGCATTAATGGAGGCTATTATAAGTAGTCATTTTGTGTTAGGTGGGAATCTCTACCTATTAAAGCTTCAATGAACAAAGAAAAATATTACAAGCTAATCAACATTAATAGTAATGTATACTTTAAAAAATAATTATTATTACATAAATTATTAAAATCAAAATAATTATTACAAATGTACCCAACGAGTTAGACTTAACCCAGATCAAGACCGGATTGAAATAATTTTGTCCAAAATTGATCGAACCAAATTGATCGAACCATTTGTAATTGGATCCATTTTGATCTTGCAAACAAACAAAGCATAACAAAAACAATATGTATAAAGAAAGGTTACATGGAAAACAGTAATGTTTACTCTTATTGTTTGTTGAATGCAAGAGCTTCACATGGAACTGCCTTATATAGCTGATCTTAAAACAGTTCAAGCCACTGCTTCATGAACAAAACCAGCTTGACATCACAAGAAACCCATGTGGGACTTTATGCAATGAAGTGATTGATCAGAAGTTAGCCATGAATGACCCACAAGCTCATCAAGAGAGACAACTTGACCCCTAACAAGGAAGAGAAGGCAATAAAAGCCATTAATAAGTGACCTGATATCATGGTGAACTCGAGATTTACTGCACAAAAGTGCACTGCAACAACAAAGAAAAAAGGCAAAGATAATATAGGCATTGATGTTTGTGTTTGTTTGCTGCTTGTAAGCATGGCTTATCTACCTTTCTCTTCTCTTTTCTGTAAAAATTTCCTTTCAAACATTGTTATTAGAACTTTGAAGTCGGCTGAAAGATCGAAGATTGCTTGAAAATTGGATTGAATTTGGGTTAGATTCGGATCGAAATAACCATATCTCTAAACATATTTAGATCAAAAAATTGAATTGATAAACCTTAAATGAAGATCAAGTCAAAACCTTCCTACCCAATATTTGGATAAGATCAAGAAAGAATCGAGAAACTTCGATCCAATCTTGAGCCAAACCAGATCCGCTTGGATCGAATTGTAAACAAGACTTGTCTCTATCAAACATGACCTACATCAAAGTTGTGCATCAGTATCAACATGCATTAAACTTTTCAGCTATTTTTCTTCACTTTACCAGATTTGTTCATTTACTGCTTCAATCATTGAGCACACTTAGCAGACTGCCATTGGTTGGAACAAAAGATGATCTAAAATCTCAAGTGCCTTCATCTTGGATTCTATTCTTGTGGTCTACATGTTTGAGAGCTCAAAAAATCATCAGAAGTAGCTTTCTTTTGAACAGGGACATCTACACAGAAGCCCATAGCTATGCTGGCATTTGCAATTAAGCATAGAAGAAGGATTGATCCAAAGAGCATCTGTCCTTATCTCTCGTGTTAGGATTCCCAAGGGAAGCATACTTTTTTGATGAGTTCTCTTAGTAAAGAAAAAGGCAATGTGGGACAAGAAGAAGAAGGAAAGGTGATGTTAGTTTGGATAGGCACTAAGAAACTTCAAGCAAGGAAGATTAGAACTGAGTTGTCTTAGTGTAAGTAGCTTTATCCTATATTGTATAGATTGTTGTCAAATCTCGAACCCTTGACTTGTACTAATGACCTTCGACCCGTATAGAGTACAATTATGATTGTAGTGTAAAGTCTCCTACAAATGCTCTTATAAGTATTTTTCTTGCATTAGTATTACTTCAAAAGTTTATGAGCTACATATATTAAACTTGGATGACATTGATATAAGTTGCTTTTAGTGAATATTGGTACAAAGTAGCAAAAATTGTTAATGATGAAAGAGACAAAGGGAAGATAAGTACCTATTTCATATCTTTTAAGGCCTTATTTGTTTAAAAGGTTGTGCTCTTAACATTGTATTGTAATGAAGGCATGCTTGAGACTCTTTTCTCAAATTTTAGGAAAGCTTTTCTATTGTTTTATAATATAATTGTTAGACATTTATTTTATCTCCTCTAAAAATAAAATAATAATTTGATCATTATATAATAATTTTATTCATGAAATTATGTATAGACCATAATTTATGAAATATTTGTATATTTTAATCATATGCTCTCACCTGATTAATCTCATTGTATTTTTTTCAACTCAATACATTATGAATGTAATAGACAAAAAATTTTCAACCGATGATATGATGTGACTAAACTCAAGTGAAAAGATAAAATATAAGAAATACAACAAAAACTTTATTTGGTATAGATTTTAAAAATATTTAAAGAAATATACAAACCTTAAATTTTGTAAGAGACTATTTCATTATTAAAATAAAAATTTTTAAAGTCAATTTGTAATAATTTTTATTACTACTTCAAAACTCTTTTTTAAGAAAATAAACATAAGAGTAACTTTAAGAAGAAAAAAATGCATTTTAATAATACATGAAAAGAAACCTAATGATAAAAATAATTAAACTTAAAAATAAAAATGAATTTTCAAACCTAATTTGCATTGCTTTTTTAGGTGAAAGGAATTTGATTTGATTTTATTATACAAAATTAGTTTAACACTTCATTATGAATACATTATTCTCTTTCATATTAGGAATTAATAAAAAAAAATTATACATAAATCAACTCTTTATGTGATTCGTTGTTTTTTTTAAATTCATTTCAATCCAAACAACAATAAGACAGATAAAACAAATCTCATTTTCCTACTTTTCATTGAAATGAATTAAAACAAAGGTGATCATATTGTTTTTTTTATGAAACTATAATATATTAAAATCAAAAGTACATAAGTCATACAAGTATTTCACATATGAGATCCTCACAGAGGATCAAACATAAAAATCTAACAACATAAGTTTGATGAGGGGCTTAGGAAGGGATTTCCCGAATTCCCATACGAACTCATTACAGCATGCAGCACGTGCTACCCAGTCAGTAGGTGCATTCTTTTCTTTATGGATATGAGAAAACCTAATTGTCTCCAGACATCCGGCATACCTGACAGTCTCAACAAAGTGGCCAACCACAGGGGGGTGGGATATCATCTCTCGGACCTCCTGAAGCGCCGTCATCGAGTCGGTCTAAATCTCCACGGCCCTGTGGTGGGTAAGGGAACCCCTTAGCATGTTAAGGGCCTTGAGCATGGCCTAGACCTCCATCGCATCGACAGCCTGAGAGAAAACCCTCTTACAAGCCACCAAGAGCAGCCTCCCCATGCAGTCTTTCACTACCAGGGCAAGGCCAGCAGTGTTATCCCCTACCGCAACATCGCAATTCACTTTTATCCATCCTGTTGGGGGGGGGGAACCCAACCATAGGTTATAAGCAGGTCCGAAGAATTGCAAGGATTCCCGTTGGATAGGGATGAATAGAAATTTTGTTGTATTACTGCAGTAATCACCTCGATCTTGATCATCCTTAGCAGCGTGCATGGCATGACCATCGGATTGTTATGTCTCATCGCATTCCTCCTTGCCCAGATGTAGTACATGGGGGTGGTCAACGTGGCAGCATGCCCAGCGCCAGCGCCACGTCGTGCTGTCGACGAACCCATGAACCTCAGGAGCTGGTCGAGGAAAGTCAGCTCGGCACCCGCACCCGTGGGCCGTCCCAGTGCAGCCACTGCCCCACGGGCCTGGCAGTAAAAACAAAGTTGTTTCTTCCTAATGTTATCAGAGATTCACTTGGAACAGATGTTTAACCTAATTTCAATGTTCAACTGCAAAAAGTACTAAAAGAGTGCAGAAAGAACTACACTAAAACTGCTTAACTACTCACAACAACAACTTTTAAATGACAATTTTCCCACCATAGCCTAAAGCTGCATCAAACAATGCATCATATTTTTGACACCACATTGGTCAGTAAAAACTATAATTAATTGACTTATTCAATAATATATCATGTTTACATTTTTCATTACACACATGAACAGAGAGAACACATGAAGAAATAAACAATGAACCAAGCTTGCCAATCAGCATTTGTAGCATCAAGGAGGCAGTCCTGCACATATCCTGGCCCTTTGAGCTCTTAGGCTCTCAATCTCAGCTTGGGCATTCGCCTTTTCTTGCTCGTTATCAGTTCTAAGATCCCGCAGCAAGTTTGAAATTCTTCTGTCTATGCTTTTGATCTGCTTCGTTGCGCCGAGTAATGCATCAAGCACTGTTTATTTCTATGTATCATGTACTTGGAGAACTTTCAAGGTTTCAAGAAGAGATGTATAAAGGATAAAACCTTGCGATGAGGCCATCGAGACATTCCGTGCTTTCGACAGATCTTTTTGAGAGCAGTGGAGCAGATGCGGAGTTCTTTAGCTGCTTCAGATATGGGAAGGTGAAAGTAATCAGCCAGGTCTTTTATATGAAGCTTTCCAGTTCTTTCTCTCTGTATCAAAGTGAGGATAAGCCATTATAAGAAGTTAGTGAACTTTCCTGCTACAACTTCTTTCAAGCACACTATCAAGTTTTTCTTGTTTTGGGAGTTGTTACCAAGGTCTCATGTGATCTGAGTTTCCTTCCTAATTACATTTAACTCAGGTTTTACAAACAAAATTCAAGAAAACAAAAAAAGCTCTTCTTTCTGCACTATAGTTCTATAATGGTACATATAATGACGCATAGACAACAATTTACATGATCTAAAATGCAGGAAGCATGATTTGGTTCATTGGTGAGGGAGCAAAGTAGCCAACAATGAAGATTTGAGCAGCTAAAACTGTCCAGATGATGCAGGCTATATTTTTCTTCTCATAGCTTCTGAAAACATTGTTTTCAGTAAAAAAAAAAAAAAAAATCCTGTAAATGCATTGAAGGAAAGCATGTGTTTTCATTGCCATTCTACCGAATTCCAAACATGTTATTACCATTTGGGCATTTAGTGAAAAGTATGAATAGGCTTTTAATATTGTCCACATTTGTTAGTGAAGATAACTTCAAGACAAGATACTCAAATAACACTTTCTTTATGAGTTTTTTTTAGTGTTTGTATTAGAATATACCAAGGAGATTCCACAGGAACTCATTAATTTGCTTAGTTCTTTTGAGTTTGTTAGAAGATATCAAGAAGATTTTAACCAGTGGACAACTTTTATGCCAATAAAACCTACTATTAGCAGAGCAATATCTCTCTTTAAGCTCAAAAGAATAAGAAACATTGTTACCTGTGCAGCAATTCCAGTCTTTGAAGTCCTGTTGGCTCCATCATTGTATGAGGCAGGCTTGGCTTGACATAAACCTAATATTGTGTGAAAGGAAACAAAGGCTTGTAATAATTAATCAAATATTTGTGAGCTGCAGTAATATTTTAACAAGAAAATTATTTGGATGAAGCTAACCTGTCCCAAAAGATAAATGAAATTTTCCCTGGCTCGTAGAGGGTTCACCATCATAGCTCATTCTCACACACAGTGCATCAAAAAATGCAGAAACTGAGTCATGCTCCAATGCATACTTATCTCGATGACGCAAGAAGGCATAGTCAATTAAGAACTTCTTCACCCACTCAAAGCTTTGCTTGCTAAGACTGCCCATTCATAAACTTTAAATCAAGTATCAAACAAAGAACAATTTACTTTGCAAGTAAAAGACATCATAACACAAGAGTTATAGAGCTTATTGGTTTTAGATCATCTAGATGTTATGTAATACTTTATCTAAATACTTGTGATAAGGGGAGTAGTTCCCTTATGTTGCAATCTTTGATCAAACCCTGCTTTACTAAAGGAGAACAAGTCTAGTCCTCGTTACCTGACTATGGCCGGGGTTATGGTTTTGTTAGGATGGGAATGGTGGCAATCCAGACTAGCTATTATATGGATTCATGCCCATATGCTTTGCATGTTTGGATGACTACTATTGTGCTAAGGTTTGCATTTGCTGTTACTTTATTTATTGTAATTAAAATTTTAGCATTTGTTCCACTTCAATTGTTATTTTAATCATCTACAATTAATTTAGTCCCTAAGTTATTGGCTTTGTTAGCTACAATGATTTCTTAGTTGAATGAGCCTTTAGTTTCACATCTCATAAAGATGCCACTAACATATGCTGGAGCCAAGTCTAATTTCTTTCTTCTTTTTGCTTTTCTGGAAGTTTAATTCCATGCTCAAAGTGTGAAAGATGCCACCCAAGGATCACCAACTCTCATTGTATTTAGTCATCTTTTGCATGCATAGTGTGTTTTTCTCATCATTAATTAATTACAAGACATCTTTAGAACACTTTAAATATTTTTAAAATTTTATGACTATTGAGTAAGATATGCATGTCGCCTATATGTCGGGCTTTTCTAATAATTAACTTCTTTATCCCAAATTTGAACGTCAATGACATCATTTGTTATAATGATATTGAATATAATAAACAATAATTATACATATTAAAGTATCTTAGGATTTTTGTTTAAAACATAATAATGGGTCCCATATAAAGTTGGCCACCCATAATTAGAATGCAAGCCTCAAAATTGGACTGTCTAAATACAAATTAGTGACAAGTGATTGTAGTAGTTAGAACTTTAAAACAAACAAAGCCTTAGAATAAGAGTAACGGTGATCCAAACTAGTTCTTATATGGATGCATGCACAAATGTTTTGAATGTTTGAACAACAACAATTGTTCCAAGGATCGCATTTGTTGGTAACTTATTTCTACAACAGATTTTGTGTCTACATTATTGGTTGTATTAGCTATTTTGATATTTTTTGTTGCATAGGTTTTAGTTTCACATCTCATAAAGAAGCCACCAAATTATGCTAGAGATCCATATCTAGTCTTGTTTATGAATTGATTTCCACGATATTATTTGAACATCCACAATTGTTTGCTTTATTTTCTTTATGCTTTTACAAGTGTGAGGAACCCCATAACAAGAAGGGATATGATAACCAAGGACTGAGAAATCTTGCCCAAGATCAACAACTTTCACAACACCAAGTCATCATTGACATATATATCATTTAATGGTGCAACTCAGGTTGAATTAAATTAGTTCTAGATTAAATGTGGAATCAAACAAATCTAATCAATTGTAATATAAAGTGGAACCAAACCGAACCAAAATCTCCAAGGATTCAACTCATACCCAAATTAACCTTGTTTACAAATTGATTTTCACAATATGACTTGAGCAACAAGATTTTTTTCATTATTTTCTTTTGTTATTGTGAGTGTGAGAAACTTCATTAAAAGAGAAGAAATTATGCCCAAGGAGTGAGAAATGTTGCTCAAAGATCAAAAACTTCCACCACACTAATCATTTTGGACATGCATAGTATTTAAGAGTGCAACAAATCGATTATGACAGTTGTTAACTAAATATGGAAAGGACAACTTGATCAATTATAACATGTACTATATCCAATCCCAAACCGAATCTCAAGAGACTTGACCCATAACCAACCCAATAATTAAGAATCATAGGAGACATTGATCACTATAATATTATGACATTTATATTTATGCCTATTATTTATTCTCCTCATGTGACAACTAAGCCAATTTTCCTCTACCATTTCTTAAAGGTCTAAACTATTTTAATTTTGTCATAATAATAATATATTATCATTAATGCCAATCTATTACAATGATTCTTTATATTATAATGGGAGATATAGTATATTATTTACCTATTGAGCTCTCATAACCAAAAAACCCATTTAGTCAAGTCCCTAATCTCTAATTCTTAATGGTTATATTTTTTATTTTAATGATGTTAGGTCAAGCCAACTCTTGAGCATACCGAGATCCAGCAAGAACTGACCCAAATGTGCTGTTTCAATTTGATTCCAAGTCAATACTTAGTCCTTCAATTAGTTTTGCACACTTGTGATAGCATCTTCCCCACATCATTATTTGATTAGACAGCATTTAGAGATTTTTTTAACCATTTTAAAACTATTGTAAATCTAATGTGAGACTCACATGTCACAAAGATATTGGGCTCATCGAAATAACAAGACTAGTGCTCCAAATTTGAATATTGGTGACATTATTGTGAACCAAACAAAAAATAATTATTTGATAGTATTAATAACTGGAATGCATTAGCATGTTACTGATTCTTAAGCATTGGCTAAAAGGAAATTGTTTTTGTAACCAAATCTGAAAGTTTCCAGAAGCATAAAAGCACATACTCAATGTAAGCTTGTTCCATAGCAGGGGGAAACCCATCAACATTATAATTGACATCGAGCGTTGCATGGTAGAACTTGCCAACATTTCCATGTATTCGAAGCCGCATGTTCTTCAACCCTAACAATTCATCAACAAAATAAATCACGAAATCTCAACTAAAAATGTGGCCTTCTCCAAAGAAATCCCTAATTTCGTCACTTACCATCGGAATGGACGACCTCTCTCAGAACAACACAGTCACTGCAGTCCAATTCGGCCCCCGGCGGGACCCAATTGGCGGCGCCCTCCTCCGCCGACCGGTCCTCGGGGGGCATTCCCTCCTCCGGAACAGGCGGCTCGCCGGAGAAGTCCCAGAGCGAGAGGTCCTGCAAGGGGTCCTCGCCCGCGACTTCGTGGTCAGCGGGCGGTGCAAGAGGCAGGGCGAGAGGCTTCGAGAGGTCGAAGTCGGGGTCGGAAAACTCCAGATAACGGAGGACGTCTTCGTTTTCGTCGGAGGCACTGTCGGGGGAAGGCGGAGATGGGAGAGGGATTGGGAAATAATGGCGAGATTGTGAACCGTCCATGCGTCGGGATCGGTTGGAGTCCGCGGCGGCGCAGACAGAGCGCCACCGCAAGAGGGTGGAGGAGAAAGGAAGGCGAAGCCACGCTGGGTTTGCCGGACGAGTGAGAGAGAGTGAGTGAGAAAGAGAGAGGGTTAAAGAAGCTTCGAATGGGCTACAGAGAGAGTGAGAGAGAGAGCGAGAGAGAGACGGTTATGGAGATTTTAAAAACGGGACGGCTTAACGGGCAAATATTATGATCGAAAGACTATGCATAATATAAACAAATGTATTTTTAATGATTTTAAAAAAAAAAATTGTGCTAAACATCAACTTTCCAAAAATATCTATCCCTTTTAAGTTTTAATAGAACATTGAGTCACAAAATAATAAAAATCTTCTACACATGATATTCTTATACTTTGCATTTAAATAATAATAAATTAATTTTAACTTCATATAAAGGAAATAGGCTCACTCATTTAGACTATGTGAAGGAAGTATAAAGAAGAGTAAAAACGAAAGAACAAAAAGAGAAATAAAAAATATAAACCTCAAAAAAAAAAAGAATTTTTTAATTAAAAAAATAACTATTAATAAATAATAAATCAATAATTATAATATTATCATTTTATTTCAATCATTCAATAATTTTTTTTATTTTTATGACGTATTATTATCATTTTTTATTTTATGTTAATTAAAAAAAGATTTGATAAATAATTAAATTAATAATTTATCAAAAAAAATTAATAACTTCAATTAAATTATCATAACTATTATGCTTCTTCAAATTGACAAAATCAAAAGAATCCACACTTAGAAGGAAAAAATTATAATATCATTTAAACTCATTTAGCCCAAAGTATTAAGAGATAATACTTTAATTAAAATCAAATTAATTATATTTTAAGTAACAAGAACATCCACAAAAGTCTACAAAAATAAAATTAAATTATAATTTATTTTAAATTCAAATTTATATTGTGTTTTAAAATGTCATATAATTGGACAAGAAAAGAAAAAACCTTGGCCCAAGTAGAATCACATAACATAATAAAATTTACAATCTAAATAATCGCACAAAAGGACAATAAGAAAAGTACCCCAACCAACAGCCAATAACATAACCCCAAAACTACCACTAATGATAATTTTTATAAAAAAACATTACATAAAAAGACTATAGAATAATACTAAAAGATTAAACTATAACATGCAACAAAAATCATTTGAATGAAAGAAAGTGAGATAAAGATAATTTTTTAAATAAAAAATATTAAAACACATGCATGACACAACAAAACTAAACAAACTTGCAATTAAAATTAATGTGTAATGGGCATTACACCACAAAATAAAATTTAGGTTTTCAAATTGAAACATAATGATATTATTTTAATATTATCTTAAAAATATAAAATTTATTTAATTATACTAAATATTAATGTAAAAATATCACTAAGAGAAGCTTATTTAAAAAAAATATTAATTCTTAAGCTAAAATTGTTGAAATTCGATCAAATTAATTATCAATTAACATATGAAACCAGAATTATTTCAAGATAAAAAGAAAAATGTTAAAAAAAAAGAGATGATTCAATTAATTATGAGTCACTTCTTTGAGATTATCAATGATATGTTGAGCTCTACAATAGTTCAAAAAAAAGAATAAAAAAATCCATTAGGTGTAAATAAAAAATTTTATGTACAATACAATAAATTCATCATAAGATACAATAAAGAAACAAAAATAAACTAAATATGACAAAATACAAGTTCTATCAAAAAAATATAAAGATCACAAATATTAATTAATTATATCTAATTAATAATATAATTATTCAAAAGGAAAAAATTTTGAAATAAATCATATACCAAAAATTGAAACAAATAATCTAATTTTATAACAAAAGCTAAATAAAATAAAAGGTATTAACCTATGTATATATTATGATATCATAATTAGATAACATAGAACAAAAAATAAGATCTATTTAATTAATAATACATGTAAATATATATATATATAATATTTATTTTTGTATAAGTTACTAAACTTTTTTGTTATACAAAAGAAAGCATGCAATGAAAACAAAAATAACGAATAAAATGAATATAAAAACAATCTAATTAAGTCATAATATAAAAATATTAATAATGCTTTAATCCAAGTTAAGAAAAAAAAATTACTATTGTCAATAACCTAATTATCTTAATAGAATAAAAATAAAATAATTATGCATATCCATAGATTTATACTTAATAGTCATGTTAAAAAGATCATAACAAATGTATTATTTATTCTTATTCTATTAACAATTCAAATAAACTAAAAAGATCACAACGTTCTTTATTTAACTTATTTACAAATACTATCAATTAATATTATTTTAATATCATTTATATAATAATCTATCTACTAGATAATTTATTAACATCTATTCTACCTAATTTACAAGACATACAAACATAATATTAAAATAAGTAAATCAAGATGACAATATGGATAAATAGTAGGAAATTATGAATAATTAAAGAATAAAATGCACTTTACAAAGGACGAGAATACAATTTATAATTCTGGTTATACCACGAATATTATTTGTTTAACGCAAATAATATTTATTTAAATTTTTATTTTATTTTTAATAGATACTTTTTACAAATTTTATTTTTACTAGCATAAAACTACACTTTCAGGAAAATTTTCTAAGTAATGGTGATTTATCTTTTAATTAAGCACAAATTATTACAAAAACAAGCATAGGTAACATAAATTATCGAATGAAATAGCTTGGAATGACCTAATTCGTCAAAACAAACTTAAATTTTCCTAATTAAGATCTTTAAATGCTTAAGTTATCATAAATGAGTTTGGAGAAGATCATCTTAACTCTCCATCGTCTCGTATTCATCCAGTACCAACAATTTTTCAATGATTTCAAATAGAGCACCGAGATCCCATAGCCTGAAGCAGGTAAGCAGCAGTCATCGAAACATAAGCTAAGTTTGATGCATAGGTTTAAAGGATTTTGAGCGTAATGCATTTTATTTGAATAAAATGAAGCATAATATGGGGAAAATGATTGTTATGTTTCGCATTGAACAAGCAAAACCTAACTGCCCATTTTCCCTAGTCAATTTTGCAAGAAACACTTTCGGCAAAACTGCATTCCGAGCAGGCAATCAGCCGATACACACAATCTTGCGATAATATCAACAAAAATCGAACCAAAGCCCCACACATTTGACTTCTTTCAAGTTTGATTAAATAGCAGCAATTCAAGAACAAAAGAAAAATATAAATGTAAAACATACGGAGCGAGAAGATTATGGGGAGAAAATTGTTGAGTTAATACTAAATAGAAACTAATCCAAAAATCCGTTCTCCCTAGAGATCAATGTAGCAGGGATAGCTCGGTTACAGTGCATTTATAAAGAACAAAGAACCGATACAAACCTCGTAGCACTCCTGCTACGCAGAAATCTCGATTTCAACATCATCGCAGATCAAGAATCGAGTGCAGGATAAAGAAAAGGATCTCCATATAAACTATAAGCTGCATAAGAATCAAGGCTATAGGGGAAAAGGAATCGAGCGTTTTAAAAGATTATCTCGATCTCCATTCCATCGCATTAAGAACGCAGCAAATAAGATGAACAACCATGTAAATTAAGGAAAACAGTATCGTCAATGAAGAGAAACCGCATCCTCATAAAGTTGCGAGCACAAGCTAATTGAAAAAGAGGGTAGAAACTCAAGCTGTAGAGTGAGAGAGGAATCGACGAATGATTCAAAACAGCGAACCATGTCTTCTAAACATTATAAAAGGAATAAAGATAACGATAAAGAAAAATTGCACCAAACTCCACAGAAGCAGCATGGCTGCGAAGACCCGCGGCTGCCTACGACTAGGGATGTTAAAACCCTAGATCAAGGACAACAGGCGGCTGCGATGGTGTTATATGTAGGGACGTAGTGCAAATCGGTTCAACATCATCTCGACCGGAGCATTTGTTGGTTGGACCGCCCTTGACCGAGAAAGTAGAAAAGTTTTTTGTACTGTATAAATATTTTATTAATCTTTTATAATGCATAAAATAAAATTATAATCATTATTAATATTGAAAACTAATTTAAAACATTTTTGTTGAAAGTTTAGTGAGTTGAAAATTATAAATATAGAATTTGTTTTATTGAATAATAATACAAATTCTACAATATGTTTAGAAGTTTTAAGGATATTATATAATAATATTTTTTTGTTATAAAATTTTTAATTATAGAAATTTTGTCCAAAACAAGAATATTTTTTTAAAAAAAATGATTTGTCCTCAAAGAATATATAATAGATATAAGGATTAGGAGACAAAATTTAAAAATAGTTAGCACCAAAATTTGATGCAAATAAATGTCTAAAATACTATCTCAATCAATCCAAATAATTGGTTGATATTTATTTTTATATGTTTGGAGAATTATCAAATAATGAAAATTACCAAGAAAAAGGTGATTTTTAACTAGTTTTTTTAAGTTAATGGATAGGTATTTGAAGAAGCGGGAAAAACAATGGAAGTAAACAACAATAAGAAAAGGGTAGATGACCTGTCACACTTGTCGGGTTCCTATGGGTATTATGTGACAGATGATATTGAATGCATTTATTTTGTTAAAATGTCAGAATCAATTAAAAAAGAATTCTTACACAAGAAAATGTTGTGTTATTAACTTGTTAAGTGATTGTTTGAACTAAAAAGTTTAGATTTTTTTGAGTAATTGATTTGAACTTGTACTTTATACTTAACTAGTTCTAAAATGTTAATCCAATAACAAATTATAACAAAATTAAAAGTGGTTCAACCATGATCAAGTAATGTGGTATTGTCGATGATACCACATAACTGGTTAGTGATGGTTTGACATATGAATAAAGAATTATTAAAAAAATAACATAAACAAAAAAGATCATATTAAAGAACAAATGTATATGAGCAAAACGTGTATAAGTAAAATAAACAATATGTAAATTATAATAGATAAATCTTTTATTGATATAGTGTATATTAAACCTTTGGTCAATTTGTGACTCATTTGATGATAACAAAATTATTATCTTATTTTAATAATATTTTTTTAAAAAAATTAGATCATTCATATAAAGAATGAATATGTAAACTTAATTGAAAATTTTGGTCTTAACTTAAAATCTTAAAAATACAATTAACACTAAACATAGCTTAAGCAAATTAGGAAAAAAAAATTTGAGTTATCTTTACTTGTTTTATAATATAACACTTACAACAATACTCTTGAGGTATTGAGAATCCAATAAGATTTTAAGTGAAAAAAAAATGCTCAAATATCTCTTGTACTTATTTAAACATGCATTCATATCATATTTTTAACATATAAATGTCTCAATAAAGATTAAAAATATATGCACATATTAATAAAATATAATCAAAATACTTATGATACAAAACTTTAATTATGTAAAAAATGATAATATTATACAATGCAATATTACTATTGTAAAATACGATTACTTATAACTGGTTAATTCATATGTTTGAATGTTCAATGTCATTTAATCTTTGTATACTTTCATGATTGTTTTATACAATACTATCCATATAGTTTATGAGACAAGTGACTAGTTTAATAAGAATTAAAATTTTATAAATTAGTTGCTAAGAGTCATTAGGGTTTATTTGGAGGCATCAGAGAGTCTTCTAATGACTATACAAAAAGATCCAAACATGACAAACAAGTTAATTATCAATTATAAATCATTTGAGAAGAATTATATTTGAAGATCTTTATGAATCTTAAGAATTTAATTAAAATAGTTGGGCTATAGCAAAAAAGTATTGTTTAAATCTTTTACATAGCCTTTGTTTAAGTTTAAACATTGAGCTAGGTTCAACATAATTTTTGTATTATTTTACAAAGTTTTTAGTGTGTCTTTTAATAGTTATATTGGGCTATAAGACTATTATATTTAAGTTTTTATTGTATATTTTTTTTTCAATTATTAGGACTTTAACTTTTTTTATACTTGAACTTTTAGCTATTAAAGTTTTTTTGACCTAGTGATTTGTAAGGTTCGTTGTTCGCTACTACATACTCATTTAAATTAATGCTTATAAATTCTTTTATCTTAATGGTTATAAGGTCGTTTGACTTGGTATGATATTTGCAAAAGATATTTTTATTATTTTTGTGTAGCCTTTTGGTCATAGGTAGACATAGATTTGTATTAAATAAAGTAATTTAAAAATCTTTGTGTACTTGTATTTATTGCACTTTTTATACAATTATTTTTATAATTAAATATTATATTTTAAAATATGATTATAAGAGTAATTAAGAATCTCAAATAATTTTCTTTATGCTACTTGTAGTTTTTAAGTTGAGTTTTTTATAATTCACCCCCTATTATAAAGATATGTAATTTCAAAATTGAGAAGTAGAAATTGAAGAGGTTTTTATGAAGTTTCAAATTATAATGATGGAAATGGTGTAGAGCTCAAATGAATTTTTGGAAAACTATTAAAGGGAAGCAACAACGATCAGTGGGGTTTTAACAAATAAATTTTAGAAATCAAAGCTTGAGAGAATATGCAAGATTATCATGTGAGGAGAGGAAGAGAAAAGGAGCGATGCTATCATGGGAAGAAATAAAATTCAGAATTTCACTATTGTAGTTTAGCTCAGGAAGAGGAAGGAGTGACTTGAGTCTACAAAAGGAATTTGTCAAGGAAGATTCAATTTATCTAGTGTGACTATTGCAAACGAGAAAAATGTATGTGATTTATGCAACTTAGTGCATCTTGTTGATGAATGTGAGAATTTTAATTAGAAGTCATCATTTTGGAAAATTAAATTCATATAAGATACCTTATCTCTTAATTGGTGGTTGACATATTAAATTATTATTTTTAAGCCTTTATAAAGAAATTCATTTTATTATAAATTATTAGTTATTCTTAGATTTCATTATATGAATTATCATATTCATCATGTTGTTTATTTTCTTCTAGACATGGATTTGATACAATTTTTTTTTAAAATTTTTTTGCATATGTACTCATTAAATAAGTGGGGATATATTGCATTATTTTGAAAAATAAAAGGAAAAAAATTATTTGAATAAATTATTTTATTTTAGATTATAGCTCAGTTTAAAAAAATGGTCGAGTTAAATCATCTCAGGGAAGAGACAAAGGTCATAAACTTGAAGAAGTCATCTTAATTGGGTAGAGCCCAAATAAATTGTAAAGGCAACATTTTAAATGAGATTACTAAGCATGTGACTTGATATAGCTCTTTTGAGTTCTTTCTTATGTCATTTGAATTGACAAATGCTCATACTATATTATGTAATTTAACAAATAATGTTTTTTATGTATATATTGATGATTTTTTGTGATTTATTTGGATAATATTATGATTTTTAACACTTCCCTTAAAGAGTATGTGATGCATTTGCAAAAAGTATTGTTTTGGTTAAGAGAATTTTAGCTTTATGTGAAAAAAATACGAATATGCTAAAGATAATATTTCTTAAATATTTTGTTAGAAATTGTTAAGTGAGGATGGATCCAAGGTACAAGTCATTGTAGATTACAAAGCTCCAACAAAGACCCATAAGCTGAGGTCTTTTCTCTATTTAATAAATTACCATTGTGAAGTCATTACTAGATAGTCAAAGAAGATTATCTTACTGAGTAATTTCTTTAAAAAGATAAGAAATAAAATTGGTTTGATATTTGTTAAGAGGCATTTGATAAACTCAAGGCTTTCATTTCTAATTAACTAGTACATGCCTAACTAACTTTGAATTACCGTTTGAAGTGCATGCAATGCATCAAATAATGCTATTGGTGGGTTTCTTTGTGTAGAAAGGCCACCCCATTACTTTTGAATGCAGGAAGCTAAATATTGCAAACCAAGTTTTTGATTCATAAAAAAAATAGTTGCTGTTATGCACCACCTTCTAATATACTCAAATAATATTATTGACTAAGTTTGTGCTTATAAAATACTCCATAATATTTAATTATTATCTTAATATTTATATGTATAAATAATATATTTTAAAAATTTAACTTAATCAAGTTTAATTATACCCGATCATAAAATTATTGGCTTGATTTTAAGGTTTCTCTTTTTTATCTGGGTTAAAAATTGAGAGTTGTTATAAAATGACTCTTACTAGCTTTCTAAGTGAGAGAAAATATGAAAGAATTATCACACATTAATCATTAGGAGAGTAATTATAATATTTATTTAAGATTTTATAGTCTTAAGATGTTGAAAACTCTTTTAAGAAAGACAAAACTTATTTGAGTCAAGATGTAGTGACCCAAAAAAACAATATTTTAATATAGTTAGATAGGAATGTGATATTAATTAAAACGTCTAAAAAATTTTTATTTGTGTAATATAGTTTATATGTTGAGATTATGTCAATATGTTTGTAATTATAAGTATTTAAAAAAATAGGGCTATTTTTTTAATTATTATGTTTATTAATTAAAATATTTTTATAATAGTTTAATTTTGAAAAATATATTAAGTTTTTAAATGAAGTTGAAAATTTTATGTGATCAAACTATTAGAAATAAAGCTTTATAAGAATCTAATAGTGGTGAATTATATTTTTTGAATACTTAGATAATTAATTACGACTTCTAGAAAAAAAAAACATATATGTAATTTCAAAAATTATTAGAGAGAAAAATTGTAATTATGAAATTTAAATTTTATTAAAATACTTAAGGTATGATAATAAAGAATTAAATAAGCTACAATTAAGAGATAATAGAATCAGAGATAAAGTAGAAATAAGTGAAGAAAGGAAGAAGAAAGAGAGATAAAGGAAGCTTGGTTACAAGAGGAAAATCAATGAAAAGAAAGAAGAAATCTCTATTTGTTGCAAGGAGTAGCTTTGGAATAATAAAAGGAAAAAGTAGAAGTTGGATTACTACTTTTAAAAAAAATATGAGGAAGAATACTTGTTGAAGGCCATTCAGTAGAAAAATAAAACAAAAAATAATTGACTAAGATAAATTTAGATTTCATTTTAGAGGTTCTTTGATTTTGTTAGAGATTTGGATGATGTTTTTAGTTGTTGTATGCATTAGAAGTTTAATTTTAAAAGTTGGAATTGGCTTGAAATTAATTTGGAGAGGGATTTAGTGAACAATAAGTATATTTCTAGATAAAAGGGGATCGTATCATATAATCAAACTCAATGTATGATTCAATAAGTAGTAAGTTTAGTAAATGTGAACGTACCATACGACGTAAGACAACATACAAGACGATAAGAGCTAAGCTAGTTAAGGGAGAGGGGTCATCGTAAGGTTAGATAATGTCTTGCGTAACATTTAAATTGATCTTTTATATGATAAACTAGTCATATAGTATGATTATTTGGGGATTTATATTAAAGAGTGAAGCTAATGGTATGATATGATAAGAGAAATCATATATATATATAATTAGTTGACAATTAAAAATAAATGTTCAATAAGGAGCCAATAATATAATATGATAGAGGAGATTATACAATTATATGATATTGTAATAGAAGAAGAAATTAAAGGGATATTTTAAGTCATGTAATATAAAAAAATTATTAGATATTTATATTATAAGAAACCATATAATAACTAATGTGCATATATAACATTGTAGGGAATCTAAAAAGAAAAATAATTAATAATAAATATTCATATCATATTCAAATAAACCTAGTAATTATAATGTAAACATAACATTAAATTAATGTATGAATTATTTTTAAATTTGGATATTTTCATATACTATTTTACATTGTTAATTTTAATACATGACATTATTATATTTATAACATTAATTGTATTACATTGGTATCTAAGGTTAATGTTTTAATAAATCTTTTATTTTATATGTTCATATGTTTAATAATGTACATAAATGATGCCATATACATCATATGAAAGCTATGCGAAAATATTTAAATGGGCTTTATTTATGGAATAAATATAATAAAAATATGTTTTTAAAAATATTTTCTTCATTATATATATATGATTATTAGGTACATGTGATGATATTACATTTTGTTGTAGATTAGTATTATGATATAATCTTATTAGATATATGATTAGTATTTTGTATAAAAAATTAATTTACATATTCAAAGACCATACCTTATGTGATATTTGATATGTCATTAATACTTTTATATAAGATGGTTATGTATAAATCTATAGATGATGCTTTTATGATTGGATGTTGTTTCATTATACTTATTGGTAGAAGTCATTTAGATATAGATATAATTGTTATTAGATCCATATATAATAATTAGAAAGAGAAACAAAGTACATAAAAATGATATAATTTAATACAAATAGATCATTTTCTATATTATTTATGTTTTATATTATGATTATTAGTAATAATAATTTTGTTTTTTGTATTGATTTATCCTATTATACTTATTTTTACATGTTATCATTTTGTTAGTTTATCGACTAGATTTTATAAAGTTTTGTTACATCATAGATATTGCATCTATTATACATAGAATTAATATTTATGATGATTTAATGGGTAGTGTACATTTGAGTTTTATATATTTAAGATTATATATATATTGGTGATTATTATGTATAAGTTATGGCATTATATACTTTTTGCTTAATATAATTTCTTTATGATATAAATTTTGTAATTACATCTTTGTATAAATATTTTAGTTATTAATAATTTTAATCTGAATTTAAGAATGTTAGTGTGGATTGAGTACAATAATTATCTCATCATTAGGTCTTTATGTTGGATGTAAATATATTCTTACATGCTTATTTATTATTGTTAGTCGATGTGAATTGGTTATAAGGTGCCTTGATATAAAAGATAGTGTAACATTGAATATTTAATAAGAAATCATGATGTTAAGCTTTTGGATTAATAGAGTATGTATTATTATGCTAAAAGCAACTTTGATTAGTGTTATTCTCCTAACGTTTAGCCCACTAGTAAGCTCTTGATCCTTTATTATTTGCTTTCACCAATCCTCTTATAACTTTCTTTAGACTATTTCTCACTTTTAAAACTTTTTGCATCCTCTTTAAACCCATCATCTTCAAATTTACTCATGTCATTTGATACTACATACAACTAAATAAATTCTACAAAATTTACTCTTAATTTTATAACTTAATTTTATAATCATAACCATTTATCACAAATCAATATTGAACAAGTTGGAACTCTTAACAAACCCACATGCATTTGTAAATCAACCTCTTCAAGTCTCACTTATGAGAAGTCTCTGCTTACATCTTTAGATTAATTTTTGTTTTTAAGATTTTTTTTTCTTATTCTTATTCTTTGTAAACCCAATCAAAATTAGGTTTTAATTTTGTATGTTTGATTAAAAATATATTAGAAATAGTTTTAAAGGGTAGTATATAGGCTCTTTAGCCTATTTTGAATTGAAAATTTAATTTTTTTACTTCTACTTCTTGATATCAATTCTTGTATGACATAATAAGATAAGAGATTATAAAACTCTAAGAGATTGTCAAAGAAGAAGATTTTGTAAGAATTCAATTAATAACAAAGTAATACTCATCATTCAACATGCCATTTGTTTGCCATCTATCATAGTTATAACTCTGATCTATCATCACATCTTGATAACTCTTTCTTCATTATATAGTGCTCAAATTTTCCTAAAGACTAAAGCAATAATATGTTTTCCTAAATAATGCTAGCATACTCTGTAAGTTTGGATCAAATGTTAAGTTGAGTAAAAATAAAACAAAAATCTTTAATCGCCATAATTTTGCACCTTATTTTTGAAAATTGTTGTTAATAATCTATTTTATTGTACCCATAGTCACATAGTTGTGTATACATCAAAAATTTCACAAAATATTGTAAAAATATTTAGTATTATTACCACATTTTTAAGTAAAAAAATAATATGATAATGCCCACTTCTTTACCACTTGACAAAGATTAGCATTGAAAGAAGAGGTAAGAAGAAATAAAGTGGAGAAAAAAAAAGGATGAAAGAGAGGTGGAGTTGCTTTGCTATGGACGTTTGATGGTCTTAGCTTGTTTTTATAAGTTCATGATCGCCTTTGCATTTAAAGGAGTTGTTTAGTTCTTCACCAATGTTAGAGATTGAAAAGTGTTTAAGATCAATCTTCTTGTGACATTTCTATTGACTAAATTAACAAATAATTTAAAGTTATCTTGTAATAATATCTAAATAATATAATCAACTTAAGATACATACTGTTGACATTTATAAATGTTATGACAAATATTTATATACATACATACATACATACATATATACATACATATATATATATATATATATATATATATATATATATATATATATATATATATATATATATATATATATATATATATATATATATATATATATATATATATATATATATATATATATATATATATATATATATATATATATATATATATATATGCATATATATTATCTTTTGTCGAATAAATAGAAAGTCATACAAATAATTTAGATTTTTAAGTATTAGTATATATGTCAATTTTTATAACAAATATTTTACACAAAAATAATGTAGACTTTTAAAATTTTGTATTAAGTTTATTGTCTAAAGTTTGTCGTTTTTCTTTTGAATATCTTTTATTTTTTAGATACATTTTGGATTTATTACTTAAATATAAAATAACTAAATTAGATACTAAGATTAGTTTGATAAGATATACATGAGGAACGTTAAATTATTCATTTATATACATCAAATATTTGTGGAATAAGCTGCAGAGGGGTTTTATATATTTAACTATTTAAAAAAATTATATATATATATATATATATATATATATATAACTTTCATTTTTTTAGATTATATTTAGTTTATCGAAATAATTTAGAAAAGTGATTTCGCACTTTATTTATTTATTTATTTATTTTTTGATAGAGAGGGAGAGACACGGAGAGACAGAGCAAGGGTGGGAGACGGAAGAAAAAAAAAAAAAAAAGGCCGGTGGAGCAGCTAGGGTTTCGAGCTAGGAAGCATGCTTCCCCGAAGAGGTACTCCGTAATGCGTGGTATTCCTTGAACCCATCTCTCATGTCTTCTTCCAAATCTTGGATTTCCTGTTTTGATTTGCTGTCTGTACTTATATACTATTCTTGTTCGCTACTCTTTCTCTTGCTTACCTGCGACTTTTGAGGAATTGTGGATTTTAGCATATCAATGGGAGGTAGAGGCACTGGCGTTTGTTTTTGTAGTTGTTTCTTTAGTTTTTTTTTCTTGCTTATGCAAGTTTTCGAAGGGATTAGGGAGAATCTTTGTTGCCGAGTTGAATCTTTGTTCCTGTTTCTTTAGGCAGTGTCGCTGATGGTTTTGGATTTTTCAAGGGAGTTACGGAGAATCTTTGTTCCCGAGTTGAATTTTTTTTATCATTACTGTCATGATGGACTTTGATGGTCACTATGTCTTGTTCACCTTTGGTGGTGGTAACTTCTAAAGTTAATTTACTTTTAAAGTCAATATGGTGCAAGTATAGAGGCTTCTTTGGCTCTAAAATGCTTTCTTTTGAAAGGAAGGTCGATCTGTGAGTTGTTAGATTGGTGGGCTATGAATTCAAGTCTGGTATTTTTGTCTGAGGATTTGATATTCGGGTGCTGGGCATGAGCATGTTGGCTTGTAAGCAGGAGCATGTATGTCTTGGATATCTATTGCCCAAGAATTATTGGGGAGCAGTGGGGCTGGATTCACTCTTTACTTTGTTTAGAGTGATACTTGTCTTCGACTATAAATAGAATTAGATGTGTATATTTGGCATCATGAGTCCAGTTGGAACAGCTATGTCTACTGTATAGTTATACGTTATACTGATCAGAATTAAAGGGGAAAGAGTAAATTCGTTATTTGCAAATTATGTTATATAATCTTTGAAGCCCTTTAGAGTATTTGAGATCTTCTAGAGATGAGATCATAATGTCTTGTGCTTCGACCTTTCAGATTCTAGTTACATTATGATAAGAATAATGTTTCCAGATCGATGGATTTGGTAATTAGATTTTTCAGAGAGCATAAAATAGGAGGTTAGATTGAACTTAGTCATTGTTAGGGTATATCTAGTAAATATTATATAACAAATGATTCATATATAAGCCTGCAAGTTAAGATAGAAACCAAAGTATATTACAAATGAAAGTCTTACTTTTTGCTTGAAATGCATATCCCATTCTTACACAAAATTACTAGAAACAATCATCAGATTCTATGTATCAATTTCCATTTAGCTAATAAGATCACGAATATTGAAGTCTGCAAGCTATTCTTCCTGCTTCATTATTTGAAGTAATTGTGCACCTTAGATAGTTACTACTTTAATTGTTGCATGACTAAAAATAGTCTTTTAATGTACGAAATTGAAGAATGCAAAAGAAGGAATGGCATTGACATAGGGATATTAAGCTGGAGTAGTGGCTAAACTTTGCAGGATAGCATCTGTTAGTGGAGAGTTTTAGCTACAATAGAAGAAAATCTTAAAAGGGTGTCATGTTAGATCAAGTAATTGATGCTCCAATGAAATATAACTACTAAAATTTGCACATGAAAAGAAGAGGCAACAAATGCCAAAATGAATATTAAAAGTATTATTAGGAAGGATATTTGCTTACTTAGAGGTTAATGAAAAGTTAGTTTTAAGAGTTTTCATGAAGATGATGGAGTTATGTGTTCAGCCAACTTAGTTTGATTTAGTTATATCATTGCGTATAACATTTTTAATGTAGTTTGTGATGATGTGATAAATTGAGGTGTTATTGACATAAGAAAGTTCAAAATTTTCTCTTTGTTGACATATTTTCTGGTGATTCGGTTTGAATCCCATGAGTTTGGCACATGCATGCTCACTCCTCTCTCTTATCTTGGTGTTTAGTGAATAAATTTTCTCTCTTTAGTGGTGTTTCTAGGTGTTAATTTGTGGAGCTAATCAAGCAAGTGCATATAATCCTGTTCATAGACTTTGGAGAAGATGAAATATCTAGGACTGAGTGAAACCCAACCTTTACTTGGGAAAGTAGCTTCCTCAAATCAGCTATAGAAAACTAGCACCCTTGAATCAATTGAAGGAACTTATTAATTGATGTTAGAATATTTTTTTTTGTATTCTTCCATCAATGATGAATGATTTGGAGTGCTCTTGCCAGCCTTTGATGATCACTTATTTTTGTATTGCTGCACATCCATCTCTTTTCTTTGCACTACTTGCATAGTTTTTGTTGTCAACACCAAAATTGTGGCTTTAGTTGATCTATGTTGGCCTATTTCTATCTTGATCATAATGGATTGACTCTGTTCACATTTGTTCTCACAATCACGTAATTTGCATATCGCATTTGCTTCCTTTTTCAACCAATTCCGATCATCCGCTTACCTTAAGTGGCTGACTAGTTCCTCACCTCTGCTTCCCCATGGGCACCGAGCTCCATCATCGTATGCAATTGTTCAACTTGTTTTTTCCCAATCTTTTTCCGTTCGATGAGTTCTGCAACACAAGAATGGGTTCTTCTCTACTTGTCCAATGTTGTCATTTTCCTCCCTCAATTGTCACCAATGCCTTGTTCTACATCTATTCCTTCGCCATCAAATATGCCTTTGCTTGCACTACTTGAGCAAACTAAATTGTTGCTTTCCAGTATAACAAGACAATGGTTGATGCCAATAGATTGTTTCTTCCTTTAAAAAAGGGAAAATGTTCTTGCTTTTGTCCTTGAGGAAATGAAGATGGGCTAGTGGGTGGTTTGATGTGTGTATCACTTTCTTGCTCTTTTATTGTATCTTGGTGCTTAGTGCAGATTTCAAGTGGTGTTAGTGATGTCAATTAGTGGAGAAGCTGGTGGAGTGTAAGCATATTTATAAGCCTTCTTGGAGAGGGTGAAATATCAATTAGAATCTAGTAACACTCAATTTGCTTAGGAGGGTAGCTCTCTTGAATCAAATGAAGCCTCACTTAGAAATTTCAAATTGTGGCATCTTTATATAAAGAAATGGGATGGAATGCTCTTTTATTCTTTGGTTTGCTACCGCATTTAATTTCAAAATTGGGTCTGATTTATAGATATAATGAAGATTCTCTTCAGATAAAAGTCATGCTAGTTTAGAATAAATGTTTGAAAGCGTTGCATTCATGTTTCGAGGCCATGTTGACCTAATTAAACTTGGTATTGTCTTCATGTTTGGAGCATTTAAAGATCTAACTCATATTTAAGGGACTGAGTTCATGTACTTATGTCTGATTCAATGAAGATTAACATCTAATATGTTATATGCAAAAATGTTTGTGAATTTGTAGTATACCAGTGGTTCTACTGATGAAATGTTACAAACAGTATTTTGCCTGCCAATCTCTTTTCCTTCTCATTTGTCTTTGTTGCTGTCTAATGATGCTTATTGTCAATTTCTTTGCCATAAAAAGCCTTCTACTTGTACCCCAACCATTTCATTCCTCTCTACTATCCTGGTGCTGTTACTTCATTGTCTTTCCCCTTGATAACAAGCCAGCTATTTATTCCTTGGCACCTATTATTCTCTTTTTATTCTCTAAAATTCTAACCCTTCCATTTCCCTCTTTTGCTGTCCTCTGTCTCCTGGCTAACATGACAGCTGTTTGCTCCCTTGTAACTTCTTTGTTCTTGCTTCCATTCTACCTATGTCCATTTTTCGTTGGCACTTGTGAGTTCTAACTCATCCCATCATTGGTATTGTTGTTTTACAACCTTTCATCTTTCTGATACTCATAACATTGTCCTACTCCTTTGGTTCTCCTCAAGTTGGAATTTGTTTCCTTACCATTTTTCATGTTTGAATATTTTTTGAAGATTATTGAAACCTTTACTGTGATTTTGTAAAGAAGACAGTCTAGACATGCTGTGAGTAGCTTATTGATTTATGCAAGTATTTTTCAATCAATCAATGTTCGTATTTCATATACCTAGATTAGCAACTGTGGTTATTGATTTTATGTCCATGCTTTGAGTATGTGTTTTTTGTAGACTTGTTTAGTACATCGTTATTTGTTTTCCTACTGCCATGTTATAAATAAATGTGTTTCTTTATTTGTTCATGTTTACCATGAATTAAATTATGAATGACATCAAACGTATTTTCTCTTCCCATCTTCTAAACTCTATATTATTTTCTGTCTAAGATGTATTTCATTAAATTCTTTCTTCATTTTCCCCTTATTCGTTTGTTATTTCTGCATCAGTTTGCTACTATTAGAGCATCCTCATGTGCCAAATTGGATCAAGTGTTCAAAAATTGAAGTTATTACTAATATCTGCTTTATAGAGGTTAAAAATTAATAACCTCAATGGCTTTATATTTTGATCAGACTTTGTGAGTGGTTAAAATGATGTATTTCTTATCTAGATAATATTTTTGACTTTTATCTATTCTTGGGCATTCATGCGATGAAAGATTTATATATCAATAATTGGCAAACTTTTTTGTGAAATGTATGACTTAGCTATAAATAAGATAGTGAAGGTTGCAATTTCATAATCTTGGCATATATATTGTGAACCTTATTCAATGTTTTGTCTCATTCTTTAAGTCAATCCTTCTTTCAATCGTGGTTTCTCATGTTTTCATTTTTTCTGTATATCTTCACTCCCTGCAGTCTACTAACAGCTATTGTCTTCCTCCATTTACAAAGGTTAAGGTCTGTACCTTGTGAGACTTCTGGACCATCTGAAATACAAAGTATGAGCAATAAGGACTCACACCTAGATTTTGTCCAGTCCACATGCACTTATCCAACTAATAACATTCCATGGTGGAATCCTGGTGGTCCACATATTATGTTTTACCCTTCTACTGGTAATATGTGTACCAATGTGAGCCCTGTTACTTCTAAGTCTAGCAAACTAGTTGAACATCAGATTCTGGAGTGTGAATCATCGTCGGTACAGTCCTCTGGAGATTCTCATCATACGGTGTCCGAAAAGAGTGAAGATCACTGCAGTGGACATGGCTTCTCTGCACAGTCGGGTGCAGTTAGTGAGAAAGCAAATGGAAAAGGTAACTCGTCATTTTTCAAAGGCTTATTTCTGTGAGAGATAATCTCTATGCTAGCTGAGCCTTGTTTTCTTTTTCCAAAAGTTTTTGATAACTTGGTGTAGCTTTAACTTGTGTCATTTTATTTTGGTGAACAAACTATCTTCTTGATGCTGTATACATTTTTTTAATCTCCTTTTGCTTTTTTATTCTTCTTTTAGGATTAGAGTTATGTAGGAATGTTGCTTCAGGTTTGCTGAAGGCTTCTCGAAGCATATCCATGTGCATAATCAGGACACAAATTAATATTAGCTTTGTGAATATCTTGAGTTATTTGTTGTATGTTACTTCTATCCTATCATACTTATTTCCTTTATTTTGTTTCACACCTTTGCTATGTGTTAACCATCTTGAAAAAAATATTCTGTAGTGTTTGTGCCTTATCACATGTGTCTTTTGTAGCGTTCAGTCATTGCCAAAGTTGTAGCTTAAATTACATGAAAAGTATTGAAACGTCCTCGAGCCTTGCCTCTTTCTGCCTTTACAAGCATGAGTAGTTTCAAGTTACTTTGTTTCAGCAGAAAAATGGAGATTGCTCTATTATGCAAACTCCTGCATATTGCTCGAAGCATCTGTGCTACTAACTTCTGTGCAAAGCATTGTCGTGTAAATCTTGCTTGACATGAAGCGCAAACAGGGTGACATGAAAATGATCATGTAGACTACAAACTTGCATTTCTTTTATCAAATTCCACTGTGACATTAGATATCTCGAATCATGAAGAGGAGCCTGCATGTGTTGGCATTGGTTATGATGTTCCTTGTATAAAAATCCTGGGAAAGATTGTTTGTTTTACAACCTGTAGTTAGCACTTCTATTTAAGCTAAATCCGTTCGGGCTGTTTTCGTTCATCCTTGCTCTAATGTTTATTTTGTATTTGTACAATAATCATTAGCAAATTGAACAAATAATGCTATCATAGACAATGAAATGTGAGAATGGGCATTTTCAATGCTTTATAAATGCTTGTCATGGCCCAACTTGTTTTCATCTCTTTCTATTTTGAATAACCTGCACTAATTGTTGGGGGCAAGAAGAATGTGTATTTTTTGTGTTCTTCTAAGCCCTAGTTCTTGAAACGTTTTTAATTGTTCTAACATGGTTTTGACTGGTTTAATTTGTGCTTCAGGTGATGAGCAGATGGATGAGAGACCCAATGGTGGTAATGATGCAAAACAAGCTTTCTCTATGGGAAGCGCTCAAGTTTTTTTTGCACCACCAAAGCTGGAGTATGGCCAATCTCCTGTGAGTTTTAAAGCCTTATCCTTTTAACTTTTCACTGTTAAATATTTGTAATGTCTTGTACATTAATGGAGTTTATAAGGAATGGCTTAAGGTTCTGTTTGCATTTAGCTTAAAGGTTTTAAAAATCTTTTCTTGAGACCTTATGTTTAAATTCATAAATTGTTATCAAATAGAATGATAACTTCAAGACATGTTTCCAATGATTTTCTCTCTCTTGCAGGCTTTTGTGCCGTATGCTTTTCCGGACGCGCACTATGTAGGACTCATGCCTGCTTATGGCTCGCATGCTGTGGTAAGTTATATTTTTTATGTTGCGATCGAGAAGTTCATCGTGTTGCTATTTAATGTCTTCCACATCTCATCATGGTTGTGCATGTGAATCCTTTGAGACAAAATCATTTAAAACCTTTAAGCTAAGCTTTTTCTTTTAAATTACAGCAAAAAATGTGGTAGCTAACCAGATTCTTAGAAAGTTGATGAATATGCTAACTTGAAATTTGACTTCTGATTCACATGAATTGAACTAGCTGAATCAAGCTTGCGATTTTTTTAGCATATCTGTTGCAAGGAAAAAAAACCATGTAGAAAAGTATATTTTTTAGCATAATTTGTCCGTTTATAAGCTTGTACATGGGTCATCTAGACTCATTTATGTTCTTGATCAATGTGATCTTTGTTAAAATTAGGGATGAGCTAATACCGTAAGAGAAAGATAGATTATGTATTTATATAATAATAAGAAACCAATTATTTAACAAGACTGTGAATTCTTTTAAACAAGTAAAATAAATCACTACACCAACATATAACCAAGTGGAACAAAGGCAATAACAAATAAGAAAGAAGTGCTCACAAGCTTTTTTTAGATAGTTCAATGTGACCTACACTTATATCCATTCCCAATCAACTTGATTGAGCTTTTACTAATCATTCCTTTTTATCACAATAGATAGGGGTAAACCAAATGTAATAGTGATGCTTATTGGAGACACCAATATAATACAATAGTTTTAGCTAAAGCAAATGAATGCAACTCTTATAAATCAATGCACATAAAAGAGTATATCTTTAATCAATTAAAAAACTAATGGGGTACCAAATTAAATAAGAATATGATATTACCAATATACTCTGAAAGAGTGCGAGATGTATCAAAAGGATAGCAAATGCTTCAACTAGAATGAAGAGGGTTCACATTTTTCCTTTATTCCAAACTTTTGATTTTGTAATTTATGATATTAGCCTATTCTCTTTGAAATCAATATCTATTTATTCTAATTTAATGTCATGACTGGTTATGGACCTTCCAACGACTAGATGATTAAAATGGTAGTTATGCTCTCGAGATTCAATTCGTATTAGTATGTTAGTTATATCGTATCAGGACAACGAAAAAGTAACTAGGATCGTCCTGATGATCCAAAGATACGACTAACACTATTTGTCCCAAGACGATTAATTTTACAAGCCCAAGAGGGGTCATCGTACTGTATGACACCAATTCATATTGCAATACTTAATTTTTTTTATATATTGTATCAAACGATCATAAGGTTTGTACTAGTACAATGTAATTCATATTTATAGTTTACAAAATAGTTTGTCTAATAAAATGTTACTACTATAGGATATATTTTTTCCACCAAGTTTCAAGCTCTAAAAAAAAATGTTGTACAATGTGATCATATAAAAACAAAAAAGTGTACGATCATGCGATAACTAAGACTTCAATTGATGATTCTATTCATCAGTAGAACTATCATAGCTATATGATGGTATTGTCACCATTTTTATTCTAAGTCTTTTGTGCTTAACAGTGAAGGACAATGACTTGTACCAGATTGATGCATGGATCGTTCTCGTACATTATTGAACATCTATTATATCAATTAATGTACTTATATAAAGGATTATCGTACTATTACGATAACATTATGTTAGATTTATCCAAAGTTTTGTGTAAAAGTGAATCGTATAGATGCGATAGCTAGATCATCATTGTACCATGAACTTGGATATTTAGATTAATAAAATGATCATCATACTCATATGATGTAGATATTGTATTCGTATGACACAATAAACACAAATTTATCTTAAGTCATTTCGGTTATCTGACTTTTGAAGAGAGTTGTACGAATATGATATTTTGTCATAATATAACAAATAAGAACATTCTAAAGCAAAACCCAAGTGATCGTATAAGAATTATAAAGTAATGTGTTTAAGTCCTATCAGCACGATATGAATTGTACATGTCCAATCTCAACTTACATATAATAGACCTTGAAAGGAAATAAGTTATGTACTCGTATAACAAAAGCTTCATACTTATATGATGCTGGTGAAAACTTGACTTCCTGAGAATGGACAATACATGCATAAGGCTAATACAATTCACTATGTGCTTCTAATCCTTTGTCAAAATTGTGGTTGACTTAGTACGATAAAACCATTATGCTTATGCAATATCATGGCAACATCAAACTTCAGGTTTAATATTAAGTCAAAATGTATATCATATAAATATGATCTATGTATAATAATTAGGTTATAAAAATTATTGTTTGTTTTAAGTCTAATTTTATTATCTTAAAGAATAGATTGACTCTAAAGTAGTAAGTAATGATACTATCATTAAATTAATGTAGGTCTAGAGAAATTTATGATCTACAAAGTATGTTTTAACAATGCATACATAAAATGAGTTCATTATTCCTAAATATCACATTTGCAAAAGATAAAGTTTTACATTCTAACTTGGGTAATGTATGTTGATGTAAAGCTTCATGTGGATTAGTTATGTCACAGAGAGTTTATTTTCACAGTTCCATGATTTAGCTACATTCATAATTTAAATTTATATGTTCACAAATATTCCAAGTATTCATTAGTTAATGACTTAATTTTATGATTATCATCCATATTGATACAACAATCTTTACCATATAAACTTATTCATTTATAAAATTACCTCGATCTAAAACAGACCTAATGATTTTACAACCATGCGCGGTTGTTACTTATGTTTGGTTGTAAAAGGTTATTAAATAAACTTGTTTATTTGCTCAAAAAATGTCTTCAATGATAAATTATGGAGAGCCAAAGGGTGTAAACTTATTTTGAGCAAATGATTAAAGACGCTTTGATCAGTTCCATTCTCTTGTTTCATAACTTCTGAGTTAAAAGTAAAAAATACATACTAGGTTACTTGACAAATAAATGTGAATAGATGTTAATTGAATCACAAGTATATACCATAAGTCTCAATGGATGGTTCCTTTAGCTTGGGGTCAAGACCATTGTGTTTATGTTATTGTTTTTATGCACCTTTGATTGCCTTCTCTCTTCAGCTATGCTGTTCTTACTAAGCATTTTTCAATGTTGAAGATTCATCCTCAAATGAGTGGCATTCTCCCCGGCTCTCGCCTCGCATTGCCCCTTCAACCTACCGGAGAGGAGCCTATATATGTTAATGCCAAGCAATATCGTGCGATACTCCGGAGGAGAGAACATCGAGCAAAGATGGAGTCTCAGAACAAAATCATGAAAACCCGCAAGGTATGCTCACATGAAAACTCTCCTTTATGATCCAACATTCGCCATGACTCAATCAACATCGAATGTCCTTCAGCCATACCTTCACGAGTCTCGACATAGGCACGCGATGAAGAGGGCTCGAGGGACCGGTGGAAGATTCCTAAACACCAAGAAGCTTGAGGTGCAGGCCCATGGATCCGAAGACGTGCAACCGGATAGAGGGGAGGGTCTACCAGAGCGGCAGCTTGTGCTCCAGCCGACGATGGTCGTTCACGATGCTCGTGATAGCTTGTTCGGCAATGGCCCTAAACTTCGGATGCAGGTCACGAGATAGGAAGAAGGAGATGCTCAGTTTGGGAGTCTCCTGGCAATTCATCCTTGGCTTTAGTTTTTTGTCTCAATGAGGCTTTGTTTTGTAGCTGATGTGGGAGAATCTGTATAGAAAACTGCAGGAAATGAAAACTGGAAGGTTGCCAAGTAAAGATTGTTCACTTGTATGAATGTTTAGTACTTTATAGCTTGGGTTTTGCCTATTTATTTGTTGCCTTTCCTTTCAGTTTAAGAAAAAAACTGGGTTTTTGGGCTTCATTCTTTTATCAAAGAACTTGTATAATGCAAAACAATTTAAGCTTCAAGTGCCAAAGCAAAGTTCAAAGGACATGAACAAAGCTCAATCTTTACAACATGAGCTAATTATCTAATCAAATAACATGCAGTATCGTCTAAGTTGAAGGTCTTCGTTTTTCTTTCTTCATACCAACAAAACAAAGAGATGGCATTCTTTCAACTGTAAATTTAGCTCAGCTCTGCTAAAACTTGATGATATCTTTCTTTCTCAGCTGTACTTTTAAAACCTGGAGTGAAATCAGAGAAGAACCTCAGAACAGCTGCAAGTTGTTGGGAGTCGTCGGTAGAAAGAGCTGCTTCCAGAAATAGGGATGGCCTAACAGTAATAACCTGCATGCATTGCAGCAACATCAAGAGTTACAGAAACAAAGGAGAACAACAACTATTAAGCTGACACAATTGAAATACTAAGTTGATTAATGAACACAGAATGATCTTTTGTAGTTTTAAAACAAAATAATAAATGATTGTTACCCAATGTGTTTTTTTGAGTAAAAGCATAGTTTCCAAGCACAACAAACCAAACAATAGCAGCGATCGAAAACTACTTCTTACCCAAAAACCAAGCCTGCATCTTTCAGTTTTTCAAGCTGAGGTCAAATTGGACTGAGCTTTGATGAAATTAGTATGGTACAGCCTACGTATAAAATTCCTAGCTTGGCTTTTCGGACAAGTTCCCATCACACACCATCAAAGTCGTATTCTTGTTCGAGAGACATGTATGTTTTAGTTAGCATGGTAAAGAATAGTAGGTGTGAGTTTTTATTGGGGGGTCCCCTTTGGAGAAGTTAGAATTACTTCAGACCTATTCATTTCCCATCTAGAATTGCTTCCATTCCTAAGGCAGTTCATTTTGGAAAGCTTGAATAGTCTTTTATGGTGCCTGATCCACATTCATAGAGCATAAGGACTAAAGATGATTGTTAGGACAAAGTCGAGGAAGAATTTTATCTTTTTTTAGGTTCAATTGGATGTTGGTCAAGCCCAACTGCTATCATATAAGCCTACACTCCATAAGCAAGTATGCATTTAGAGAGAAAATAAGAACATCACAAAGACAAAAACATTTAATTGAATTGGCTTAGATATGGTTCAATTTGACATCACTGAGCTAGAGCCAAGAGCGATCTCAAATGCGATGCGGATTACCTCTAAATCACTAGTTAAACCAAAAGAAACCCAAAACTTAGAAGAGATGAAGGGATGATGATAAACAATCTTCAACAAGATCTAATATATATTTCTATCCAAATTGACACTTGTGTTAAACTCATTTGCACCCAAATAAATAAACTAGACACAGCCTATGAATATTTCTCCCAATAGTTTAATGAAACAAGAAAGCTGCCTTCTAAATGAAACAAGAAGCAACATATTCCATAGAATGTTGAATTGTCGTAATATAGAAAGAGAGGTAAGGAGTTTACCTTATGTCTTCTGGCATAACGTAGAGCTTCAAGATAGTGACCATCTTGTAAAAGAAGATCAACATAATCATGATGTAGAGAAAGATGTCTAAGCATATCCAAACCCAATTTACGAGTCTGTAAATTTTGATGTCCTGATTCACAAAGTTGCAAAGCTACTTCTTTGGAAGGCTCCAATATCTTTTAGGCATACAAACACAGAAAACAAAAATTAAAATAATATTTATTCATTATCTGGTACACAAAAGTACATGTTAATTAAATTTTAAGCTTTAATAAATGAATATATTATGCTTGACATGTAGCAGCATCACAAAGCAAGAAACGAAAAATTAATAGTGTTTTAATGGCTAAAACAGGCCATGACGTCATGAGCTACAGCCATAGTAAGGTCAGAGCTGCAATGTAATATTCTAAATATCCTAACATGACTTGTTTTTAAGCTCATAGCAATAGTAATGGCTTTAAAAAGGCTCCCAAGGCTTGAAAGTTAACATTCTTGGTTAAACTCCAAGTCATAGTATCAACTTTCAGACAAAAGTAAATATAAGCAAAGAAAAAAAGAGAGAAGACAAGACAAGACAAGACAAGACAAGAAAACTGACAATCTAACTATTTGTTCTGAGTACAAAGGACCACAGTAACTTTACAAGAGATCATGCACCTTTGTGAGACAAGAAACAAGTAGTATAACACCATGGAGATGGATTGAATGAAGTAAAGAGGTTGGCCTGAAGGGTGTTGAGTTGTTCAACGGTGTTAAGAGTGTTGAGGATGCAATTCCTAGAACGAGTATGGGAAAATCTCTTGTACTTAAGTGTCTGAAACAGTTCCTTCTCTTCCAAATTGAAGTGCCAAGCACCGGTCCATGTTTGCTTTAGAGTGCCCTCTCCTTCAACTGAGGTAGTTATGCATCCATGAGGAAGCCCTCTCAACAAAAGATTTGAAGCGGAGTGACCTGCTTTCCTGGTATCACTATGTTAACCCCATATGCTCAAGTTAGTTCAGCTTTAATTTTGATGGTTATAACTGATGATTTTTTAATCCATGTATACAAGGTTACATTATATAAGATATCATTGGAATAAGCATGGAATGGAATTACTAGATTGTGTTGGATCACTTGAACATCTTATTGGCATTGGAAGGAAGAGAATAAGATCAAATCAGGTTGTTAATGTTTCAGATTTTTGCAATGATTGACCTAATAAATCCTAGCTCATTACATTACATTTCATTGCATTTTTGAAAATTAAAAAAAAAAATCATCTTTGCATATATTAACAATTAAAGTTTTGAAACTTACATCTCATTAAAAGGTTTAAAGCTTTACACATCTTACCTAATTAAAATTATCAAGAAATAAATACACTAATAAATAGAAGGATCTTTGTTGAATGGATCAAGAGACCATCCAATTAGGAGTACAATGAGCGTCAGGCCCTTCAAAAGTAAAGCTTTGTTATTTAATTTTCATCCAATGATTGGCTCAATGATAATTGTATCATCTAATTATTTAATTTGATAAATAGCCTGATTGGATAACCAAAACATGATTTCTATCAGATGACCATTGAATCGTCTGATAGATGTCTGATGATGAGTTTGATAATGAGTTCGGTATTGGTTAGATTATTTGATAAAGTTTAAGCTAAAAATAGATTTTATCAAAAGACTATTACACCGTTTGATAGATATCGACGGAATATTGTCCAGCTCAAGCAATCTATTAATCTACTAGATCAAATTTAAACAAATTGGACCGTCTAATAGCTTGACTAGACCTTACGATGCCTTGGTTAGGCCATCCGATTGAGAGCTAATGACCAGTCTTATTAAGGGGCTTCTAATTTTCTTAAGCTAGTTCTTTGCAACAAGCTTCTAAAAATTAAGGAAGACCAAGAGAACATTTAGTTGAAAGTTGAAAACATTTAGAGACTTTAAATAACCACTGTTGCATTATAAATAGGACTAGACTCAAGGCATTACATACAATATAACAAGTTCTTTTGAACTACAATTTGCAAAATTTTCCTATGGGCACTCTACATTCATTTCTTTTTCAAGCCAACACCTATCCTCTCAATATAAGATTCCACACATATTTTACTCTTAGTTCTGTTGCAAGATACTATTGCTATTGTTCGTGAATATTGAATTTAGTTAAGGATATAAGGAAGCCTACTCCTAGCCTTGTGTAGAGAATGTGGGGCTTATACTTTTGCCTAGGTCAAAAAGTAGTTGTAACAAAGCTTATTCTCTAGCAATCACAAAGGAGAAAAGAAGAGTGTAAACCCATGCAAGTTGCTTGGGTAGATATAAGTTTAAGGGTTAGAATTTGAAATGCCTAAAAATTAGTTTGCAACATTTGCTTTCCTTTTATTTTTGTTTTACTTTGCTACACTATGAATTTGATTTGCAATCTGCACTTAAAATTTTCTATTCAATTAATTCACTCTCCACTTGGGTGTTTCAAAGGCCAACACATTGTAGAGCAAGTGATGAGATGGAAAAAAGTGTGAACTAGAGCTATATATTTGGGAGATAAGCCTTGTGCATATGTGGAATGCTCAACATGATAAAGAAAACAAGAATTGTATTGATGTAAGACGAAATCCTAAAGCCTATTTTAATTTATAGATAATTAAGAAAAATTTAGGTTCAAGCATTATATCCATACAAAGGTTTACTCAAAAGTGTTAGAGGTTTAGAAAAGAAAATCTTAGGATTGTCTGATAAGTAAGAAATTTACTAAAAGTCAAGGACTTGCATTGATCTTAACATAAGGGATTTCAAACAACACGTACCCAATCACTCTCAATGGTGGTGAAGTGACAATGTACACATACAAGTGGAGTTTGTAAAATGCCAAACAAGAAATTATAATTATACAAACAAGAGAGTTGGACATGACGAACAAAATTTTCGAAATATGAAATAAAAAGGCTTACTTTCTAAGTAATTTGATGCCTTCGTAGATGCTGGATAATGGATCAGGATCTCTCATTTTAAGCATCTCACTTGCCTTCCAAAGGTACCTCTCGAATTACATCGTTAGATTTTTTGCACACAACATGCTCATATCACACAAGCTTAGCGGCAGTACTTCATTGCTTCATTCAAAAATTCATCCTTATAATATGGTAAGTATCCCTATTTATAGAGACCTCAATGACATAATAATAATTTGTTAGCCTAAGAAAAGATATTTTTGAAATTTTAAAGAACATTTCAGAGTTCCAAGTCACCACAAATTACAAAATAATACTTTGAATTTCGTCTCTCAATGGTGGTGAAGTGACAATGTACACATACAAGTGGAGTTTGTAGAATGCCAAACAAGAAATTATAATTATACAAACAAGAGAGTTGGACATGACGAACAAAATTTTCGAAATATGAAATAAAAAGACTTACTTTCTAAGTAATTTGATGCCTTCGTAGATGCTGGATAATGGATCAGGATCTCTCATTTTAAGCATCTCACTTGCCTTCCAAAGGCACCTCTCGAATTACATCGTTAGATTTTTTGCACACAACATGCTCATATCACACAAGCTTAGCGGCAGTACTTCATTGCTTCATTCAAAAATTCATCCTTATAATATGGTAAGTATCCCTATTTATAGAGACCTCAATGACATAATAATAATTTGATAGCCTAAGAAAAGATATTTTTGAAATTTTAAAGAACATTTCAGAGTTCCAAGTCACCACAAATTACAAAATAATACTTTGAATTTCGTCTCTCAATGGTGGTGAAGTGACAATGTACACATACAAGTGGAGTTTGTAGAATGCCAAACAAGAAATTATAATTATACAAACAAGAGAGTTGGACATGACGAACAAAATTTTCGAAATATGAAATAAAAAGACTTACTTTCTAAGTAATTTGATGCCTTCGTAGATGCTGGATAATGGATCAGGATCTCTCATTTTAAGCATCTCACTTGCCTTCCAAAGGCACCTCTCGAATTACATCGTTAGATTTTTTGCACACAACATGCTCATATCACACAAGCTTAGCGGCAGTACTTCATTGCTTCATTCAAAAATTCATCCTTATAATATGGTAAGTATCCCTATTTATAGAGACCTCAATGACATAATAATAATTTGTTAGCCTAAGAAAAGATATTTTTGAAATTTTAAAGAACATTTCAGAGTTCCAAGTCACCACAAATTACAAAATAATACTTTGAATTTCGTCTCTCAATGGTGGTGAAGTGACAATGTACACATACAAGTGGAGTTTGTAGAATGCCAAACAAGAAATTATAATTATACAAACAAGAGAGTTGGACATGACGAACAAAATTTTCGAAATATGAAATAAAAAGACTTACTTCCTAAGTAATTTGATGCCTTCGTAGATGCTGGATAATGGATCAGGATCTCTCATTTTAAGCATCTCACTTGCCTTCCAAAGGCACCTCTCGAATTACATCGTTAGATTTTTTGCACACAACATGCTCATATCACACAAGCTTAGCGGCAGTACTTCATTGCTTCATTCAAAAATTCATCCTTATAATATGGTAAGTATCCCTATTTATAGAGACCTCAATGACATAATAATAATTTGTTAGCCTAAGAAAAGATATTTTTGAAATTTTAAAGAACATTTCAGAGTTCCAAGTCACCACAAATTACAAAATAATACTTTGAATTTCGTCTCTCAATGGTGGTGAAGTGACAATGTACACATACAAGTGGAGTTTGTAGAATGCCAAACAAGAAATTATAATTATACAAACAAGAGAGTTGGACATGACGAACAAAATTTTCGAAATATGAAATAAAAAGGCTTACTTTCTAAGTAATTTGATGCCTTCGTAGATGCTGGATAATGGATCAGGATCTCTCATTTTAAGCATCTCACTTGCCTTCCAAAGGCACCTCTCGAATTACATCGTTAGATTTTTTGCACACAACATGCTCATATCACACAAGCTTAGCGGCAGTACTTCATTGCTTCATTCAAAAATTCATCCTTATAATATGGTAAGTATCCCTATTTATAGAGACCTCAATGACATAATAATAATTTGTTAGCCTAAGAAAAGATATTTTTGAAATTTTAAAGAACATTTCAGAGTTCCAAGTCACCACAAATTACAAAATAATACTTTGAATTTCGTCTCTCAATGGTGGTGAAGTGACAATGTACACATACAAGTGGAGTTTGTAGAATGCCAAACAAGAAATTATAATTATACAAACAAGAGAGTTGGACATGACGAAAAAAATTTTCGAAATATGAAATAAAAAGACTTACTTTCTAAGTAATTTGATGCCTTCGTAGATGCTGGATAATGGATCAGGATCTCTCATTTTAAGCATCTAACTTGCCTTCCAAAGGCACCTCTCGAATTACATCGTTAGATTTTTTGCACACAACATGCTCATATCACACAAGCTTAGCGGCAGTACTTCATTGCTTCATTCAAAAATTCATCCTTATAATATGGTAAGTATCCCTATTTATAGAGACCTCAATGACATAATAATAATTTGTTAGCCTAAGAGAAGATATTTTTGAAATTTTAAAGAACATTTCAGAGTTCCAAGTCACCACAAATTACAAAATAATACTTTGAATTTCGTCTCTCAATGGTGGTGAAGTGACAATGTACACATACAAGTGGAGTTTGTAGAATGCCAAACAAGAAATTATAATTATACAAACAAGAGAGTTGGACATGACGAACAAAATTTTCGAAATATGAAATAAAAAGACTTACTTTCTAAGTAATTTGATGCCTTCGTAGATGCTGGATAACGGATCAGGATCTCTCATTTTAAGCATCTCACTTGCCTTCCAAAGGCACCTCTCGAATTACATCGTTAGATTTTTTGCACACAACATGCTCATATCACACAAGCTTAGCGGCAGTACTTCATTGCTTCATTCAAAAATTCATCCTTATAATATGGTAAGTATCCCTATTTATAGAGACCTCAATGACATAATAATAATTTGTTAGCCTAAGAAAAGATATTTTTGAAATTTTAAAGAACATTTCAGAGTTCCAAGTCACCACAAATTACAAAATAATACTTTGAATTTCGTCTCTCAATGGTGGTGAAGTGACAATGTACACATACAAGTGGAGTTTGTAGAATGCCAAACAAGAAATTATAATTATACAAACAAGAGAGTTGGACATGACGAACAAAATTTTCGAAATATGAAATAAAAAGACTTACTTTCTAAGTAATTTGATGCCTTCGTAGATGCTGGATAATGGATCAGGATCTCTCATTTTAAGCATCTCACTTGCCTTCCAAAGGCACCTCTCGAATTACATCGTTAGATTTTTTGCACACAACATGCTCATATCACACAAGCTTAGCGGCAGTACTTCATTGCTTCATTCAAAAATTCATCCTTATAATATGGTAAGTATCCCTATTTATAGAGACCTCAATGACATAATAATAATTTGTTAGCCTAAGAAAAGATATTTTTGAAATTTTAAAGAACATTTCAGAGTTCCAAGTCACCACAAATTACAAAATAATACTTTGAATTTCGTCTCTCAATGGTGGTGAAGTGACAATGTACACATACAAGTGGAGTTTGTAGAATGCCAAACAAGAAATTATAATTATACAAACAAGAGAGTTGGACATGACGAACAAAATTTTCGAAATATGAAATAAAAAGACTTACTTCCTAAGTAATTTGATGCCTTCGTAGATGCTGGATAATGGATCAGGATCTCTCATTTTAAGCATCTCACTTGCCTTCCAAAGGCACCTCTCGAATTACATCGTTAGATTTTTTGCACACAACATGCTCATATCACACAAGCTTAGCGGCAGTACTTCATTGCTTCATTCAAAAATTCATCCTTATAATATGGTAAGTATCCCTATTTATAGAGACCTCAATGACATAATAATAATTTGTTAGCCTAAGAAAAGATATTTTTGAAATTTTAAAGAACATTTCAGAGTTCCAAGTCACCACAAATTACAAAATAATACTTTGAATTTCGTCTCTCAATGGTGGTGAAGTGACAATGTACACATACAAGTGGAGTTTGTAGAATGCCAAACAAGAAATTATAATTATACAAACAAGAGAGTTGGACATGACGAACAAAATTTTCGAAATATGAAATAAAAAGGCTTACTTTCTAAGTAATTTGATGCCTTCGTAGATGCTGGATAATGGATCAGGATCTCTCATTTTAAGCATCTCACTTGCCTTCCAAAGGCACCTCTCGAATTACATCGTTAGATTTTTTGCACACAACATGCTCATATCACACAAGCTTAGCGGCAGTACTTCATTGCTTCATTCAAAAATTCATCCTTATAATATGGTAAGTATCCCTATTTATAGAGACCTCAATGACATAATAATAATTTGTTAGCCTAAGAAAAGATATTTTTGAAATTTTAAAGAACATTTCAGAGTTCCAAGTCACCACAAATTACAAAATAATACTTTGAATTTCGTCTCTCAATGGTGGTGAAGTGACAATGTACACATACAAGTGGAGTTTGTAGAATGCCAAACAAGAAATTATAATTATACAAACAAGAGAGTTGGACATGACGAAAAAAATTTTCGAAATATGAAATAAAAAGACTTACTTTCTAAGTAATTTGATGCCTTCGTAGATGCTGGATAATGGATCAGGATCTCTCATTTTAAGCATCTAACTTGCCTTCCAAAGGCACCTCTCGAATTACATCGTTAGATTTTTTGCACACAACATGCTCATATCACACAAGCTTAGCGGCAGTACTTCATTGCTTCATTCAAAAATTCATCCTTATAATATGGTAAGTATCCCTATTTATAGAGACCTCAATGACATAATAATAATTTGTTAGCCTAAGAGAAGATATTTTTGAAATTTTAAAGAACATTTCAGAGTTCCAAGTCACCACAAATTACAAAATAATACTTTGAATTTCGTCTCTCAATGGTGGTGAAGTGACAATGTACACATACAAGTGGAGTTTGTAGAATGCCAAACAAGAAATTATAATTATACAAACAAGAGAGTTGGACATGACGAACAAAATTTTCGAAATATGAAATAAAAAGACTTACTTTCTAAGTAATTTGATGCCTTCGTAGATGCTGGATAATGGATCAGGATCTCTCATTTTAAGCATCTCACTTGCCTTCCAAAGGCACCTCTCGAATTACATCGTTAGATTTTTTGCACACAACATGCTCATATCACACAAGCTTAGCGGCAGTACTTCATTGCTTCATTCAAAAATTCATCCTTATAATATGGTAAGTATCCCTATTTATAGAGACCTCAATGACATAATAATAATTTGTTAGCCTAAGAAAAGATATTTTTGAAATTTTAAAGAACATTTCAGAGTTCCAAGTCACCACAAATTACAAAATAATACTTTGAATTTCGTCTCTCAATGGTGGTGAAGTGACAATGTACACATACAAGTGGAGTTTGTAGAATGCCAAACAAGAAATTATAATTATACAAACAAGAGAGTTGGACATGACGAACAAAATTTTCGAAATATGAAATAAAAAGGCTTACTTTCTAAGTAATTTGATGCCTTCGTAGATGCTGGATAATGGATCAGGATCTCTCATTTTAAGCATCTCACTTGCCTTCCAAAGGCACCTCTCGAATTACATCGTTAGATTTTTTGCACACAACATGCTCATATCACACAAGCTTAGCGGCAGTACTTCATTGCTTCATTCAAAAATTCATCCTTATAATATGGTAAGTATCCCTATTTATAGAGACCTCAATGACATAATAATAATTTGTTAGCCTAAGAAAAGATATTTTTGAAATTTTAAAGAACATTTCAGAGTTCCAAGTCACCACAAATTACAAAATAATACTTTGAATTTCGTCTCTCAATGGTGGTGAAGTGACAATGTACACATACAAGTGGAGTTTGTAGAATGCCAAACAAGAAATTATAATTATACAAACAAGAGAGTTGGACATGACGAAAAAAATTTTCGAAATATGAAATAAAAAGACTTACTTTCTAAGTAATTTGATGCCTTCGTAGATGCTGGATAATGGATCAGGATCTCTCATTTTAAGCATCTAACTTGCCTTCCAAAGGCACCTCTCGAATTACATCGTTAGATTTTTTGCACACAACATGCTCATATCACACAAGCTTAGCGGCAGTACTTCATTGCTTCATTCAAAAATTCATCCTTATAATATGGTAAGTATCCCTATTTATAGAGACCTCAATGACATAATAATAATTTGTTAGCCTAAGAGAAGATATTTTTGAAATTTTAAAGAACATTTCAGAGTTCCAAGTCACCACAAATTACAAAATAATACTTTGAATTTCGTCTCTCAATGGTGGTGAAGTGACAATGTACACATACAAGTGGAGTTTGTAGAATGCCAAACAAGAAATTATAATTATACAAACAAGAGAGTTGGACATGACGAACAAAATTTTCGAAATATGAAATAAAAAGACTTACTTTCTAAGTAATTTGATGCCTTCGTAGATGCTGGATAATGGATCAGGATCTCTCATTTTAAGCATCTCACTTGCCTTCCAAAGGCACCTCTCGAATTACATCGTTAGATTTTTTGCACACAACATGCTCATATCACACAAGCTTAGCGGCAGTACTTCATTGCTTCATTCAAAAATTCATCCTTATAATATGGTAAGTATCCCTATTTATAGAGACCTCAATGACATAATAATAATTTGTTAGCCTAAGAAAAGATATTTTTGAAATTTTAAAGAACATTTCAGAGTTCCAAGTCACCACAAATTACAAAATAATACTTTGAATTTCGTCTCTCAATGGTGGTGAAGTGACAATGTACACATACAAGTGGAGTTTGTAGAATGCCAAACAAGAAATTATAATTATACAAACAAGAGAGTTGGACATGACGAACAAAATTTTCGAAATATGAAATAAAAAGACTTACTTTCTAAGTAATTTGATGCCTTCGTAGATGCTGGATAATGGATCAGGATCTCTCATTTTAAGCATCTCACTTGCCTTCCAAAGGCACCTCTCGAATTACATCGTTAGATTTTTTGCACACAACATGCTCATATCACACAAGCTTAGCGGCAGTACTTCATTGCTTCATTCAAAAATTCATCCTTATAATATGGTAAGTATCCCTATTTATAGAGACCTCAATGACATAATAATAATTTGTTAGCCTAAGAAAAGATATTTTTGAAATTTTAAAGAACATTTCAGAGTTCCAAGTCACCACAAATTACAAAATAATACTTTGAATTTCGTCTCTCAATGGTGGTGAAGTGACAATGTACACATACAAGTGGAGTTTGTAGAATGCCAAACAAGAAATTATAATTATACAAACAAGAGAGTTGGACATGACGAACAAAATTTTCGAAATATGAAATAAAAAGACTTACTTTCTAAGTAATTTGATGCCTTCGTAGATGCTGGATAATGGATCAGGATCTCTCATTTTAAGCATCTCACTTGCCTTCCAAAGGCACCTCTCGAATTACATCGTTAGATTTTTTGCACACAACATGCTCATATAACACAAGCTTAGCGGCAGTACTTCATTGCTTCATTCAAAAATTCATCCTTATAATATGGTAAGTATCCCTATTTATAGAGACCTCAATGACATAATAATAATTTGTTAGCCTAAGAAAAGATATTTTTGAAATTTTAAAGAACATTTCAGAGTTCCAAGTCACCACAAATTACAAAATAATACTTTGAATTTCGTCTCTCAATGGTGGTGAAGTGACAATGTACACATACAAGTGGAGTTTGTAGAATGCCAAACAAGAAATTATAATTATACAAACAAGAGAGTTGGACATGACGAACAAAATTTTCGAAATATTAAATAAAAAGACTTACTTTCTAAGTAATTTGATGCCTTCGTAGATGCTGGATAATGGATCAGGATCTCTCATTTTAAGCATCTCACTTGCCTTCCAAAGGCACCTCTCGAATTACATCGTTAGATTTTTTGCACACAACATGCTCATATCACACAAGCTTAGCGGCAGTACTTCATTGCTTCATTCAAAAATTCATCCTTATAATATGGTAAGTATCCCTATTTATAGAGACCTCAATGACATAATAATAATTTGTTAGCCTAAGAAAAGATATTTTTGAAATTTTAAAGAACATTTCAGAGTTCCAAGTCACCACAAATTACAAAATAATACTTTGAATTTCGTCTCTCAATGGTGGTGAAGTGACAATGTACACATACAAGTGGAGTTTGTAGAATGCCAAACAAGAAATTATAATTATACAAACAAGAGAGTTGGACATGACGAACAAAATTTTCGAAATATGAAATAAAAAGACTTACTTTCTAAGTAATTTGATGCCTTCGTAGATGCTGGATAATGGATCAGGATCTCTCATTTTAAGCATCTCACTTGCCTTCCAAAGGCACCTCTCGAATTACATCGTTAGATTTTTTGCACACAACATGCTCATATCACACAAGCTTAGCGGCAGTACTTCATTGCTTCATTCAAAAATTCATCCTTATAATATGGTAAGTATCCCTATTTATAGAGACCTCAATGACATAATAATAATTTGTTAGCCTAAGAAAAGATATTTTTGAAATTTTAAAGAACATTTCAGAGTTCCAAGTCACCACAAATTACAAAATAATACTTTGAATTTCGTCTCTCAATGGTGGTGAAGTGACAATGTACACATACAAGTGGAGTTTGTAGAATGCCAAACAAGAAATTATAATTATACAAACAAGAGAGTTGGACATGACGAACAAAATTTTCGAAATATGAAATAAAAAGACTTACTTTCTAAGTAATTTGATGCCTTCGTAGATGCTGGATAATGGATCAGGATCTCTCATTTTAAGCATCTCACTTGCCTTTCAAAGGCACCTCTCGAATTACATCGTTAGATTTTTTGCACACAACATGCTCATATCACACAAGCTTAGCGGCAGTACTTCATTGCTTCATTCAAAAATTCATCCTTATAATATGGTAAGTATCCCTATTTATAGAGACCTCAATGACATAATAATAATTTGTTAGCCTAAGAAAAGATATTTTTGAAATTTTAAAGAACATTTCAGAGTTCCAAGTCACCACAAATTACAAAATAATACTTTGAATTTCGTCTCTCAATGGTGGTGAAGTGACAATGTACACATACAAGTGGAGTTTGTAGAATGCCAAACAAGAAATTATAATTATACAAACAAGAGAGTTGGACATGACGAACAAAATTTTCGAAATATTAAATAAAAAGACTTACTTTCTAAGTAATTTGATGCCTTCGTAGATGCTGGATAATGGATCAGGATCTCTCATTTTAAGCATCTCACTTGCCTTCCAAAGGCACCTCTCGAATTATATCGTTAGATTTTTTGCACACAACATGCTCATATCACACAAGCTTAGCGGCAGTACTTCATTGCTTCATTCAAAAATTCATCCTTATAATATGGTAAGTATCCCTATTTATAGAGACCTCAATGACATAATAATAATTTGTTAGCTTAAGAAAAGATATTTTTGAAATTTTAAAGAACATTTCAGAGTTCCAAGTCACCACAAATTACAAAATAATACTTTGAATTTCGTCTCTCAATGGTGGTGAAGTGACAATGTACACATACAAGTGGAGTTTGTAGAATGCCAAACAAGAAATTATAATTATACAAACAAGAGAGTTGGACATGACGAACAAAATTTTCGAAATATGAAATAAAAAGACTTACTTTCTAAGTAATTTGATGCCTTCGTAGATGCTGGATAATGGATCAGGATCTCTCATTTTAAGCATCTCACTTGCCTTCCAAAGGCACCTCTCGAATTACATCGTTAGATTTTTTGCACACAACATGCTCATATCACACAAGCTTAGCGGCAGTACTTCATTGCTTCATTCAAAAATTCATCCTTATAATATGGTAAGTATCCCTATTTATAGAGACCTCAATGACATAATAATAATTTGTTAGCCTAAGAAAAGATATTTTTGAAATTTTAAAGAACATTTCAGAGTTCCAAGTCACCACAAATTACAAAATAATACTTTGAATTTCGTCCAAAAAATTGACTTCAAAAAGCTACAAAATTAGTTGTCAGAAGGAGTTTCCAAATAGTACATATATTTCAGAAGACGATAACAATGAAGCAGCAGCGGCGCGTGAACGGCTAAGCAGAGAGGCATGTGACACCTCGGGTTCGGTTGTCAGGTTGGTGTGGGTCAAAGCGAATCAGCATAGGATAAGGGTTGACGTGCGTGTTTTGGGTCAGGCACATCTGCAAATCGTGTCTATGCATGTTGATGGGTCAGCATGGGTCGATCAGGTCAACAAGTTCGAAGGGGTCGGCACGGGTCGATCGGGTCAACAAGTTCGAAGGTGTTGGCACAGGTTGAGCGGACTACGTGGGTTGGTGTAGGTTGCAACAACAGTTGTTGATGATGGCTATACGAAAACGAACGATGACGAATGATAATGGAAACAACCCAAACTCAATTTTAAGCATTTTTAAAATAATTTTTAATTAAATTTTGCACCAATGGAATTATGGGACGATTGAAGAGACGAACTATATTGAATATAAAACTGAAAATATCCAAAAAAACTGCCAATTGTTCTTCAAACGACTGAACATAAACTATAGATGCAAATAACTTGATAAATTGATGAAAGTAAATTGAAAGTGCATAATAAATAGGGGTTAGTTATAATTAACCCCCAAAACGTCTATGATAAAGGAGACTAATGAAAAGTAGAGGAACCAATCTTGGCATGATTTTGAGTCTGAATAAGATTAGTATGTCTCCAAATGAAATCTATGCTTGATGTACAAAATACTACTGCATCATATATACTCCAAAAACACTAATTAGCTAAGTTAAGAAAAAAAAAGAAAAAATGACATTATTTTTTGGATCCTATAATTTAGTATGTCCAACTATTCAATTTGCCTTTTTGAGAATCTGTCCCCTTCACCCATATATGCTTTTATCTTTGCCCCCAACTTTCGCTAGGCTGTGCTTTGTTCTACGGTTATTAAGTTGACGAGTGAGTCAACACACCCATAGCATCATGCTTGTACAAGCTAGTGCCAACATGTTTGATCAATTGGTCCTTAATCATCGTCTAATGGGCAAGGTTGCCACACAAGCTTAAAGAATGACTAACCTCATCACTTCTTCCACTACCTTCTTCATGTTGGCTCGATGCTTAAAAAATAAGCCTCATCTAGGAATCGATGGTATAACCATTGCCGCCAACTTAAGCTCTTCTTAGCTTATCCACATCAGACCCAAGGAAGCGCTGTTAAGTCATCCTTGTGTCTGATGAGTCAAATCTTAAATATTTAACATTTTATTTTAATAGGCTTATTTAATGTAAAATAAGTTTACACGTAAAGAACAAATCGTGCACTTTGAAGATGGTGAACTAAGGGTCTTCAAAATCCCTTAAAGTGTTCAACAAACTTCAATGATTGAAAACATGCACATCAGCTTTGATAAGGTTTTCTTTTACTATGAAATAGAATGTTAACTTGTTGATTTTAAGGAGTCTAATTTTGTATCAATTTCAAATCATATTTAGGCATCCAAATTGTTCAATCATCTCGTTGATTTAGCAAATAAATCGGATTCAATTTTTCGATCTCTCAATTCTTTTCTTGGTTCAAATCTTTAAACCATTTCTTGATTTAAAAAACATGATTCTATTTTTCAATCATTATTTTCTTGGTTAAATAATAATTTTACATCTTCGCTAAATTCTATATTAGGTTGATTGTTAAAACTTGATTAAATTTTAAATTAATTTTGTTAAATTTTCATAATTAAAAAAATTGAAGTCACATCCCAAACTATGCCCAAATGAAAAACTTTTGGGCCAAGCTTTTAAGCCCAAAGGGCATTCACAATGAGTAGAGGAATAGTGACTAGAACCAAATCAAGTAGAGGCCTGATATTGGTCTGGTACAGTCCTGAAGCCAGATGGGGTAAAACATATTGACATTTGGGTTAGAATAAGACCCGTAATTAACTTGTAATCCTACATGCATACAAGTGAACTGGGGGGTGAAACCTCGAGCGCACAAGTGGGAAGGCAGCCTCAATTCGGCTCAAACTATTTACGGACAAAATAATTTATAAACCGCAAATCTGTTATCCCTTATGCAATGTGGGACTACATCCGCCCAGCTTTCAGCAACTAAAGCATGAGTAATTTCTCACTATCTGATCATCGATCGGACGGTACCTCTTTAATCCACTAGAAGCACTCAATCTTAGCCTAACATTGGACAACCAAGATCATGTCTGACTTCATCGGACGACTTTTGTTTATTTTTGTAGTTTGAAATAATCAATCATTGATCTGATGGACCAAATCTCTCCTGTTTGAATCCTACGGTCCATATCTAATTCAATTTTACTGCTGATTGATCAAAAGATTCAGATCTCATCTAACTTGATCGAATACCCTAGATCTAATCTAACTTGATCTAACCGTTTAGAACTCATTCGCCTTTACAACGTTTGATCGGACAATCGATATCTGTGTCGATCCAACGGCTCCAGTCAATCCCCTGCCTAATGGCTAAATAACTAGCAATTATATATGTTGTTGCAACAATTGTTTTGAAAAGCATTTTTGGCTGTTTGGAAATAGCTTTTTAAATAACTTTTGCTTGACTTTCTAACGACTATAATCAACATTTTTTTTATAAATATCTAATCATTGTAAATGAAATGACTAATGGACATGAACAGGATTTTAAAATCTCAAAACAAACTGTATCATATTCTACTGACATAAATTTCTCTTGACAGTTCCTACAACTTATGCCTAAAAATTCCAAATTCTTTTAACTAAACCAGATTCTTCGAAGTTTTCAGTTTCTTAATTCTCTTCATAATTTTGAGCTCTTTGTGCCTTTTTATATTTATCAACAAGCATAGAAAAATTTGCACGTTTTTATTAGAAATTTGTTTTTTGCTTTACTTGTGTTTTTCTTTTGAGTTAGGTGGCCTGACATTTGCGAAAGCCTGAGTTCGATTTGATCTCGTAAAAAACCGAGTTCGAGTTGAGCTCATAAAACCCCAGGTTATAGTTGAACCTGCAAAAACTAATAAATTGAAGGTGAACTGTAGGGAAAAACCTCAAATAAGTTAAAAGTGAACCATAAGAAAAAACCTCAAGTTGTAACTCTTTCACTAGTAGAATTTTTCCTGGCCTCAATTAGGGCTGGACATAGGTTCTAATTTGAATCAAATCACCTAAAAATTTCGATGTACCATTTTAACTATTATTATTATTTTTTTTAATTATAAAAATTATAAAATAACATATTTATAAATCAAAAATTTCAATTAATATAAAATTATTTTTATAAAGAATATTTAAAATATAAGTACATTTCTTATTAGCAAAAATTATTTTAAAATCTACTATTCACCCACCCTCTTGTAGGATTTGCATATTAGTTTTCACTTTAATTAGTATCAAAGAGGGTTCCCTACAAAAGGTGAGTCAAATCGCTTGGGTGATCTATTGTATACGTTTTAATTATTTTATTATATTTACTTAATTGTTATTTTGATTGCACATTAATTTTAATTTTGATCTTATCAATTTACTTGCTTATCAAAATAATTATGTTTACTAATTTACTTTTTTTTTTCAATATGACTATACCCATAGTTAATATTTGTGAAACTTTACATGAAGGATTTTCATCATGTCGTCCTTGATTATTTAATGGTAAAAAAAATTTTATTTAAAAAAATATCTTTAAAAATTTTATTCAAAAGAATGATGATGATTTGTGGGATCCTTTTATTCATTTTTTTGTATTTTTCGATGATATAAGTAATAAATCAAGAATATTAATTCAATTAAATGCTAAATAAATGAATTACTTATTTTGTGTATTGTCTTAAGAAATTGGTGTAAGAATATATGACTACAACTTGTTTTGAGATAATATAAGGATTAGATAGGTCGTATGGTGAGAAATAATCTCAAGATATTAATGATGATAAGAAGAAGATGAATAATAAAAAGAAAGAAGAGAAGAAAAAGAAGAAACTCAATTTAGAGATGAATCATGAAGGTAAACTTGTAGCAAGTACTAATTTTAGCAATAAGTCTACTATTGAATATTGTACTGAAATATCAAATTCTTTTAGTAAATTACTTGTTGAGCATAAAAAATTAATTAACATGTATGATTTTAAAACTCACAATTCACCCATCTCTTGTGGGATTCGAACACTAGTTTTCATTTCAAGTACAACACACAAATGACAACATAATCTACATAATCTTTGAAGGCAACTAGAAAGCCTTGCATTATTTCACTCTACACCAACTAGAGAAGACACGTCTATCAAGTAACCCTTATTGCAAATCCTTATGATCCTATTCCCTTTAATTCTACAAATTTGTTCCCACTAGGGAATCTGTACAGCAAAGCCCTTGTCATGACTAAAGGCGAGGCATAACCTGGTCAATATGAGAAGCTCAACCAATTTCACATTCTATCATGCTTTTGAAATGATGAACCTCAAGAGAAGCCTTCTCACTTCTTTTGCCAACACATTGGTCTACAAAAATCTCTTAACCCAAGAGCACCATCACATTCTCATTAATGTTTGAAGGAGAAGGTAGATCCCAAATGCCTAAAACCAATTTCTTAGTCATCCAAGAGAGCAACGCCTCTTACAACAACCTTAGACAAACAACACAACCAATTTAGAATAACGACATCAATGATACATATCTCAATCAAGTTCTTGATCCTTGGAAGCCTTTTGACCATTTATGGGATGTAATGCAATCTCGATACTACAACATGGTGACTCTTAACGAAAGCAAAAGGAGGAAGAAGTAGAGAAGGAACATAGGGAATAATTGAATTTAATAGCAAGGATGATCCCATAGAAGCCTCCATAATAGTGTTTATGGAACCCCAAGACCTAGTTAAGAATGCTATCATTTCTTTAGTACTTAATAAAACATGAAAGGGCTATCACCCTTGCTCTTTTGGCAAATTACATGGATGATCTTGAATAAAACCCAGTAAACATGTTTGGTATTAAACGAGATGTGGCTGAGCACCACCTTAATGTGAAACACAGGTCAATCCTATTATAATAGAGAAATAGGTAGCTTAACATAGAAAAATCATACAAGTAGAGGCTAACGGACTTAAGGCATGGTTCATTCATTCTATTCAATACCTAGAATGATTGGCTAATGTAGTGTCAATCAAGAAGGCATTCGACAAAAGACTAGTATGTATGGACTTCCCTATTTGAATGCAGCATGTCTTAAAAATTCTTACCTATTCTAAGGGATTGATGACCTAATGGATACTACCTCAAGCTTGAAGTACCTAAGCTTTGTCAATTCTTTCTCAAGGTATCAACAAATTCGAATGTTTGAGCCATATGAGAAGACACTTTCATTACAAACTTTAGCACCATTGGTTATTAGATCAAGCTCTCACGATTCAAGAAAACAAAGCCACGACAAAGGATGATAGATTGTGTATGTATTCTACAACCACATGAGTTGTAACTTTGAAGCATACATAAAGAACATCTTTGTGAAAAGTAGATCCTTCCGTAATCACCTACATATTCTTTAGAAAGCTCTCTAGACCTTTTGTCACAATCAAAATCACCTCAACTTGCTCAATTGCATGTTTGGAACAGCTTCAAGAAAGATTTTAGCTTCAAGATGTTGAAGGCATAAAAACAAAACCAAAAAAAAGTTTGATCCCTCCTTGAGATCCGTTCTCCAAAAACAAAGACAAATATCAAAACCTTGGGGTTGGATCATCTCAATTTCTCTCTAAATTGAGAGATCACACAATCCCCTTCTTCAAGGCCCTATGCAATCACATCATACAATTACATCATACTTCTTTAGATTTATTGAGAATGTACATTATACTTTGGTAAACTCTATGCTTGAGCTATTTTAGTATTATTGCACTTCAACTACTTAGTTTGACTATATTTATCAAAAAAGATTATTAATCCTATAGATGTTTTTGACTATTCTTAATATGTTTTGGATCAAAAGATTAGTATGATTATTTTGTACTATGAGTTGAGACTATTAAGACTTCAAATTTGTCGTCTTATGACGAATGAGTTTTGTACGCTTCTTTGAGGATTTCTTGGTTGGGAACTTTGTAACACACTTGACTTGTTTTCTTTTAAGTTCTAAGTAGAGATCTCGCCTTAAGCATCATACAACTTCTTACATCATTTAAAAATTCGACAATTAACACAAGTACACACATTACAACTTCTAGGAAACATATCTTGAAAAGTCCTCCAATTTGATCCAACTCGAATCAACTAACCCCCACTACTAGGTTGTGACTTTGTTTTCCCTAGTCACATCACTATATTACCATGCCTTAAGGACATCCACTATTATGGTCATGAATAGTATGATTGGTATTCTTCAAGCTAATGCTTGCTAGAAAAGACATCTTCTACACATCCCAGATATGCAAGCAAGACATAAATGATCAATGATAGTAGCACTTGCATTATCATTCTCTAAATCAAGTCTTATGAATATGAATCTCATCAAAACCTTAAAAGATTATATTAGAAAACAAGACCTTTAAGTAAGTTACTCAAAAATGCCTTGTACACATCAAGTTGGACACCTATTGCAATAGATGATGTGATATCATCAGCATGGATATAACTCATGTTCTAATGGATACAATCAATCTATTTGACCTAGATTACACACTTTCACAAGTCAAATAAATATCAATTAAAGCTTCCAATTATTAAAATAACTTTGAATACAGCCAGGTCTAGAGAGGCCACTGGTAACTTGTAAAATATACTTGCACCTAAAGAGAAGAAGACCCTTCATATTCCCATTTTGCCTCTTATTTGAAAGTGAAACTTGAGAAGTAGTGCATTCTTTAGTAGCTACAAAGCCTGCCTAACATTTTTCTAATCCATCCATCAAACTTGAGAACATTGAGCATTTTGGTGAATTTCAAGATTCTATGAACTCCCATCTCTTAAGAGTTGAACATGATTTAAACACAATGACTACTTTGTCCTTAACAAAATAGCATGACATAGAATGAATCATAGCATGTTGAACTTAGAAGACATTTTTGTTTGATTGAAAGAGGGAAGGAGGGGTTGTATTATAAAAGGTATGCCAACTTATATCATGCCTAAAATATGAACCGTAGGATGGTTGATAAATCAAGCATGCGTGGACAATCACTGTCATTAAAAAAATCAACATCTAATTATAGGATCTATTTACCCAATCTGGAGACATTTAGGTTATGATGGTTGGCTAGATGGTTAATTTTAGAACTGATTACACAATGATTAAAAAATATTCCACACGTGAAGGGAGCTGGAGGAAGATTACTATCACGATCAATAATGATCTTTCTGAATACCTGATGATGCTTTTCATCCTCTCCAATGTCCGGACACTCTTTAAGAGGGTGATGACTCATGTGCTCTCCCTTTAAATGGGTCTTTTTGCTTGTGTTGATTACCTTTTGATAAACAATAAGGCTAATGAGAGCATTTTCCTCAACTTGGCCAAGATTTCAATATTCTATGCCAAAAAATCCTATGCACTAATTTGAAGAATTATCTTATTTAAATATTGTCATCACTTTAGAATTCATACCAATCGGTGAGGGATATTTGTAACCCAAGTAAAATTAAGTCCATTTGAGATTGACATATATCAAACACTACATATAAGGTGCACAAAAGTAGTCAACATACTAGAAGATTAATTGCAGAGACACTTTATTTTGGCACACATCACTAGCTATATCAAGAAAGAGTCCAACTGGACTACTTCAGCACATCTTGCATCCGAGGATTTGACTTCAATGAGATAATTGAAGCTGCTTTGGAATCCCTTATCATAGCCAATGGCCTCCTTAATGATTTAAGCCATTTGCCATCATATTGTAATACTTCAATCTCAAAACTCGTGCAAAATCAAAAAACTATACCCATATTTGTGATAGAATCACATTAATTATGATAAACAAACTATATCAATCCAACGCAAGAAGTTACAAAGTACAAAAAATTGATATGCAGAGTATATTTATATTCAGATTATACAACAATGCAGCACAATGAAATCATATAGATAAGTGGACACATTAAACCAAATCCAATAATTATGCAAAATCATTATCATTAGCATTCAACTAAACCAACTACTTGCAATACACTTTACAATAACTACTGTTCATTTATTTTTGTTGAGGAAAACACAATTATTAATCCCCATTTGCATAATCTTGTGCCAAATAACATTAATTTTAGTACATCTTTTTCCTTCTTAACCTTTCATATCAATACTAAATAACAAACTTATAGCTGGCCCATTTAACCTCCTTACAATCCTAATCCGAAGGCATGCCACTCCTGTCTTTCTAGAATCAATATTTATCACTCTGTTTTCAGTCCTTCCTGATTACCCTAGTTCATACATAGCATAAATAATTTAGTGGCAAGTAACAGGTATAGAACAATTATTTTAGAAAAGGACACAAATGGTAGAATTGACAAAGTAGAATGAAAAGTAACCTTGTTTATGACAAATAATCCTAGCTCTGAAAACCGATTGCTCCGTGCCAATAACTGGATCATCATAACATGTAGATTAGGCTGAACCTTAAGTTTTTCCTTGCAAGCACTGCAATCATAGAGGATATTCAAATCAAGCTTAAACTGTATTTGCATTGTAGAAGGTAACGATCCTAAAGCATTAACAGACATTTAAAATGATGCAACTACTTCCTAGACTATTATTTATAGTGTCAACCACATTTACACATAATCTGGTAACACACCTTCGTAAATATTCAACAAGAATAGAAACCAAGTAGGATGGATCTCCTCCCATTTCATCTTCGATAATGGCAAACACAAAGTGGTACATTTCATCTGGCGAAATCGCAGAAGTGGAAAACTGTGAACCCAGGTAATTAGAAATGCAAGGTTCGACAGCACGGTAAAGCCCCTCGGTCTGCAATGCTGGTTCCTCCCTTTTTACGTCAGATGTTTCAGCACCTCTTTCTCCTTCTATGGACCGTCTAGCTTCTGTAACACTGTTATCATACTTCTCAGGTACACTAGTCCTTGTTTCTAAGTTGGTATCGCTATCAGAACCAGAAAAAGAAAGAGCTTGGGCACCGGCTATAACAGATGTTGTAGCATCATTGGAAAGTTCATTCTCTACCATCATTCTCTGTTGGGCGTTGGTCTCTGCCCTGTTTAAGAATTCCTGTTTAAGCAAATCTCCACTATTCATCATCCCACTCATGGAGTCTGTACATAACCTGCTGGGAGTTTCCATGGGCTGGACAGATGAACTTTGGTCTGTTTCAGAAGCCCTTCTATCTGCTCCACCTTGAGAAACAGCTCCAAATTTTACAAAATGAGAAAAAGACGCCACAAGCACATCCATTGCCATTGATACAGCTGAAACTGGCCTCCTTTCAAGAATGATTGATCGCATTATTTCTAAGCATAATAGTTTGCTCTGAAAGAATGAGAAAACACTATTAAACCTACATAATGATTAAGTGGGCATTACATTTTATATGTATAACTGGAAAAAAAAAAAAAAAAAAGTACATACTTTTGTAGGATCAGACTTCCGACACTGCAAGAACTCTAGAAGTGACGTTATATCTGAACTACTGGCAGCTATTCCCTACAAAGAAACCATATGCTTAGAACTGTACAATCCTGTTCAAGGAATAAACTTGCAAAAGGAAAAAAAAATATTGATGTTAACTTACATCTAAATCCAAGTTAATCTTCCATAATAGCCCATGATCAACATCAAAAATAAGATCAGGAACAAGAAAAGTCCATTTATCTCCATAGATTGTTGCACTATATGAACTTGTCAGGTTATCCTCCAGCTGAACCCCCTGCCTGAGGTTACCAGATGACCCTCTCAGACGAAGGGGCAATGGAGCTGATACTGGAGCTAAAGAATCATGAAATAAGTCATAGATTATAACAACTTTTGCATCAATTTGATGGACAAGAAGTACATTATCAACTACACTGACTGCAACTCTGCTTGAATAAGTTGGCAATGAACCCTGAAAACCCATAAATTTAAATCAGGAATCATATAAATATTTAAGCATTTCTGAAATCAAACCAGGTAATTACACATTCTATGTAAAATTATACAAGTAGACCGCTCTGTCTTGCTCACCGCTGCAAAAATGTTGGGAAATCTTGTAAAAATATTTGAAATAACAACATAACAATTGAATGATGTAAAGCACAGTGGTGAAACCACAGATATTTTTTTTGGAGGAAACTACAGATTACAGAGCCAAATGCTTCACATCCAGTTCTTGATGTTCATGGTGTAGTCTGCATGCTAAAGAAGAAGTATTGGAGAATCTGACAAAAATTAGAAATTACTGCATATTTGAATTATCTAATTGCAAAAATAAACCAAGTAACTAACCCTTATGATTAAGACATAATATAAGTTGAAGCATATCTCATGCATGGAACTTCAATACACAGATATGAGAATTTAACAGAACAACACCTAGACTATGTTTGGATTGCCATCACAAAACTCCTATTATGTAAATGAGAATAATGATACAGCAAGATGCTACTATACTTATTGTAAACTATAGGAGATAGCATTCATAAATCAGTATTGTGAACCAAACCACAGCACAATCACACACTTAGCTAGAAAAGCTAACGACATAGATGCAGATTATAAAGTGAGAGTTAAGTGGTACCTGATGCACAACAGCATCACGGTAAAATCTGTACATGTTCAACACCATCCCAGCCTTATCATGTTGCAAACTATAAATCCTCCCATAGCTGCAAACATACATGAAGAAACACATTAAGAAAACATATTTTACAAGAAACACAAATGCTAAGAACGTCTAAACCATACATGGTAACAATATGAACATCTTCAACAGCAAGAACACGTTTCTGGTTTGCCTCAGTTTTGACCATACTCATTTCAAACTTTGGTAAACGAACAATACCACCAGAAGAAAACTGTAAACAAAACATACAAATTTTAAGTTGTATGTCTTGGAAGTCTAACTGTGAGAATCAAAAAATAAAGTTGGAAGCACCAAATTCTCTCGCCACATTATATAGACCAAAGATTGTTAGAAAACAAGCATCTAACAACACTAAAGGATTCCTTAGTTGAAGTTTGTCCACAAGCACAAACTACAAATGAGGCATGATAAACATAAAATTAAATCAAGTCTACATTCAATAAATTGCAAACTCATGAATAAAGGCTCATGTATGCATAATATGCACAAGGGAGAATGCTAGGAAAAACAATTAGAAGATGGTATCTAAATGAAAGGAAAATGAGAAATAAAAGAAATCATCAAGCATGTTATTAATTGTTAAAGTAAAAGATCACCCAATGAACCTACTAGAAGCCTCAAACAGAACCGTTATGTTAGGAAACACTGAGCTAAAGCTAAAACCTAAAACCTCAATAGCATCCAAAAAATAATTCTTAAAAATGCTCACATATAATTAATTAAATTCTTCCTCTCCATGAATGCCAAAGTAAAATAATTTAACTATATTTAAGGAGCCTAAGATTAAAACATTTAGATGCAATCTGAGGATCAAATCACTAATTTAACAAAACGTTTATGGTTATAGATCTTCTTACTTTGGAGTTCTCGTCTCTTTTCTCTAGTTAAAAATGTTCAACTTCAAGATTAAGTTAACCATAATATTCATGTTTTGCTATGATATAATAATAGTTCATAAAAATAAAAGCTTAAAACGAAGCTACAGTAATGGAAAATGATCTTAGACACTAAAAGATGAAGCCCTAATAAATCAAACAATGAAAATATGTAATTCAAGTTTAGCACTATGGAGATGACGATTGATCACCACAAAGTATTGAAAAGCATGGTTTAATCATATAGGGTCTCTACTATACAATGAAAAAGAAATTAAGGGAATATCACTAATGAGATTAAACCAATTTAAATAGAATAGAGGTGCATTATTGGCATGTTGTGTGATCCACACATTTCACTCAATGTAGGAAGGTTTAAACTTCAATGAGATTATAAAATAAGTGATACAAAAATAATGATGCTTAGATGAATGAATATCTACACAAAAAAACATGTGATTAAAAATTAGTACACAATAGAGAAGGTTGATATAAAATCAATTAAGAGTATGGTTGAATAAGGAGCTAACATTTGGAAGAAGAGATTGATTTGATAGTGAAAACTACCTTTCCATCTAGGTCAAAAAACATTTGGGAATAATTTTGCTTTCTTTTGACTTAGCTATTTGTTCATACTTATTTATATCAATGGAATCTATATTTTCATGACCTTCCGTTGTTTCCTCCAACCCAAAAGAAATCAATGCTCGAAGTATTTGATTTATCATGAAAAGCTCTTTTATTTTATCTAGCTAGCAAACCTTCCAAACTTATAACAATAAGCATTGATTATTTGCTAACAAGATCAAACTTAGATTGTATTCCCACTAAAGGGAATTATGCCAAAAATTAGAGATCTTAGGCTCTTTGATGGAAAAAAAATTATGTATCATTTAGCACCCCTTTCAAACTAATTTGTTTTAGATTCTAAACAAGAAGGTTCAAGGAAAACCTCTAAAATTACTCCAATATTGGAATAAACTCTTTTACAATCTTGTCAACCCATCATTTTGTCTCAATAGAGTCTTTCACTTAAAGATTTCAATCACTTTTCCCATTCTTTGGAAAAAGTGGGACCCTAATGGACCTAAAGTTCAATTACTAATAGAAAAACTAAACAAATTTTGTAACATAAAAAGAAGTGTGCTCAAAGAGATTAATAACTAATGAGAAACATTATACATAAAATGGAGAAGGAAACTATGCTAATTGTCAAAGAAAATCACATTGCTTTTGAATCTAATTCCACATGCAATCAATTCAAGCTCTTCAATTGCTTTATGTTCTCATCTTTAAAACTATATAACATTTGGATTTAGTAACTAAGAAAACCAAATCATCAAGTAATCCACTAAAAAGTTATATATATATATATATATATATATATAACAACATGCCCATCAAATGCCATCATTAATTGATCAAAACATTTTACTAGATCCGAAAGCCTTTCAAAAATAATTTCTATTGATATTTTCTCATTTATTAACCACCTGGTATCCAAAAAAAGTTGTGCATTGCATTCCAGAGGCAAGAAGAACCATCCGACTTTCATGTGTGTAGACATACCAGCTCACATTAAATCTTTTTGCTTCTACTAAACGGAGGGTGTTCAACTCAGCTTCATAAGAGAGCAAGTCTATACCACTGCAAAAACCTTAAGCAAAATAAATTACATTTGGAAATATCATAATTATATAGAAAGATTTGGCCAAATCAAAATTTAAAAACAAACTTCAAGTATCTTGTTCTTGGATGCAAAGAAATTCATTAACTGGAGAGAGACCATTATTTTGTAAGACTCCAGTAACATTTAAAAAAAATGAGTCTTATTGACAAGAATGCTCTAAAAAAGCTAATATTGAACCAACTAAGGATGTCATATTTTTGAGTCAACAGAGTTGCCAACTCAAATTATAGGAATACAATAAGTCAAACTAAAGATAAATTGGTCAGGAATTGTGCAAAATGACATAAACAAGAGCTAACACCTTATATTGTGTTCAATAAGGAAAAGTGGGATATAGTTTATACAATGCCCACAAAGTTAGGATAAGGCAAATAATGATAATTATAAGTATAAAATTGTCAAAAAGACTTGCATGAACTAAAGCTTACACCACCACTTTAACATAGAAAAATGGGAATATGTTCACAAATTAAAGTCCAAATGATAATGACAAGTTTATGCTCCACTCACTAGATTCTAGTATCTATCAGTTCAATAGGATAAAGTATGAACTACCGCACAGAATATCACCTTGTTTTGTATTGAAGTCATAACTCAGTTTGTCTTTGAAATACCATAAAAAAATGGCCAGCAACAGATTAGTGACAACATACATTTTCAAAAAGCGTATTCAATCCATGCGATGATTCTTGATCATGGTGTGATGGTCAGCACCAAAAGATTGTAACAGAAACAAACTTGTATGCTAGTTTGCCAACTAAATGGCCTCAGGAAAACAAAGTTGTACTGGGATATATTATGTCATTGGAAAAGTATAAAGCAGCAGAACAACACATGAGAACTGAGAAAGATAAATTCCCCTTTAAGAAGGGAAATGTACCAAAAAAACAAGAACACCAATAATATTGATAAGCTGAAACTCAAGAAGCAGCAAGAAATGTGAAACATTATCTAAAGATGCACAAATTTGAGAATTAAACAGGCAATGAATATTGTTCATCTTTTGAAATCAAATTTTGGGTGCAAACCTGGTTTTCACAAAAATAATGTCACAAGATGGGCAATCCGTCCAGAAAAAACCAAGTATACTTTCCGACTCTGGCTTGCACCTCCGGCTAAAAGTTGCACCAGTTTCTCTATTTTTGAATTGAATCTCATTGTTTGAACGTTGAATGCCTATAACCTTCCTATCAAGAGAGTAGCGAATAGATAAAACAGGTCCCTCACTAAACAAGTCAGAACTTGGGGGATCATGCTGAGCATATGAAGCAATTTTCCATGATAGCACCTGCCAAAGTGAATCTACAACTATTTCAAATCCTACCCAGGGGGGATTCACAGTGGACCTAACCACTATATATTAGCAAATATTACCTGATCTGATGATGGAGAAAGAAGAAGCTTATTCCCATCGTCATAATATATTCCCTGTGTTTCAGGGATGCTGCATCTCCAAGGTGGCTGCTGAATATAAACGTGAGAAAGAGCACCAGAACCACTTATAACCACCTGGGATTGATCTCTATATGATCTTTGAAGCATGGTTGTCTATTAACGGGAAACTTCAGTGCAAATCGTTATAAAGGAAGATGGCTACTGAACACGGCAAAACCATGAAAAGAGCGCTTGAGAGCACCATAAGATATTAAAAGCACAAGATCTAAACATCAAACCCGACAGAACATACAACTGATCATCAACAGATTTACCAACATAACTCTCTGCAATGTCCAACTTAGGTTCTAACTTTACGCCTTTGTTTTGATCTTAAAAAGAAATATAAGAAACGTAGCCATCAGTTAATATCCAACAGAAGCCATACAAACGTGACATACTGTATACAAAAGTTATGTCAAAAGCATGGCACACAACATACCACTTTTTGCATGCAAGCTCTTAATGCCTGAAACTCTTTAGAGCACATATCCTTTTCAATCTCTGGAACCCTCTCTACAATGCATCTTCCATATTCTTTGGCCTACAATAAGGCGTCAAAGTAAAGTAAAAAATTTTCATGAGCCAATTTCGCATTCATACAATAAGCTGCATGACTATTTTCTACCGTTTTCAACTACCAATAGGTCAGAGAAGAACAACTAAAAAATAAACATAATAAATCTTCCTATTCTCCCAAGGTATTTAACTTATTGCCACTGAATTTGGCTCAAAGAAGCTTGGGCGAACCACAAAACACACAGAACAAAAAAGACATCAAAAAAGGCATTAGCTTTTTCTTAACAAACAAATCAAAATAGAGAAATCCACCTTTGCAGCCCATTTTCAAAGATTCATGAAACACACCTCCGAAGCACAATTCAGCAACACACGCTTCAGCACAGAAGGGGTCCTCCTTTCTTTCATTTAAGGGATTGCTGCGAGGAACAAGAACAAAAACAAACAACAATCAAACGCTGGCAATAACTGACTGATCAATATAATTTGCCCGTATCGTTTCCGATTGACAGAAATCAAAATCGAAGATATACAATAGGGCAACAAACATTACGATCACATGGATTAACAAGGAATATTTCGAACTATGAATAAGCGGAATGTTAATCAGTTCAGCAAACAGGAAATGGAACGCCATGGAAGAAAAGAAGCGATTTGGTATCCAAACTCGCCTATGGACAATGACGGTGCATGTCTTCGTTTTCCTCCGATTGCTCACCTCAGCATCGCCGCTGCATATTTGGAGTCCACTAAATCAAGCCCATTTACTAACATAGTTAAATTTTATGGCCCATAAATAATTTTAACTAAATATTTAGACCAAATAATTGAAATCAATAATATTAATGACATTTTTTTATTAAATAACTTTTGAAAACAAATATTAGCTAGAAGTATGCACCTTGTGGAGATATACATCATCGTTTTTCTTTAAGAATTTTATTATTTTTGTATGGTTATATTAAAAATTTATAAAAAAAATAATATTTAGTAAATTTATTTTTTGAAAATTATCATAAAGAAGAGTATAATACATAAAATTAATAGAGAAAAGGTTTCTCTTAAATAAAAAATAAGCAAAAAAAATTAAATAGTATTTTGTGTTCTTAAAATCCCCTATCTTTCAAGCATTTGTCATGTGCTTTAAATGTCATCTTAATAGTATTATGGGTGATTTGTTTATAAAGTTTATTGTAGTTGAGATATTGATAATTGACATAATAATAAAAACTCTTAGAAAGTTTAATGATTATAATGCTTAAATACATGACTGAGTAAATTATTGAGGCAACCAACTTTTAAGGGGGCTAAAAGGGAGAGAGAGAGAGAGAGTAAGGTAATTTAACATCTTCAATTATGATATGAACATGTTCTTGAATTAATTATGAGTTATTTAAATCTTAAATTTTATAAAATTTTATGAAATTTTCTATGAAATTCTTTATTCTTGTAAGGCTATCACACAACATGATTAAATAGATCGTACAATACAATAAAACATGGTATTTATATGAGATTGTACAATATGAAATAAAATATCATATTTATACAATCAAGCTTAATATAAATAGCATCATAGAGTCAGATGAACCAGTGACAACATAAGGTACTTAAGATAGATCCAATGTAAACAAGAGCACAAAAAAGTCCCATTTCATCATAAGTTGTGGCCTTGATTACAAACAAGAGCATATAACAAGTTTGTAAAGCAATGTTTTTAGGTTTTCTCTAATTTATTATATTTTTTATTTTATTATAGGTTGTAATTGATTGTATAAACAAAACTCTCATAATGTTTTATCATTATCATATTTTTTTATTATTTTTACATATTTTAATTAGGAAAGATATTTTTGTTATTTTATTTTTTAAAATTTAATATTGTAATATATTTAAAATCTTGGTATAGACACCCTTCTTTAGTCATTACCAAATTTTAGTGTTACATTATCTATTATTTTCTCATTTCTTTTAATATTTTAAAAACATATAACAATCATTTTTTATTTTTATAGAAATCATAGTAAAAGCAAATGTTTATCTTTTTGAAATCAAATAGTGAAAGCATATTTTACAGTCAAGTTGAAACTTTAAGTTTTTTATATTTCTTTTTAAAAGTTTATATATATATATATATATATATATATATAATCAATGGTTAATATATCTTTCATAAATCTTTTTTACTCAAATAAATAAAAATAAAAATCACACATCTAATGATAGTTATGACATCTTAAAAATCATTATGTGTTAGCTCTCATTTCATCTTGATAGTCTCTTTAAGTGATTTTCTTTAACCTGAAAATATTAAACCAAAATAGGCATAAGTCAATTGGCATTTGCTCGATAAAAAATGCATGTACATACATGTAAATATATACAATATTTGAGTAATATCATACATGAGTCATTTGTAATATTTTAATATAAATAAAGTATGAGAGCAAATAATAAGAATTAAAATAATTTTTCAAGTGAAACTTTTATCATAATAATGTTTAGATCTTTTATACATTTTTTTTTAACATTTTTATCTCTTTAGGGATTAGTTTAATGAAAAGTCATTTTCATAGGTAAATTAAGCATTTAGAAACACGTTATTTCACACTTAAAGAGTTTGAACGATAATTCTTTTAGCTCATCTCTTGAACCCATTTTCCAGAATACAATGTTGTCATTTTGAATAATCTCTCCTTTTCATTTTGAGCACTATTTTCTCTTCACCAAAACTCTATTTTCTTTTCTTTTCTCAATCTCTTAAAGATTTTTCTAGTAAGTATTATATATCAAATATCATCTCATATGTATATCTTAGCTATTTATGAATTTTTAATTTAATATTTTACTAATTATCAAAACTTATAACTTATAATACACATTTTAAAAAAATCATATACATATAGGTATTAATTTTGCTTACACATGCAACCTCTAATTGATAGCAATATATTACTAAAATCAAGGTTAGCAAGTATATTCAATATAACATTTTCACATATCTTTTTGACGCATTTAACTTAACATTACACATTGCATCAGACATATACACGTAAGTAAAATATCTACCTACTATTCAAATCTATGTAGTGGTTTCACTAACTTAGATTTTTGCTCAAAATCTTACTTGCTATAGTACTCGAGAGCTTTTTCTTTTGGTTTTACCTTTATTATGTACTTAACTCCTCTTGAAATTTGTTCAACACTTGAAAGAGTTTTCTTTCTCTTTTTTCTTCGCTGTAGTTGAAGTTAATTGTATAACTTTTTCTTAGAAAACTATTCCCAAGTTATGTCTCACTTGCTTTTATATAAGAACAACTATTTTTTGCATGTTTTATCTGTTGATCTCCTTCTAACGACTACGTTCTTTTTGTTTTGCATCTATTCGACTTCATTTTCATTCCTAATTGATTAAATTTTTTCACATGTTAGTTTTTTGTTTATTTGTTATTTTAGATTTTAAGATTTATTAAGTTTTTACTAGTTGTATAAGTATGATCACCCATATTATAACAGGTGATTCTCAACTTTGTCTAAATTTGACCTAATTTCTTCTAATCTATAATTACAATCTCATTGTCATACTCATATGATACTCTCATTCCTCTTATATCATATAAATAATATCATTTATGATATTGGTCTTCCTATCATTATATTATACACTTTTGTTTATTATACTTTCGAATATCCTTCAATTGATTATTTTCAAGCAATTTTTTATATCAAAATATATAATTATTACTTGCAGTACTTGTACAATTAATTTTTCATATTAATATGATTAGTATATCATATTGTATGATTAATTTAGGGTATCACTCTTTGGAAACTTTTACACTACAACTCACTTCATTTTCTCTAGCATGATTATATAGTACAATGTACTTATATCATATTGTATGATCTAATATTTTTATGAATTTGTATTAAGCACATATTATCATATTAAGGTGTTTGTGTTATTATACTTGTATGACTACATATTGGATTCTATACTTTATCATGCTTATACGATAGTATTGACGTACTTATACAATACTCATCTGGCTTTAGTTTCTTACTTGATTGGAATATATGATTAACACTATTGTACTTTATGATAAATCTTTCTTCTTATTTTGTAACTCAATATTTCACTTGTATTATGCTTATTGTACACCAAATCTTACTGCAATATTAATGCTCATTGTATTATAGATTTGTCCATCCACTATTCAATCCTTTAAATTTAATTAATTTTTCTTTTTCAATTGATCGTACTAGTACATTTATTACTTTTGTATTGTATGATAACATATTATTTGTATCGATCATTTATTCTTATACATTAACAACCCAGTACAAGCTATTAGTTCTCTTGTATGATTCTTGTTATACCCGGTAAAATATTATAGGTTTAATCTTCAATAATTCAATTGTGGCTTAGATGATTTCAGATCGACAGTAGGATGAGCCAGGAGCTCAATTGGAGGCTATTGGAATTTCTGAAATTTTCTGGGGATTTTTCGGAGCACCGAGATTTTTTAAAAAAAACGAAATTTAGATTTTTATTTTCTTTTTTACCGCGCGTGAACCGGACCGGAGCGGTTCAGCGAAGGCGGAGCGGTTCAGCGAAGGCAGGGCGGTTCGCCGAGGTGCGTTTGCGCGTGCGTTTGGATAAGCCGCGGATAAGCGGATCGGACGGGCGAGATCAGCGGTGGAGATTAACCTGCTGATCGAGTGTTAAGCGGCGTTTTTAGAAGGTCAACCGGCGCTTAATGGGTCTTAACGGGTTATTACCGGTTTAAGCTGGGTATTTAACCTGAACTGTTTCGGACTTTAGGGTTTCGAATGGCGGCGAGAGGCGAGGTGTTCGTGGCGAACGGCGATAATTTCCGGCAGCCTTTCAAGGGGCTTTTGATAACCGGAGATTCGCGGGACAGAGGCGAACATTTTGGTACCGGTTTCGTTCTGCGAGGAGCTGCGGTTGATTGCGTGCGGGCTTCACCGTCGCCGGCGACGAGCAAAGGTAGGAAATTCAGAATTAAATTAGTTAATTAGCAAATTAAAATATGGATTATTTTGCAAATAGTAGGAAATTCGGTTTTAAATTAGTTAATTAGTAGAAATTAAAAGCATGGAATATTTTGCTTAATGAAATCAAGCATGTGGATGAAAAATTGGACTTAGTTGAATGCTAATTTGCGTCTTTTACAATTTTTGGATTTCTGGAAAATTTCCCATTTCGCCGGAAAATTTAATTAAGGCTTAGGAACATGTTAGGGATTTGTATTATCAGTTTGCCATTGAATTAGTTAATTAATTGTTGGATTAATCTTACGACAATGGCGTATGGGCGAATTCTTTCGGCGGAAATTTTAATTAGTGGCATTATTGAAACATTAGGATAGTACGAACATCGAATTTTGTTTCTCCTTGTTCGCATTCGCCGGAAATCGACGGAAGGAATTGGATTGGTCGGCGATTGCTTCAGTTAGGGTTCGCGGGCGTCGGACCGAGGAAAGAGAAGGGTTTAGATTAATTACGAATTTATTTAAGTAATTAATGGTATTTATATAATATTAATTAGTAATTATATTTATTTAAGCATCGACCGATTAACGGATTATTAAAGAATTTGGTTCGGCGGTGTCGCGGTTCAGCGCGAGGGTTCCGAACCGGCAGCGAAAACCGGTTCAGCGGGATTGGGCGCGGACGAACGGCGCGGGGGAAAATTTAATTCGGAAATTAATCCGAATTTTCGGAAAAAGGATATATGTGGAATTTAAATTTTAAATTCGGAAATTTATTCCGAATTTCGGAAAATGGATAAAGGGCAGAAATTTATTTTGGAAATTAAAATTTCCTGAAGTGAGGAAGAGGTGATTTTTGGAAATCATGTAGCCAAGTTGAAATTGACTATTGGAAATTACCTATAAATTCAGTGCAGCTGGATTAGTTGGAAGGAAGTGTGACACTTGGGTGTTACCAGAATAGTCAGAATTTTGATACAGTTTGTGTTGCTTGGATGACAATGACATGGATTGAGTCAGTTTACTCAGTGTTGGCATATTTCATGGATTGGCATACTGGACCGGACTAACATAGGCCCTATATGATGTTTTAGGGTAGTTGTGGTAGGTAACTGTGCGGTACAGACTTAACTTTCACAGTATACATGTGGACTGGTATGCGCCTTGTTGTATCTGGACACATGTTGCCGAATCTTGGAGTTAGAGCTTGGCAATGACTGTAGGGGCGTGGCTTCTATGGAAATTGTTGGGAGAGGACTTCTTGTGACGGTGGCTGAGTCGATCTCTTCTGGTCCATGAGTGTAGGCCTGCGCGCCTGAGAGTGGCAGTGGCAGGGGTGACTCGCCGTGGCTAGTCAAGTGTGTAGGCCTACGTGCCTGAGGGTGGCAGGGGTGTCTCACGTTGGCTAGAGATCTATGTGACTGGTTCTGTCTATAGTCTCCAGAAGATTGATTGACGAGAGACGCTGCGGTGTCGGGTGCTAGGCGTTGTGATGCGTGCGCAGAGATGGGCGTGTCCCGCTGGCATGTTTTGCCTAGGCGCCATGCGTGTGCAGAGATGGGCGTGTCCCGTTGGCATGCTGCCTGGGAGCACAGAGGAGAGCTACTCTGGTGTGACTGGGGGTGACTGTGGTTGGTCAGAGTCTGGGACTGAGAGTGTCTTTCCACCCTACATTGTTATGCTGTATTCCTATACTCTTGCTATTATCCTTCTCTTGCATGTGAGTTTTTACTAGCTGTCTTTCCTACTGGGCGTAGCTCACTCCTTTATTATCTATATTTTTCCAGCGGCTCGACAGCCTTGACGCCACCCAGATTAGGTGGGATCGTGGTCAGCAGGCTAGTGGAGGATATCTGATCTGTGATTTTCTGAGACATTTTGGTTAGTGTGATTGATACTATTGGATGTATTCAGGGAGACTGTTATTCTTATGTCATGTAATATGTGAGGGTGATTCTGACTTATGTATCTAGTTGGATGATATTGTATTTGTTGGACTTGGATCTTATTCTTGTGATGTAGTTTTCATTCACTGTTTTACTTTATTGTCTTGGTGGTATAGTGTGTGGAGTGTCACATTTTATCTGAGGATGTTATGTATTTTATTTTTGATGGTGAGGTCATTACATGACTATGGAACTTAACCGTGGGGATTCAGACTTCTATTAGATCGGTTCTCCTACCGGTATGGGTTAGGAGTATGGGGTATAGTAGGAGTAACATTGCGCGAGTCCATCTGTTAATTCAGGAGTCATGAACCTGATTTGACGGTGTACCCGGGAGATGGGATCCACATTGTTAAGAAAAGTAGGTGTGTAATGATGTGTTATATCCTATGTTTTTCGTAGGCTACTCAGGTTGGTATGGGACGATCTGAGCTGTCTATATGCCAAAAAAAAAATATGCCAAAAATCAGCCTAGGAAAAAAAATGGGGTGTAACAATTCTCAACTTACTTTTATATGCATTTACACTTCTCTCAAGTTAATTATCTCTCTCACCTTATTATGTCTTATGATATTCTAAAATCATATGATAAAGTCTATGTCTTTCTTAACTTATCAAACTGTTATGACTCATAACAATGATATATTATTTGCATTCTATTATACTTGGATATTGTTGTAATCTTACTCATATGATATTTTTCTATCTTATGAATTTATTCACCTTATTAATTCTTTCACTTTATCACATTGTATGATATTATGATGTTTTAATGTATAATATTTTAAAATATTAAAACATGCTTACAAAATTTTATAAATATTTATAAAAAATTTTAAAATATATTTTGATAAAAATAATTATTTTATAACTTATTTCTTCTTAAAATTATCAATCATTCTATAATATTTTTTTTAATATCATATGGTCTAAATTTATTGAATTTTTTTCTTATATTTTTAGGATGTGACATTGGTATAGAATGAAAATAAAAGATCTTTTGGGCTTGACATCTTGCTTTTATAGACCATAGTTTCTCCTTAGGCATGCATTTAAAAACTAAGTTATAATCTAGAGATTGTTGGATTATTTTTTATCCAAATTTATCTCATCATAGCCATCATCATTGCCATCTTTGCATTCTATATCAAATTCTATTGTGTGAGTTTCTACTACCCCTTTTCATCATTAATTTTAATATCAAAGCCAAGTCATAGCCTCCATCAGTCAATAAAGAGAAGGAATATTTCAAATTATATTGTATAATATTAAGTAATAATACATTACAATCAAGAGAGAGAATCAGTGGGAAGCAATGAGAGTAGGTACATAAGCAAATTTATGTTGTATAAGTATGAGTAAGGCATTGTATATGTACATTATATGTAAATTAAATCATTGTCTCAATGGTGTGTACCCCAATTTAGGATTAAAAAACTATAAAAGTAAAGATTATATAAGAACAAATCATATAAGAAGAAAAACTTAACTAATTTTGATGAGTCGAATAAGAAATGAACTTATCATGCAAGACAATGAAGATAATCATATATATATAATCAAGTTAAAAATAATATCATACTTAGGGATTATCGATTACAATGTAATAAGAATATGCTTTAAAAGATATCATATAATAGTGATTATGACCCTATACTAGTATAAAGAAGAAGTAATGGTGAACTATGGCAAATATCAATAGTATATAGTACTAAATTAAGTTATAATGCAATAAGATGTTATATAACTAAAATAATTTTGATTTTGAAGTGGCGAATAATAGCATGAATCTTTGCAAGGGAGGATCCAATCAATGGAAAACCATTGAAATATGAGAAGGCAAGGAGGCTAAGGGTCATTCACGATCATTAGGGAAGATAAAAAGCCATGAAAATAAGAATAAGAGTCAATTATATAAAAATAAAGGTTAGCCAAAGACTTGCAAAATGTTTTGGAGAAATTTTATTAGTTTTTTTTAATTAAGAGCATTTGAGAGAAAGGAAGTGAGAAGGCGGAAGTTCATTCAAGAGATTTAGAGGGAGATCTTGCCAGTTGAGCATAAGAGTAAGACAAATTTGAGGCCATCTATTGTTAGGTAATATAGTAATTGATAACTTCAAGAAAATATTTAATAATTTGGAAAGATCATTATATAAGAATTGAAAAGGTATGAAAAACTAATACCTAGTGCATATATTTGATATAATATGTATTGTAGGTTAAAAACCTTAAATAATAGTAAAAAGTTTAAATTTCAAATATGCATGAATAGGTAGCATGTGATTGAGTTGATTAATGCTTGATGAATGATGCACGATAAATTATTATAATGCAAACTTTATGAGGATGTAGATTTTTCTAAGTAACAATGTCTTTAAATCATGTTGTTTTCTTATGATGCTTTACAAGATTTTTTATGTGATAATGTTCACAAATAAGAATAAGAAAAGCAAAAAAAGAAAGGTATAATGATCACTTTGATAATGATCTCAAAGAAAAAATTGAATATCAAAGTGGTACTAAAGAAAAGAGAAAATGATTTGATGAAGAGAGAAAAATGCTCAGAGATGAAAGGATGAATAGTTGTCTAAAATAGTGATTACTATTTTAAAATGATAATTTTGATGATAAGCCAAAGGAAATATCTAGGATATTTAAGTTTGAAATAAAAGGTTCCTAAATATACTTAAATCACTTATGATGTGATATTATTTGAAGTCAATCGTTAAGAAGATAAAGTATTAAAGAAATAAACAAATTTGTAAAATTGATAAAGGAATATATGATAAAGTTTTTCATGAAATTGTTTTGCTATTTATCAATCATTTACATACTCTTTTCATATTACAATATTATAAATGACCTATGCATATGATTACCTAATTTTTTTTACTTTACATATATGTATCTGCTTTTATCACTAAATCAATATTGGTTGTCTCATGTCTACATTAGCATAACACTTTCAGGTAATAATGATGCACCCTATGAGACTACGAAGTAGTCATGTGAGCTACCATGTGATGAATTGATCTCCAAGTTGTTTTTATCATTTTTTAGCTATTTCTCTTTATTTAGATACATGGCATATACAAAACGTTAAAGCATGATATTGCTTGGTTAGTTAAAGTGGATGAACAAAAGTTGTTATAATGTTCAATGATTTTAATATCAGACAAGTTTTCCTTTTTTATGAGAAAATGTGTTTCTTTTTAAGCAAGTCTTATTATTTTACTTCCACAAGTCTTTAAAAAATTCATAGAATGAGTTTTATGTTTTATTTTGAAAAAAATTTCTTTTGCAATGTGATTTTAAATAAAGAAGGAAAAATTTTCTATGTTTAAAACATTCAAAGAAAAAAAAAGTAATGAATGAATTGATATGTCACCAAAATTAAGGAAAGGCTAGTGATCAAAATAGATAATGTAATAGATGGGCAACTAGATATTGCCAAAGGGGCATATTAGTTTGATAGGCTAAGGAAAGAGAAGAATTAAATGGTACAATACAACATCAGAGGATCGTACCTTATGGTCAAGTGAAAAAATAAATGAGTTGAACATAGTAAAAGAAATCAAACATGTATGATTAAGAAAACATATAAGTACAATCAAGTTAGAAGAGCATCATATATGGACATTATCATTTACGACAAATAAGAATATGCGATAAAATGGATCATACAAGCATAATAAACTATATTGTACATTATGATATGAGAAGAATGTATGAGCTAAATAAGTTGAAATTGATCGTCCACATACAATGAAGTGTATTGTAGAAGTACGATAAGAGTGCAAAAGAGATATTTGATCCATCATAAAATACAAAGTTATAGATTATATTTGTATGTTATAGAAGAATAAAAAATTTTTAAACTTGAATTGGTAAATTGTTATATTAATCATCAAAATGGAACATTAAACTGATGAGAAACCATCAAAGTTAGAGATGATGAGGGTAAGGAGACACTAAATTGAAAAGACATGACTATTAAGAGGAGGTGAAAAGTTGGGTATGTAAATAATCATGAGTTGTGTATAAAAGTAGGAGAAACTAAGTTTGGGAAGAGTTTTCAAGGAAGAGACAATGCAATTAGCTTCATCCAAGTGTGATAAAGTGAAAGACAGAAAAAAAGAAGTGCACGTAAGCATTTTAAGGGATCCAAGTGGAGTTAAGTACATAATAAAGGTAAACCTAAGAGCTTGAAGTAAATTCCCAACCTTTGTAGAAGACCATAAATTGGGATTTGAAATGTAGTCAAGCTTAATATATATATATATATATATATATATATATATATATGGTGCATGTGTTTTATAGGTTAAGGACAAAATGATTGAAGAAATGTTGAGGTGAAGATGTTCATTCTTATTATTAATATATGTTTTATGTTAGATGAATAGAATCTTAAGATGATGATCTTATATAATATCTTAAGGATGAGTGATTACTTTGGTGTTGGAATGTTTTATTACATTTTTTATTTCACATAAAGTTAGAACATGTTGAATGTGTTTTTCTTTATTTATATCTCTTTGTCATGATAATGAAACAATGATATAATAAGGAAAATAAAATGGATAAATTTTTATCTATAATGTTAGCCAAAATAAAGAAAAGGCTTGTAAAAGAGAAAAAAGAGATAAAAAAAGAAAAAAGTTGGTGAAGGTAAGATAAATCTTAAAGGATGATAGGATGAATGATTGCCTAAGGTAATGCCTAGCATTCTAAAATAATGGTTTAAGATATGAGCCAAAGGAGTCATTTTATTTGGGTTATTTAAGTTAGAATAATATTTTCTTAAATATACCTAATTATTATGAAATTAGTCTTGCTCTAAACTAATCCTAAAGAAAATGAAAATATAAATGAAATGAGCAAATATATAAATATGATAAAAAGATAAGAATGAATAAGTTTTTACTTGAAATATGTTTTACAATATTTTTCAATTTATTTTATTTGTTATCATTCACATTTTCTTATTACAATATACTATTTATGATTGATCATACATGTAACTATCCAAATATTATTTTTTTATAGATACATGCATATTTTTTCCACTAAGCTAATATCGAATAACTCATGTCTATTTCACCTAACACTTTTAGGATAAAATAAAGCATTACATAAGATAAAGGGGAGTATTGAGGGCTAGATCATTTATGACACGATTTATAATATGATAAATTCTATTAGAAGTGTAACTATAATATTATATAGAAAATAGACAATAGTTGCTATTTTAGTAAAATTATAAGAAACCTTATCATTGTCAAAAAAAAACATTTGGGAACCTATGAATATAAAACCTTCCAAAGTGATTTCCTTTTATATGTTAAAGAAACAATAAAAGGACACCTTTTCTAAGACATTTTTAAGGCCTTACATAGGATTATAAAAAGGACGAGAGTAGAGCAGCCAATGCCAAAATTGGGAATTAACTGCCTTGCACATTTGGATCAAACATCTAATGCAGCTGAACAAGTTGCTCTATTTGGTTTAGCCTAATTAGTTAAGATAGTTGAGCTGCACGTGCCTTAGCGACCTAAATGAATAAGGCATGTAAACTTCAATGCCCATTATCCTTTGTTGTGTCTAGTGAACACTCAAGGTAGCCAAAACTAGTTTAGATACTCAAAGAATTTTAGATAATGCCTAGATGTGGTTAAACCCCTAAGAACATACTCAAAATGTCTATGATGATACACAAGCCTTCATGATAAATTAAAAAAGTTCTCAATTTGAATGGGATGTACATGTAACATCCATATACACAAATAATCATACACAATAATAAAGTATGAGTTTTTATGTGATGAATCCCTAAAAAAATATATGATTCCTTTACGAGTAGATATAATCATTAAGATCTTCAGTACATGATGATGAAGTTTTTGAGCCATCACATTAAAATTCTCCTTTAAAATTTGGTCACCATAAAGTATTGACATGAATTAAAGGGTATCATTTGGGCCTTGCATGACTCAAGTCCATCAAGAAAACATATGGCCTTCTTAAGCTAGATGTACCATTTACATTAAGATTAATCTTAAGTCAAGTATAATATTTAGTTTGTCAAGCTAATATGTGATATTCTTGAACTAGACATACTATACAATTAACTCAACATATGAGTTGAGCTAGCTCATGTAATGCTCATGCCAACCTAACTCTGAGCCCATCAAACTGCATGTGTCTAGTATGTGCATAGCTCAACTTAATTACATTGCACTACCTCAACTTGACTAATTGAGCTTAAACTAGAAGTTTGTCTTATTTTAAATTTAGTTTGGGAAAATTGTTCAAGGAATTTTTTGTAAAAAATTATATAGATCAATCATCACCTTTGTCATGATATTTCTATGAGTTTAGATAGAATATCATTTTTAACTAAATAACAAATATGAGTTATTCAATAATTAATAAGTCTATAAAAGAGTTTTAAACATATTATAATGATTATAACCCACCTAATATTTTGATTTTTGAGAAGGACCTACACATTAATATTAAGATTGATGAATATTCACTTGAAGTATAACTTTGGGAACAAAGTTTTTCTTGATGAGATAGATTAATGAATAATAAGTTATATCAATAGTTGATACTGAGCTAATCCAGTACACTTTATAGGACTTTTCTCATTTATTTTATATTTTAATTAATCATGGATTATGATGGATTATTTATAAGGCATAGAGGAACTTTTAATTAACTTATTATGAAGGCTATTTTTTATTTAAAATCATGTTATTGAATAAAAATAGAGATTTTTACTTGACATTTTATTTCTAGAAACTAAAAATTTTTCTAGTACATGCGTGCATAAGTTGGGTTATGATCGTAAGTTTTTTAGGTTGCGACTCAAGTATCTGAATTAAAATTTTGATCCTCCATTATACAAAATCTCACTATCACTAATTGGGTCTCACATTATAATCAAGATCACTTTGACGCTAGTTGAATCTCATCATTGTAGCCTATATCTCATTAACACTATCAAATCTCATAACCAAAGTCCAAATCTCACTATCATTATCTAATTTATGCCACTTGGCATTTCTCACATCAAATATGTGGTCTTTCTCTTTCTCATTTGCTCAATTTAGTGACTCTCAATTCCTTTTTATGGCTTCCTTTTAATATACCTTGACATTAAGCTCATTCTTCTCTTCAAAAATTGAGAAGAAAATAATAAAAAATTTTAAGGGTCATTAAACTACATTAATTAATTCAAACAAACCACCTTCTAAAATTATTATTATCATTTTAATTGTTATAACTATTATTTCTAACCACTTTTTTTTGCTAAGACTTCTCTATATATAACCTAACCTAAAGGATTATTTCTTTTTCTTTTTTTTTGAGATTTTGAACCTCATGAAAAATTTTAATATATTTTTTAAAAATGAGAACTTTGGCTCTCATGTGATCAATTTTTCATATATATAATAATTTTTCTCTTATATTTTTCGTATGCATGTTCTTTATCACATGACATTTTTATCTCAATTTTTTAAGATATACCTCAATAAGTATCATTTTGTCTTAAAAGTATTATCAATCTATACTAATCTGAACTCAATATGATATAATTTTTCAACTCTTCATAAATATATACAATGGAAAAACATAACTTATAAATATCAAGTTAATAAACTACTTTAAGAAATTAAAAATACATTTTCATGATATATTAATTAACCATCTTCATTTTAAACAATAAGTTTTCAATAATTCTTTAAAAACTTGATTTTCTCTTAAGGCTTTTCTAGTTACCATAAAACCAAATCAACCCTTAATCTAAAACTAATATAATTATTAAGGTTGTATCCCTAAAATCTAACTTTGATTAAATTAAATGTCATGTGATCACTCATAACATTATTAGGTCCACCATTTTTGTAGATCAAACTATTTGAGAGTGAGAGTGTATTTTTTGATGATTCAACATTGACTCAAATGAACTTAAAAGAGACTTAAACTTGAAAAATTATCAAGCTTTAATATCATTTTTATGCTGGTTTATGAAAGAAGGGCTACTCTCCTTCCACCTTAAGTCTTACACTTTGATTGATAGCATCATATTTTAAATTAATTTGACATAATTAATGAGTTAAGATAATTAATAAAATATAATTTTTAAAAAAGTATTGAACATTGTTAAAAAAATTATGTTTAACAATATAAATATATATTGAAAAGATTATAATATAAAAAACATTTATTATAAATATATGAAAGAAGGATCCTTTTTCTTCTATCTCAAACTTTACATTATGAATTGATATTAGTATATGATATTAAATTGATTAATAAAACAGACTTAAAAATATATTATTAAAAAATTACTTTATTTAGTAACCTATTACTTATAAATGCTTCTACAGAGGTTATATTATACGATAATCAAATTATAGTATAACTTTGTATATAAAAAAATAATACAACTAAAATATTTATTTTAATTAAAAAAAGCAAAAAATTGTTTCTAGTTTTAATATAATGTAAAAAACTATTTATGATATATCTCATAATACAGACATAATTTTTAATGTATAATCACCAATAAGTTTATCAAAATTATTTTTTTATTTTAAAAGAAAAAATTAGAATAATATTTTAAAAATACTTATTTATCAATATCTAATGTTTTTTCTCATAAACTATGTTATAAAAATAATTTGTAATATTATTTCTTGAATTGTAAAAGTTTATATCAAATATGGTTACTTGTTCCTTGAGATAGTGACCTATCCTTGGGAGATGCCTTCGTTGGTGGTCCTTTGATTAAGATCTATCTATTGACAACATCATCATTTGCTTGAATTGAGAAAATATCCCTTTTCTTTTACGTGAATGCCAAACAATTGCATACAATATTGATGTTGAAGCATGAAAAATGTCTCTATTTGAAGACAATGATATGCATGCATTTCTCCTTTCTAATATACAAGCTTATACATAACTTTAGAGCATGGATCATGTGTATTCTACTTGAACTCCAATTTATGACATGGTTTAGGTTCAAATTGGGTTCATAATTTAGGCAAAATGAAATCAACTAATATGACTTTAAGAACTAATGTCAAATCATTAAATGTGTATGTATGATATATATGATGAAGAGATTGACTATAGTCAAGGAGAGAGAACATTGAAAAGAAATAAATAAAGGAAAATAGTTCGAGAAAGAGAGAGGAGGAAGAGGAAAAAAGAAAGAGAGACAATTGGGTTATTTTTCATGAAAGTGGAATTGCATGTAATATTCTAAAAATATGATAATTTACTTAAATAATTATTTTTGAGATTTTTAAAATATTTGATATATAATTTGATAATTATAATAACCATTAAATGAATTAAATTCTATAATAATGGAGAAAAATTTATAAGCATAATTAGAGATAAATAGATCTATTAATTTATAATTTATAAGCATAATTTGAAGATTATGTATTCTTTAAAATGTTAAAATCTAGTCTTTAAATCTATTAAGTAAGCCATTTCTTGTGTTCAAAAGTATAACTAGATTGTATTATTGGATCATTCAATAAGAAAAATCCAAAAAAACTAAAAAAGAAAAAGATCAATCTTGATTACCACTATTTGACTTAAATGATTAGTTATTTGATCTATTGATTAAGCTAATGATCTGATATAATTAATCATGTTATGTGTGTTAAATTTCTAAAAACTTTAATTTTGAAAATAGAATAGAATTTTAGCAAAAAAGAGTAAATTATTTTTAGCATAATTGGTGATAACTTTAAACAAAAAAATAAATAAATCCTTGATTAACAAAAACTCAAGAAAAGAGTTATTTGGAATTTTTAGAGACATCATTTAAAAAATAATTTGATGTTTCTTAAATTTTATAAAATAATTTATAAAAATATAATGAATACTTTCAAAATAAATTTGAATTAGTGATAAAAGTTTATAATATAACTAGATATACTAAATGAATATTATTTGAGTAATTCAATAGTAATTAGCTAAAACTTATTTTAAGTCATTTTAAATGCATTTAAAATAAATTGTTACATTAAAAAAATATTAAATAGTAGAATGTGATAGTTGTTATTTTAATATTATTTTTAATTTTTATTAATATCATTTAATTTAATTAATAAAATAATTCTAAAAATATATGAGGAGGAATTTTAAAATAAAAATATTAATTTTTTCAACTTTTAATGAAGTCTTATGTCAATTTTGAAATAAAAAATTTAAAACATAAAACCCATAAATATAACTCTTATTGATAAAATCATATTCTCCAAGTCATAACTATTAGTGTGAATTCTACTCACCCAAGTTATCATAAAATTTTCATAAAAAAACTTGATTACTAAGTTTGTTATCATCAACCATCTCTAGACACAATAAACATTTCTCCTTTGTTCATCAAAAACCTTGTTTTCTTTGTATTGTCATTGTCATAATAAAAATTTTGACCTCTTTGAGTGTTTCTCATAACAACGATGTCATTTCTATTGTACTTGCAAATATGGTGAGAGTTTTTATCATCAAGGTAATGACATTCATCTATTTTTAAGTGTTTTGCATTATCGTTTTCTTTTGTATTTTTCATACTTTAGGTATAACTTATTTATCTTAGATTCTATTGGTTATACAAATATATGAAACATGTGTGTAAACATGTATTGAAAGTATGTTTTGATGTCAAATATACTCAATCAAATAACCTAAAACAAAAAAAATATTAATTTGTGTGATGTTTCTTATTGTGTTATATCACTATATTATTAGAGATATATATTATTAACTCCTACAAATAAAGTACTCATAGTAGTAACCAAAGAAATCATATATGATAAAATATACAAAAGTAAATTTAATATGAGCAAATATAAATAATTTTATGCAAAATAAGAATTATTTTGTTGTACTTATATAACACATGTATTTAATTATGTGACAATTTAGAGTTTTAATACTTAAATACAATTACAATTACTTGCATTTTTTGTATAAATTATATTGTAACTCAAAAGCACAAAAACTTTTAGATATACAAATTTTTGTCAATAAATCTTTTGTTTTTTTTTTCTAAAACACAATTGGGACAAAAATATAAAGATTGTCATAAATTTGATTATGAAAATATTATCTTCAATGTGTAAAATTGAATTTTTTAATGAATGTTAGACACGTTTTTGAAACATCTCACAAGTAGACATATAATCCTCAAATGTTGAATCTTTTTAATAATAATCTATGAATTTTACGATTCAAAACCTAAAAGAGATAACAAAGTGTTGATCCTACAACTAAAGTGAAGATTAAAATGGTGATGCACAACTTTAAAGTTAATCACAATAAGGTCTAATGGGATTATAGTTTGACATAAGGGATAATAAATAATAGCTTACCAGTTTTAAGCTTGAGGTAAAATGTCATTTAAAGGTGTTTATCTATCTTTAAAATTGTTTAATCAATGTGTTTTCATAAGGATAAGATTTCATTCAATAATGAGTCTTGAAATTAGTTTTTTTGCCTTTTAAAATATCAAATGTTTCTAGAATAACTATTAATGGCCTTTTCATATTACTCTTACATAAAATGTCTTTTCTAATCACACATCTTCACAATATTGTTTTCAAAAGTTTCTTTATAATCATATAAATTACTATAGAATGTAAAGCAAAGTGAATAAGGTGAAACTTAAAGCAAGTGAAATTAATCATTTCTTATGTTTCTAAAGAAGAAAACAATACCATAGAAATAAGTGAGTACACCACAAAGTCTTCCTCAATCAAACTTGCTCTAATGAGAAAATAGTTAAAAAAATAAGTGTTATATTTAATATAAATAATCATAATACTAAATCAAATGGCGCATATGTGCTTCATCATTGAGCTAACATTTAAAACCAAGTAACATGCATCAAGCAAGTATCAAATAGATGCCAGAAAGACACAAACAAGAAAACATATAATCAATGCATTATAACCACGAAAGACTAACCATGTTAGAATTTACCTTTTGTACTTGAAAAAATGTTGTTAAATTTAGATTAAATAATTTTTATAAAAGGATAATTGAAAAAAATTGGCTCACATGCATGAGAAACAAGACATGAAACATTTGACCATGTAGAGTCTTAAATCAAAGAAATGATGGATGTGGTGGTTGATGTTTATATTGCTCATGGATGGAATATTAGCAAACAAGCATCATGAGTATCACATGGTTATCATGCAGCATGGATATAGACATTTACACATAAAATATCATTATTCTATTCCATAGTAGTTTTAAATCATTGTTATTCTTTGTTTTAGCAATGAAATGACAAAATTTTTTTGGGTTGCTTTAAAATTAGTAGGTTAAATCAATAATGACAATTTAAATCAATATAGTTTCTTATGTATAAATGTGCAATATTTTAACAATGATTTAAATTATTGTCATTTGTACACATAAAAAAATTATTTAACTTATACATTAACTATATTATTTAAGTATAAATACATAGCCATAATGTAAATCATTATTATCATATTAATTAATGTGTCTATTCTTTGCTCGGTTTGACAACCATAATTGAAACATAGTGAATTTAATGAGGTGAAAATGTGAAATAAAGTTATAAGAAAATCAAATTGTATTTGATTTTCAAATGATAAAAAAGATAAAAAATTACTAAAATCTAAGTTAAAAACCCCACATAATATCTATCATATTAGATAAGAATGAACTATCAATAAAAAAAGGTAAACTTACAACAATGGTATAAACTATGCTATAGCACAAGTTTATACACTCATAAATTATAAATTTATATACTTATACATTTATAATAATTTTTTAAATTGTTGGTATAATAATTTTAAGATATATAAGATAATTGATCCTCATTATCCCTTACTAAGCTTTACAACTTCAACAAATATAATGAGTATTAAACATACTAAAATTCAATAAATTTTAATAAAAAAATAATACTAAAAATAAAGAGAAAATTGTTTAAGATAAGAGTGAGTTATTAGATAAGAATGAACTATAAAAAAAAGTAAACTTATGACAATGGTATAAACTATACTATAGTATAAATTTATACACTCATTAATTATAAATTTATATACTTATACATTCATAATAATTGTTTAAATTGTTGTTATAATAATTTTAAAGTATATAAGATAATTGATCCTCGCAAGCCCTTACTAAGCTTTACAACTTCAACAGATATAATGAGTATTAAACATACTAATATTTAATAAATTTTAATCAAAAAATAATATTAAAAATTAAAAAAAAAGACTTTTTAAGATAAGAATAAGTTTCTGAGATAAGAATAAACTATCAATAAAAAAAATAAACTTACGACAATGGTATAAACCACACTATAGTACAAGTTTATACACTAATTAATTATAAATTTATATACTTATATATTCATAACAATTGTTTAAATTGTTACTATAATAATTTTAAAGGATATAAAATAATTGACCCTTGTAATCCTTACTTAGCTTTACAATTTCAACAAATATAATGAGTATTAAACACACTAATATTCAATAAATTTTAATAAAAAAATAATATTAAAAATTAAAAAAAAAAAGATTCTTTAAGATAAGAGTAAGTTAGACTTATAATGATTATATATAAGGAAAGAGATACAAAAAACTTTGCTACTTTTTAATGCTTCACTATGTATTGAAGAGAGATAAAAAAGGCTAACACATGAAAGCAAAGAGGCCTTTGAAGAGGAAACACCACAGGGCCCATTGGGTTGGACCACTTGGGCAGACACACTCACACTGTCCTGCACACTCCAGATCTAACGAAGCCAGCATGCAGCTACATAAAGAGCCACACAGTTGCCCCAATATGCCATTCATTATTCTTGGAGTGCCAAAGAGGGACCAATTGGCTGTATTGCATGCATATGTGTCTGTCTGACCCTTCTCCCAAGTCAATAGTTACACGAAAGCCACACAGATGGTGCATCAGTAGTCCGTTTGGGAATAACGTTTGAATCATTTTTTTTAAATTGTTTTAATCCCATAAATGTTGAAGTACTAAAAAAACATTTTTATATAATTTTTTTTTCAAATAAAATATAAAGAATCAAAAAACATTTTTTAATGAAATTATGAATAATGCAATTATAAAAAAAGCTATATAATAGAGAAGAAATTGGTTGAAAATTACAAGAAAAAAAAGGAATTTCAAGCACTAGTTAAATATGTGTACTAATCTAAGGAGCTTATATTTTATGATTTTTATTAATATATTAATTTTCATCTTGATGTATATCATTAGTATATCTTTATTGTCATATTAAAGCTATTATTAATATCTCAATTAATGTTTATCAAATTTATTAGAGATATTTAAATAATGGTCAGCATGAAGGCCAATTAGATCTTGATATCATCGTAGATATTATTGAGGGTTTTACTATTTTGAATTTCATGATTTAATGATATTTTAATAAAATCATTTATTTTGTAGAGTTTTATAAATACTTTTTATTATTAAGATTAAAGTGAGATATTTTCTCTTTTGATTGTTTTATTATTTTTCTATTTTAAATTCTTGTTTTATTTCATAATGAATTTTTGTTATAGCTAATAATTTAATTATTTTGGTGAATCATATAAATCTTTTTTGTTCTTAGATATTTGCATACTATCTCTTATTTGACATTTAGATTACAAAACTCATGATATTATATTTCAAACATTTATTTTTTTTGTGCTTTTTAATTGTATTTTCTCTCTTAGACTAATCGTTATGATTTTTCTTGTAAGGTAGAGACCTACTTGTAACTTTATTGTTGATCTTGATTTTAAGATTTTTATTTTTTATATTTTTCCTATTTTATTTTCGAACTAAATATTAAAATGATGTAAAGGCATGGATCCAAAGCTAAGAAAGTCCAATTAGGAAGAGAGAAGAGATGAGAAGAAGAAAAAAAAAAAACCGACCCCATAAATGTGAACCAACAAGACTCCTCTTCCAAGAAACCCAACTCTCTTAGGGAAGAAGTAGACGATAGAAAGCCAAAGACATCTCCTTTCTTCTCCTCAACGCACGCTACAAAAAAGAGGAGGCAAGGGAGACGAAACTCTCGTCTTCTTCTCAAACCCTCTTCTTGTCCGTCCATCCCGGGCGTGAAACCCAACAGAGCGTTCATCTCAAACTCAAAGATTGACGCTCGCCGATGAGTCAAAAGGAGCCTCACGAATTCCTCGCTGTGAACTCCTTCTCACAGCTTCCCTTCCTCCGAGCCACCCCTGTCTCCGAAAAAGCAACGGCCGCAGCCGCCGCCGCCTCGTCCATACGCCTCTTCGGCATCGACGTCCCCCAGGACTCCAAGCACTCCTCTTTTCCTACCACTGCTTCCAGAGGCGGCCGGAGATTCGAGTGCCACTATTGTTGCCGCTGCTTCCCCACATCCCAAGCCCTCGGAGGCCACCAAAACGCGCACAAGAGGGAGAGGCAGCACGCGAAGCGGGCGCAGCTGCAGTCGGCGGTGGCGGCCCACCACTCCTCCGCCGCAGGACTCTTCGGTCACCACCGCCTTGGCCGCTTCTCCTTCAGCCACCACTCTTCGTGGGTTGGCTCCCACTGCATCCTCGGGTCGGTAACCTCCCCGATCAACGGCATCCCCCTCCCGGACCTGTGGAGTTCTCCGGCGGCGACCGGAGCCCTAACTGTTCCTTTCTATAGAGGAGAGTCCTCTTCCTCCTCGATCACCTCTTCGTTATCTCCGCAGAGTCCCTTGCTTTGCGAGGCCGCGGAGGAGAACGTCAGTCTTGAGCTGCACCTGTGATTTTGTGCAACGTTAGTTCATTATTGCCTCTTCGTTTGCTTGAGCTTCTAAAAAGCTATATTGGAATTAGCATCATCTTCCTAAGTTTCCAATTTTTTTTTATATCTTTGAATTAAATGAGATATTTGTTAAAGATAACTTATAGATATTATTGCCTAATTATATTTCAATTAAATTGGCAAAAAATCATAATTTTCAAATTTATTATTTAAAAGAAAACAAAAGCTTCAATGTTTTGTTTGATATCACTTAAAAAATAAATATTTTTTGTGATAAAAAATTATTTAAAGTTATGTCAAATAGACAGTTTACTTATTTTTCAAATGCCCAAGTTGCCAATATATCTTCATTATATTATTTTAATAACTTGAAAAAATATTTTTATCATTGTAATAAATAATAATTTTTGTCTCATTGAAAAGATAAATAATAATATTATAAAATTCACTAAAATTAGTGTGTGTCAACAGAAAACAATAGTACACACAAAATTTCAATACTATTTAATAGTAATACTTTTCAAATTTATTTTTAATTAATATTAATATTTAGTAATAATTAACTTGTTAAATCAACATTTAATGTTAATATAAGATTACAAAATATGAAATTATTTAATTGAATAAATTCTAATTTTGGAAATATTGATACTTTTAAACTCTCATAAATCCTAAAACAAAATATAATAAGTTATACTTTTCTTATTATACATTTTACTTAAAAAATGAGTTATTTTTAAGATTTTTTTTTTTACATTTTTTAGGTTATATTAAATTATTTTTTTAAAAAAAATTAAGTAAGTTTGAACATAATGTCTAATTATGTATTGCATTATTAAGTATATAGAGTAAATTTATATAGAGTTGATAAAAAAAACTTTGAAGAACAAAAAGACAATAAATATATATCAATATTTCTTAAATTAAAAAAAAATCTCTTTCTTTCTTTTACATATTTTTTCACCAAAACTCCTAACTTATAGGATTTACTTTGATTAACAAAAATACAACATAATAAGAACAAGAAAAAAAAAACACGTAATGATTTATGTTAACTTTTTTGAGATAATAAAAAAATAAATCATTAATAGCTAAGAGATTTAATTTGATTAATAAGAATATAGCACAATCTTTCATTTTGTTAACATAAAATAAAGAGGATAACAATATTACATCTACAATGTTATACAAGGATAAGAAATAGATATTTGAAAGAAGTAATCCAACAAAGAGATTTTTTAATATGGTTTGTTGTAGTACTTATAATAACCATGGTCATATATTTTTTTTCATACTTAAACTCTTCTCTAATGTTTTCTGAGAGTTATTGTATAAGATATTAAGCAATAAGATGACCAATTTGATATGATAATAATTATGATAAAATGATATTATCACAATATAAATTTTCTTAATCAATCACATATTGTATCTTATAAAATATTACAAAAATTGGATAAATTCTTTGAGATTATATATATATATATATATTATATATATATTTATGTGTGTGCATATGTGGATTTAGAACATCTAAATTTTAAATATAAAAATTTTTATATACCATTTTTTATTTGTGATATTTCGACATGATGTGCATGATGATGGTCTTGCTAAGTATTTGTTAACTTGGCGTATATAAACCTTTTATACGAACTATTTAAAAATAATTATTGTAATTTAAGAAGAGTTTTTAATTTTAAGTTGAAAAAAAACTTTTTAATAAGAAGCTCTTAGCATATATTGTTATAATAAAAATAAAGAATTCACTAAAAACTATTTTAAAATAGTTAATAAATATTTTTTGAATATTTCATGAGATGAGAAACGTAGGTTATGATAAACCTATCTATAGCTACAAGAAGTAGTAACTATGCAAGATGTCCCATTGGTGAAGAAAGGGCTGTCCTCCCATAATTAAAGCTAATATTGTCTCAAGGCTCTTTAGACTTTAAGGGTGTACCTTGACCTTTTTTTTTATTATTTAGTTGTGATTATAATATAGCAAGTAAAAAATGTATATTTTTTATATATATTTTTGTAAAGAGTAAATTAAGGACGTAGGTTTCAAAAAAATGAAAAAAAAATATATTAGTGAAAATAAAATTTTAAAAAAGTTTATTATGCTTATTAAGATTATGATATTTTTTAAGAAAAAAACTTTTGAAATGTTTGATTAAAACTTAATACAAAAATAAAATCATGTTAAAATTGATATGATAAGAAGATGTAATTAGAATATAATGATATTTGATAAATTATAATAAAAATATTAAAAAATAAATGTATTATATAAAACTAAATTATTTTTGGACTTTTAAAGATATGAGTAAATTAAGTAGAAGTATAATAATACATTAAAAAGAACGGATAAAAAAGTATAATAAGATTTGAGTAAAACTCTCCATCAATTGAGATAAAAACACTACTCAAAAATAAGTTGCATCTCAATATAGTGTTGAGAGGTCAAAATGCAATGATTTGGCCTCACAAGCAACTATATAATTAACTTGATTTAAATTGTACAAAAGTACATATTTCTTAATTTCAATTAGTTTTAAAGCTTACATTATCAACAAAGAGTGTATTGTTGTTAAAGAAAATAAAAAAAGAGTTATTTGAAAAATTAACTATTTAAAAGATATTGACATAAAAATACATCTATAAGAAGCAATCATCACACGATCATAGTGATTTGTAGAAAATAATAAAAATTTTCAATAAAAGATTTATCATTAAAATCCCTTCAAATCTAAAACAACAACAATGATGATATTGAACCCTTAAAGATTTGCACTAAGTATGATTCATTGTTGAAATGAACTACTTTAACATAGAATGCTTTAAGGACTAGAGTTATATGGCTTCAAATCTTAGATTTTTTGCATAATAATTAATCATTCCTTTATACATAAAATATAAAATCCACCAAGTCAAGAAATAGACATATGACATGATGGCCAAATGTTTAGATTACTTCGCTTAATAGGTTAAAAAAGACACATTTCTTCATCCAACACCAATTCCTTGTTTTGTTTCTCTTAATCAAGCTCTATAGTTCAAAATAAATTAATTATACACTCATGATAACAAGTATTATTCTCTAAAAAATAAGATAAGATAAGATTATATAAAATATGTTTGTTTTTTGTATCGAATGATCGTCTGAGTTGTAACAACTTTATTTTGACGATACAAAATAAATCTAAAAATTTATTTATAATATTTTGAGGATAAAAAATTTCATTTTGGCCTCCTCTAATTTTGTCATACGAAATATATTATCAATCCAAACAATACCATGTTCGAAATGCAACAAACGGTATTGTCAAAACTGAGAAGAAAGCATAATATATTTATACAAATTATAAATTATTAGACCACCTTTTAACTTTTACCTCTATGTTTTTGGTGTTCTCTGTTTGCATTGATTATTTTGTGGGAAACACAAAAAGGAAGAGTTTGTCAAGTGTCTTTTAGTGTTAAATATTAAAGTCAATTGATGTCAATGTATAATTTTGGTTAAGCAAGCCAAAATTTATCATATAGAATATAGCAATACATAAATCATGAAAAAAGAGAGAAAAAGTAAGAAAATAAAGATAGATAATTTAAAGAAAAGAGATGCAAAAATTTATATGAAAAACTTTGAGATAAAATATTTATACAAATTATAAATTATTAGACCACGTTTTAACTTTTACCTCTATGTTTTTTGTGTTCTCTATTTGCGTTGCTTATTTTGTAAGAAACGCAAAAGGAAGAGTTTGTCAAGTGTGGTTTAGTGTTAGATATTAAAGTAAATTGATGTCAATGTATAATTTTGGTTAAACAAGTCAAAATTTATCATATAGATTATAGCAATACATAAATCATAAAAAAAAGAGAGAATAAGTAAGAAAATAAAGAAAGATAATTTAAAGAAAAGAGATGCAAAGATTTATATGAAAAACTTCGAGATGAGAAAAAAAAAACCATAGAGATGGAGGCAAGTGACAAGCTCTATTATGTTGGAAATATATTCTTTTGCTATGCATGTATGAGTTGACTTTCAATAGAGTTCGAGTTATTACACTTAATTGATTCTCATTACATTTGTCAAATTATGACTAGATTTCTTTTTTTTTATTATTATTAGGTTTTTGGACAAGACAAGATGGTTGAACATGTCTTTATTGGGTCATCAGATTAAGAAGTGTACCATAAGCTCTTTTGTTGCCGTCATATAATTTGACACTAATTTTGTAACGCCCTATGTTAAGCCATCGAAAAGCCACATGAATAAGCATTAATATTTTTATGAAACCTATGAATCCTTTTGTTCCTTCTTTAACTTTTTCTGAACTTTTCACTATTGTCATAAGATTTTTTATATAACTTTAATACTCTTTGACCCAAAAAATCTTATTGAGTCCAAACTCTTTGATCTTGCCTATCAAGCTAAAATTCTTGCTTATCTTACAAGACAGTTTCTTGTGACATAATCCATCGTCTCTCATATGCTCTATGAGGATTCATCATTATCTAAGTTTCAATGGATACAATGTATAACAACGCTCAAATTCCAACCCAAATAAACCTTGAAATCACTCTAAGATAATTAAGAATAGGTATGATTAAAATATATCAAATTAATTTTTTAAAATAAGTTATTTATATATCAAAATTTTTAAATAATAATAAAAAATTAAAGAATGTGTCATATGCTCAACCTTTATACAAAATATAATTTAGACATATCAATAGAAATAATTCTTTGAGATGAATTCAATGACATTAAGTTTATAATTTTTAAAAATATAAATTTTTTTTAAGAATTGTTAAAGATACATAGATAATTATAATTATCAAAAAGTTTTCTAGGACATATTTGCAATTTTAAAAATTTTGGTTTTAAGTCAAATCCAATTGATGGATAATAGATTTGTAAATAATGAAATATCGAAGGGTGAAATGTTAATTTTAGTATTTAAGATATTTGTTCATTTTTTGTGTGAAAGGGTTAAGTGTTTGGTATGGTGATAGTTTAAAAAGTACTTTTCGATGACAATAATCAGTAGATAAATGCACATGCATCTGTACTCAACTTCTTAACTTTTCACATATTTAAGAAAAATAATCGAATAATTGGCTGTCATAGTATAAGATATTAGTTCCCTTCTCATTCATGAGTATTTCTAATTGCTATTTAAATATTTTTGTTTACCATTATATATTATATATGAAAGAAAGCATATATAACAAAACTTAAGTCAGTGAGGACTAATGGAAAATATACTTGTAAAGGAAACATTTGAGACTTGTGGTTTAAAAGCTTTGTTTAGAAGTTAATCTTATGGTTAAATGTTTATTTTTACTTTTGCATTGATTTTAAATGATTTCATTCATATGAAACTTGATTGTAAAAAATGTTTTTACTACTTAATTTCAATAGAATAAAAGTTTGTTTTCATTATGATTTTTATGAAAAATAATAGATAATTTTTATATTTTAAAAATATTGAAAGAGAGAAAGAAATAGATATCGTGATACCAAAATTCGATAATAATATGGTTGAAAATTAGGGATGCTGTATTAAATAGCAAGCTTAATAAACTTCTATTGGCAAAAAAAATCAGGTATAAGAAACATAAACTTAAAACTTGATGAAAATTTTAAAAAATTATAAATAATGACTTTTGAGGATTTTAAGTTTAGAAACTATTAAAAAATACTAGATATATTTATAAAAAAACTAAAATTTGGCTTGCTTGTTGAACTTTTCAAAAAGATTTAAATGAAATTATCTGAAAAAGTTTTGAGATCAAATTGATAAAAAATATAAAAATAGCAAAAATTATGAAGTTTAATTAGATAATTTTTTAATAATACTAAAAGTATAATAAAATATGATTATATTACATGAATGACTAACTTATTAAGTCTATTTAAGTTTAATATTGTATGATAGTATAACGATTCATCTTTATGATCACATTATATAATATTCTCTTGAGAGTTTGACTCATAATAAAAATAATTATCATATAATGGTGGTTCACTGTCACACTTGTATAATATATTTGTGTAATAGAATTGAATTTCACTTATATAACCATTATGATCTTTTGTATGATATACTCAAAACTTAAACACTATATTATGAATCTACATGTTATAGTATGAAGACACTTCTCATACTTACATGATAAGATATTTAGATTTAATTTGTACTAAGCATATCATCACATCATTTAGGATGATCTAAATGTTGCTCTCATCATCATAATATGATAGTTTTGATGTACTAGTATGATACATTACCAAAACTTAATGACTAGTTGAGTTGTTTCAAGAATAACATTATAGCTATTGAAATTATTTTATTTGCATCTAACCCATGCATGCACATAAATAAAATAAAAAATCAACAAGAATATATTAATGATTGATGATATTATAAATTAAAAAACCATTTGAAGTAAAGACCAAATCCTAGAATTTGAGCTATGTTAAACAATGAAGGAAGTTCTTTCAGTTTTTTCTTAACAAAAGTATTCTCAATTTGCTTATTTTTACAATGCATCAAGCTTCATCTTGTTTATTAATATTATTTATATTATTTAGTTTTTCTATTATATATATCTTACAAGTATATGGTATAATATTTGTGAATTTTATTATGTTAAATATATTGTAATAATTATAAAGCTATTGTTCTTATTCTTTTGTAAAGTTTACTTCTACCAATTTTACCAAAAGGGTATGATATTCTATAACTTGTCCTTATTATTTGTCACAAAAATAAATAAATTATTAATTAAAGTTTGGTGAGGTTGATCAGAGGTGGATGTAAACATTGGTTAAATTAAACCATCTAAAAAATTTTATGTTATCTAACTTGACTTGATTTATATATTTTATTTGATCCATTACTTCATATTACAATTATCATAAAAGTTTTCATAAAACAAATTAATATTTTAAAATAATATTTAAGAGTAATTAAAATTAAAAATTGATTTACTTTATAAAATTATTTGTTGATAAAATAAAAAATTTATTATCATTTTGCATTTGAAATGAAGAAGTTAATTTTTAAAATTTTTATAATTCCCTCTCTCACTCATGTGTATTATTAGTTTATAATTTCAATAAGTGATATCAAAGGTTATATTAAGGAAAGAAATTCTTAAGAGAAGATCCTTGCTTATTCTCATTTATCAAATGTTGCATTTACATTTGTATGATCACTATGAATAAACCTCCTTTGTTCGAAGGAAAGTATTTTTTTATATGAAAAGATGCATTTAAATCTTTTATTATGAAATTAGATCATAGCTTATGATTTATATTTGAATAATCTTATATTATTACAAATGATATAAGTGATAGATTTAGATTAATGAGACAGACAAATGCATGAGAACTGGATTACTTTTATTGTAACTCATCTTAATGCATTGGAATAAAGATATCTCATTTGACAACTTATAAAGTGATATAGGAGTTTGAAAAATTATATAATGAAAAATAGGTTAAGATTATTATTGAAGATAAACAAAAGAGAAAAAATGAAAGAAAAATAAATAAAAAAAGATAAAGAAATTTGGTTCAAATAGTTATGCTCAAAGTCATTATGTTATCTTGCTTCAATGATTCTTTATCTAAATTTTGTGATGAATTTTTTGTACGTTTTAAATAATTAACATGTAAGCATAAAAAGTTAAGAAAAATGGATGCTAGTTTGAGGAAGAAATGTTGTAAGGAAAAAGACTATATTCATGCTCTACAAAATCAATGCAACATACTTAAGGAGAAGAATAAATCACTTTATGAGGAAGTTACATTTTTCTTCCCTCAACACCTCACAAAATATGTTGGATGAATATGAGAAATTATGAACAGTGAGCAACTCTTGTGTAGATGTTTTAAAATTTGAAAATGCTCAATTGAAAAAAGAAAACTCTAATCTTAAAAAAAACTAACTCATTTTGTTATGATAGAAGAAGAAATAGATGAATTGAAGGCAAATTTGTTAGTGTACCTTCATATGTTTCTTCTTCTTATGTTCATTCTTATTCACATGTGTCTCATCTTGGTTTATCATACAATCTTGTAAAATAATGGTTATTTTCTATGCTTCTACATATTAAAAGACTTCTTTTTAAAGTGACATGTAATTATTATTGTAAGTATGTATATATTTTTTTATTACTCAAATAAGAAGTTTATAAACTTGAAATATAATAGGTATGGGTGGATTCATAAAGGGTGCCTATATAAAAAATATTTTTACCAAATCACCTCAATCACACACTACCACTTTTGAAACCAAGATGATTTTGGTTCTTAAATTTAAAGCTATGTAGTTGTGTTAGTGTGTTTCTATAAAAAGGATTTATGAAGACAAACATTGATTTGTAAGATTACTTATAGCTCACTTGACAAAATTGGCATCTATAAGTAAATTTAGTCCTTAACTTATTAATAACATGGATTGTATAACATCTATATTGTGAACAGTACTAAACCATCAATATAATTACATATATGACTAATGTTAGCACATTTGAATAAGCTAAGGTGTCAAAGTTTAGATCTTCTTTTCTTTATTTGACAAGTTGATTGCCTAGTGAATTATGTTGAAAGAGTTGTAGGATCATGGATAAAAACAAACTTTTGTTTCATGCTTAAATGAATAAGAAATAAGAGTGAAGTTATAATAAAATTAAGCATCATGATTGTTTAGACAAGTATAATCCTTATGTTGTATAAGTATGTTTCATATCTGACTTATATTATATTTACTCAAGCATCATTAGATTTTTGTATAAGTACGATTGATTCCCAACTTAAGCTGGCATAGTATGATCACTTCACTAAACAGACAGGCAATGTATGTTCAGGTAATTTTAAAGTTAGACAAGTATGATATCATAAAAGACCTATATGATTAAAAACTTGCTATAAATTTTGAGTGGATGCATAGTTCACACTCATATGATTAGGTCATATTACATATATCACATAGCATGATCTAAAACCTTAGTCAATGTTGTATGATGCTTTGTAGAACTTATACGAATTCTGTAAAAAAGCAAGTTAATGACAAACTAGTATAAATAGTTAATAGCAATAATAGAATAATTATCTCTTAAGTAAACATTTAAAGAAGTTTACTCAAACATGCAAAATCATATAATTAGCTATGTACAATAATCATATTAGCTATTTACTTGTTAAACTGTGTTTTGGATTTTTTATGTGACTTGCTCATTTGTATAAGTATGAATTTCATATATATAAAGCATTATCAAGTAAGGTATCTCACTTGAAGATTTAACAGAGCATAAAAGAAGAATCATTATCGATTGATCTGTCTGCAAGATTGTTCTTGCCTCGAGTCTTCATCAGCAGACATTTTTTAGAGTAGTCATAATGAAAGTGAAAGTGTGTAACAGCTGGGAGCAAATGAAGAAGGAGAATAAGGATATTTTTTGTCATAAAAATGATAATTTTTTTTAAGGAGATTCACTTCAAGAGATTTCTGACTTTTATAATAAGTTTTGATTCTCAAAATTCCTTCTAGAAATTTTCTTTTTAAAAGTTCTCTTAATATTTTTGAATTTACTATGATTTCTTTTCTAGACTACTTTCCTATCCTCCTATTTTTAAAAATTTCTCTCAAAACATTTTCTAAGAAAACTCTCCTTCGAAAGTCTTTTTTTCTAAAAATTATACATAGAAGTTTTTCCTCCAAAAGTTCTCCATTCATTTACATTCTTAACTTTTTTTATAAGACATAGATATAATGTTTTAATACATATTCAAATTATAAAAAGACAAAATTGCCCTTGATCAAATTTTGAATTTTTGAGTCGACTAGCCTTTTGTGCACATACAGATCCTATTTAGCAATAACATGATTAAGTACTTCTATACAAACTTGGAGATTTCAAAGTACTTTAGTGTAGTGAAATCATACGTATGAAGGGCTCCAGTTGAGATCATAGGTGGATCTCAATAGATTTTTTAAGATCCTTAAATTAAGTCATACTTTAGGGTTGCAATGTTAAAGCTCAAGTTTTGATTGAACTAAAGTAAATAAGTAGATTTGTAATCTTATTGAGAGTAGGCATGTACAAAAGTAATCTCACCCACTTAATTAATACAACACTTTTTGAAAACCATCATAATACTAAAGAGTGGTGATAGATAGCTCACCATCCCATGCCTATCACTTGTTACTTATTATTACTTGAAAAAATAATCTTTTGACATGGTAAAGATAATCTTTAAGTTAATAAATGTGATATTTGTGATTAGTAATCCAAAATATAATAAAAAAGTTACTCTAAGTTATGGATATCTAATTGCTTCATTTATTAACCTAAAGTATCGCATAAGATCATAAGAGTTGGCCTACATTTCAAGGGATGTTAAGGGCTTACATGAAGAGGGTGTAATATTTTGTTGAGTCATATTTAGTATAGGTAGTAGTGCTCAAGTGGTTAAAGATCAGCTAGTTGTAAAAGTGTATTAAGGATCATAACCTTCTAGTGATACTACTCCTTTACAAAAATCTTATCAACCATTTACCTCTTCTACTAGAGTTTCTAATGCCAATGCATCATATGACATGTTGCTTTCAATGATAAATTTTTTAGAGTCCTATATGGATGCACAATTTACCAAGCTTAGAGATTATTTTTCACTGATATGGAGTGTTATTAATAATTGAATTGATATTGTCTCTAACTCTATTGATTTAGTTAACAAAGTTAAAACCTCAAAGAAGGATTAAGGAAACAATTTCTAAATTTGATATAATATATATAGTTTTGGACTCTTAGATGTATTAACCTATGATCTTTTTGTGTTTGTAATGTTGTGATTACAAATTTCACTGGTGTGCATTCTATACATAAGTTAGCTATGATGTTTATGTATTGAACGATTCTTAGTTCTATGATTTTACATATGGATAATGATTATCAATCTTAGATTACTATAACTCAATCTCAATTATTATCTATTGATGGGTTTGATGTATGACATGTAAATGTATTACTATTTATTGCATTCATGGTTTATATCATTGTTTGCAAGTCCTTTTGAACAATCACAAAATAAAGGAGAGTAATTCAAATGCTAGAATTTAGAGATCAAGATTATTGCAGGAGCTGCTATGTAATGTTGTATTCTATGTTAGAAATGTAATGTTGTATTATGCTAAGAATGTGATGTTGTTATTGTTATTCATATTACTAAAGTTAATTGATGCAGAAGGAGACCAAGAATAAGATGTTGTTATTGTTATTCATATTGTTAAAGTTAATTGATGCAAGGGGAGAAATTTCTATACATATCTTTCTTAGATCTACTTATTATAATGTGTTGTTTTTGTTTTAATATCATGATTAATTATAAATTCATAATATAAAGTCTTTATTTTAATTTAATACTTATTACAATTTGGTGATACGAAGTTCTTTGGAGTAATTTCTTTGCTTCTTAGTTTATCTAAGAATTTAACTTTATCACATCAAAACATGTCTTAGTATCATTATATTAGCTTATTACTAACGTTTATTACTTTTTGAATATTGTGAGAATGTGAACTATTATAGAGCTTGTATCGATAGGCTTAGTATTTTCTTTAACTTAAATATTTTAAATAATAGTGAGAATATCATGGAGGAAAAAGTAAGAGAGAAAAGGCCAATAATTTTTGTGTTTTTTTTAGTATTTTCTAGTGATCTTGTAATAGGTTTGCAAAAATGAGATTAAATTATTACATCAACTAATTTATTTTAGACATAAAAACTATTTCGACTTTTGATTAAGCTTGGTATAATATTAGTTTATTTTTAGTATAACAGAAAAAATATTTTTACTTATTTTCAAAATAAAAAGAAGAGATTTTACAACATTAGAGTTACTTTTAATGAATACACGTATAAATATCATAATTTTTATACTAAAATAAAAATATTTTAAAATAAAGATAAAATGATTTTTTTAAATAGTGATTTGTCGTTTGTGATTGTTATAATGTATTTTCTAGTACTACTTTAGGTTTAGAATATTATATTAATCTTGATGACAAGATATATTAGTATAGTATGTGATCATATTATTATTATATATAGAAAAATAAATAATTTATATGCAAGATTTTATTTGTTTAAATTTTAAATTTTAATTTAATCATATAATTGAATTGATTAGTTGTGAGTTATAGTTTGATTTTATTGTCTTTTTGGCCTATAATAGATGAGAATGTTACCAATAATAAAAATATTTATAATAAATTTAAAAACTTTACTAATAATAAAAAAATAATTTAAACTTTCATCCAAAATTATGACATTAATTACCCCGAGAATTTCAACTATTATAAACATATATAAAAATAAATAAAAAATCATTAATGAAATCTTAAATATTTTATTTCTTTCTCATATTGCATATATTCCAAATACTAGTTCATTTGATTGACCTTTTTTAATATAATAACAATAAAAAATTCTAACGAGTCCCACTACTTGCCGGTGACCTTACCGTCAAACTTCATCAACGGTCCAAACGTTATCAGGTCTCAAGATTTCGGCGGCGACTTTTACCTCGTTTGAGTCTATAATTACATTATGAATGCGAAACTTGTTCCATAAATTGCATAAATTATATAAAGCTCGATTAAACTATCGTTGATCCACTTTTATGGAGTCCACGCGGGTTAACCCAAACAAGTCCCGCGAGGGTTTCGATTCCACCTGGTCTTCTGCCACAGCCTCCCTTCCCCATCTCGGCGAAGCCGGCAAGCTGCATCCCCATTCTTCTTCCGGATTTCTACGGATCTCCATATATTAATCGGGAAGAAGAACCGTAGGCCAATCTCCAGAGCGGAGCCAATTCGTCACCGGATTGATCATTTCGTTCGTTTATAAGGCCAGTTCCTGATTTCCGATCCGTTTGGATTAATTCGAAACCCTAGAAGTCGGAGGGTTGAGCTGATCCGCGAATTCCGAAGGCCGAAGGGTTGATGTTTGGGAGGATGATGGCTGCGAAGTTTGGGCGGGATTGAGGAGATAATGGTCGGTTTTGGAGCGGTGTGCAGAGGTTGCATGGACAAAGAATGCCAGAGCTTCGCAGCGGGGTGCGTCGTGGAGGCCGTGCTCCTCCGACTTTGGCTTTAGATCTCCAGGTGAAGAGACCGAGGACCCGGGCAGCGACAAGGCAGGCTTCGGTTGGCGCCAGGGTATTGGTTCCAACCGGTCCGGTGGTTCGGCGTGCATCGCCTGGGAACGGGAGGCAGGGGTTGAAGGGTAGGCCGAGGGGAAGGCCTTCGAAGAAGTCAGTCGTAGTAGCAGCTACTGCTAGGTTGATTGCTGCTGAAGACGAGGGAGAAGGAGAGGGTAAGGTATCGGATCACGTTAAGGAGGTTGTGTTTGCCAAGGAAGAGGCGAGGCAGGTAGTGGCTGCAGGCCCGGATTGCAGGGATCAGGAAATTCTGAACCAGGGCCTGGACAAGATGATGGGTGATGATAGCGGTGGATTGAGCGCCAACAAGGCTGTGGGGCAAGACGAGGAAGTAGGCACCGTCCCATTCCCTGAAAAGGTTAATATGCTAAACTTTGATTGATTTTCTCTAGTTATTATTGAGGATTTCATTATACTATGACTAGTGGGATTCAGCCCAGGAATTTTAGTTTTTCTTTTCAATGAAATTCTATATTCTTTTGTTTGTGCACGTAAAAGTTTTGTTTTCTACTGAAAGATGTCTTTTATCCAGCACTTTAGTTTACTTGAGAACACTAATAAGTTTGTTACTACGTGATGCAATAGAAGAGAAAGAATTCACAATTGTTGATTAGTTTGTTTTATAACTCATCACACAAATCTAAGTGGTCACAACACTGAAAATAACTGTTGTATTTTCTTCTTTTGCTTGTGTCTATTTGGGCAACTGATGTGGAAGTGACCTTTTGTTTACCAAATGATGAGTGATTCATATTTAATATGATTATCTTTTCTTGGGATTGTTCTGTATGATGATGCATGTGTATATTGCTTATTATATAATAAGTTCTGATTACATGATGATGTCTTGATCCAAATAATTTGGGCTCTAGCTGAGTATAGTATTTTTCCATGAAACTTTTGTTCTATATTATCTGTAAAAGGTTGTTCAATTTCTCTATCAGATATGCCTTTAAGAATGGAAAAGTTTTTGTAAATCTTTATTTTTTGCCAAACATTCTTCATTTGCTCATCTTGTCCCCAATTTTAGTCAAGCTAATGTGTCGTATTCTTCCAAAAAAACTAAAAAAAACTTTTTGTTCTTATTTTTCCTGTTTCCTACTATGTTTAGTCAATCTTCTGCTTTGTAACATGTTATTTGTTTTTCTAACTTATTTGTGTATGCTTGGTGCTTGAAAACTTGAACACTTGATTGAGAGTTAGTGCAACTATTATTGAATATTAAGTTTACTAATGAATAATTAATTTGAAAAGTGTTGCTTATCAAGTGATTGAGAAGTTATCCATTGGTAACATTTTGTCTAGAAGCATTTATTGAAATAATTCGTATTGTAAAATGACCAAAGCATACATTGACTTAATTGATAAAATAGGTAATTTTTTAATGTTTTTAAGAGAACAATGGTATATTTTGTTCTTACCATATATTGTTTTTGTTTTTTGGTTTGAAAAATGCAATTAAACAAATTCCTATGTTTCAAAACTTGTCTTTGCAAAAATTGTTTATGCAAATGACATGCCAAATGAAACCTAAGAATAGTATATGCTTCAAGCAAGGTATCTTTGTTTGGAGTTGTAATGATTAGGCTTCTAAGGTAATTATTCATGTTCATCATGCTCTCCACAGGTCCAGGTAGGTGGATCTCCAATTTATAAGATTGAGAGGAGATTGGGTAAAGGTGGTTTTGGCCAGGTTTTTCTTGGTCGCCGTGTGTCTGGTACAAGTGAACGCACTATGGGTCCTGGTGCTTATGAGGTACATCTTTCTGTGATTTCTTATATTTAATAGAATTTCATGCGATGTGCATTGTTTTTATGTTCTTTACATTTTTTTTTTTTTTGCTTTATACCTTTTTTTCTGCTCTTTTTGGTCGAAGGTTGCTATTAAGTTTGAGCATAGGAATAGCAAAGGCTGTACATATGGCCCTCCATATGAATGGAATGTCTACAGGTATTGTTTTATGCTCATTATCTTATTTCCTCCCCGTAGCCTTACTATGCACACTAGTGTTAGAAAGCATGGATATACATGAGGGAATTTATACTATGGAAATTAAACAAATGCCATTAAATCAATCTTTTTCATTTGAATAGTGCTCTTGGTGGAAGCCATGGGGTCCCTAGGGTACACTATAAAGGACGACAGGGAGATTATTATGTGATGGTAAGCTTTTTCAGGCTTTCTGGTAGAATGGTTTATGCTGTATTTCTTTTATTTTTTCTTAACATTCTACTTAATTCTTTCTCTCCTTCTCAGTGGCACTGCCTTTTTGCTAGCTAATGAAACCATAGGCTTAAACCATGCCTTCATCTTATTAGTTTTTTTAAAACCTAATATGCTTCTATGTGTTATTTATCTCCTCTGTTGTATCCATAGGTCATGGATATGCTGGGTCCTAGTTTATGGGATGCATGGAATTCTGCAGGTCAAGCGTGAGTGCCTTACCACTATGATGATTCTTTAGTATTTTAGTTATTTGCATCATTGTTTTTAATGTTGAAAGGTTTATTAGTTGCACAACTGAATTTACCTATGTTCAACCAAATAGACACATTTGAATAATGTACTACTTTCATATGATGAATGGTGGTTTTGTTGTAAGGTGTTATATTTGTGCTTAAGTTTGGTACGTTTGATATGAAACACTTGCTAAATTTATTTAAATGACATTAAGGTTGAACCTTTATTGATGCTCATAAAAAACTAGAAATAATTGTTCTTAAAGGATAGCATTTTGATTTTGAAACAGGGGGGTAATGGAAAGTCTTGTGTTTATATAATGAAATGGGAATTCATTATTGATTTACAAAGTAATTATACTTTTAGATGGATCAAAATTAATATGATTTCTTAATGAATATGGATATATCAATTCAGAATAAGGTTCTAAATATTTTATTTTTACATTTCAGTTTTGTTTAAGAAAAAGAGTAGTAGGATTCCCTTAGCTGATATTCATACCACATATAAAAAGTAAGATAAATGCAGTACTTTGTTTTAATGAGATGTAGCCACCACACTTATTTTGTTTATGATTATTAATGCTTTGACTTTTTCCATTAATGCATTTTGTGAATTGTTGAAGAATTCTCATAAGGCTTCATATTGCAATAATTTTTGGAACAAACCCAAATGTTGTGTACGTGGAATCAAGACATGAAGGGGTTGCGTGAACAATTGGTTGTTTTTTTTACACACTCTTTATGCAAAATATAATCGTGAAAGCAACATCATACACAAACTAAATGAGTGAATAACTGCTGCTTGAAGTCAAGCATGGGCTAAGTTGATGGTATCTACAGAACTTTATTTATTTCCTTTTAATGGCCTTTGCGCATGTTTTCCATTTATGAAATGCAATAAGATCTTTGACCTCATTATGCATGCCTTTTCTTTTTGCTTTGAACTGTTGACAATTTTATTTGTATATTTGGTTTGATTGCAGGATGTCATCAGAAATGGTTGCCTGCATTGCTGTGGAATCTATTTCTATACTTGAGAAGGTGCATGCTAAAGGGTATGTGTCATGGTTCTCCATCCTTAGGAGAACTCTATTCTTTTGAACAAGATAAGTTTTGAGACAATATGCTATCTAATTGGATTAAACTGCTTCTTTTGTTTGATAATTAATTATATTTTTCTATGTTAACATTCTTGGTGTTGTTAGATACGTTCATGGTGATGTGAAGCCGGAGAATTTTTTGCTTGGCCAACCTTCAACTCCTCAAGAGAAGAAATTATTTCTTGTTGACCTTGGATTGGGTGAGAAAGATTACTCATACTTATGCTAATTGTGATAGAGATGTCCATATTCATTTTTGCCTATTGATATAATTAGTTATTTCAAGGGTTTCTGTCGTTTATTTGCCAATTAAGGCCCTGACTTATTAGATTATTATCCTTTTTCAATACTTTATGCCAACCTTAAAGTTATAAGTCAGTTAAAGCATTTGTACAATTGTGTTAAGATAAACTTGGGTAATATTTTGTATTGAAGCTTGTGGTAATGCAAAATTGAAAACATAATCATATTGCTAAAGTGATTTTGATGCAGAATGTAAATTTCAATATTTCTACATTTTATATTATTGGATTTAAAACTTAATTTATTTGAATTTAAATTTTATGTTAATTGAATTTTAGGATAATTTGGAGTAAGATCAATTTGTTACTATTTAGATGAAATTGTTAGTTTTTAAATGTAAAATTACAAACCTCCTTCCTTACTTCTTTTTCCTCAAGATTACATATGTAGCTTTCCAGTTCATCTCATGTTTTTCCTTCAATCTCAGTTCTCACTATCCACGTTATTGTTGTCTTACCAATTAATTCTGTTAAATTTCATGACTTGAATGGTTTTAAAAAGGCAGGATTAGGTATAGATATGATCCTCCTTAACTGGAACCATGTTGTAGTAGTTAGCACCTAGCAGTTTCATTTAGTCAAGTCCTGTTTCTCTCTCTATCTTTCCTTTTAAATGAAGCTACTTCTTCATTTTTTTCGAACTCAATTAACAACTTTGTCCAAACGAATATTGCTGCAGCAACAAAATGGAAAGACTCAGCAAGCGGTCAGCATGTGGAATACGACCAACGCCCGGATGTTTTCCGGTGTGTTAAATTTTACTTTATTCAAGTCGAATGATAGGTATTACTTCTGCAATGTGTTTACTTCACTCATTTATACTAATTATCCTTCTACAATTTGCTTAGAGGCACTGTTAGATATGCAAGTGTACATGCACACTTGGGAAGAACGGCTAGTAGGAGAGATGACCTAGAATCTCTTGCATATACTCTTATTTTCCTTCACAGAGGCAGGCTACCATGGCAGGGTTATCAGGTGAAGATTTTTGACGCTGGCTTCTTTTTTCATCTTGAATTTGTTTAAGTAAAAATTCTCTATTACTGTTTTCTTTTCGATTTTTTTTTTTTGGTACAGGGTGAGAACAAGTCATTTTTGGTTTGCAAGAAAAAGATGGCAACATCTCCTGAACTACTTTGTTGTTTCTGCCCACCTCCATTTAAGCAATTTCTTGAAACTGTGGTCAATTTGAAGTATGATGAGGAACCTAATTATTCTAAGCTTATATCCCTGTTTGACGAGTTGATTGGACCAAATCCGGCTGTTAGGCCAATCAATACAGATGGTGCACTAAAGGTATTGATGTTATAGGACATTATGTAAACGTTCTAGCCAATGGGGCAAGATCATTTAACCAGCTTTCTGTATCAGGTTGGCCAGAAACGTGGTAGATTAACCATTGATGAGGAAGAAGATGGTCAATTAAGAAAGAAGATCCGTTTGGGTGTTCCGGCAACTCAGTGGATTTCGGTCTACAATGCAAGAATGCCTATGAAGCAGAGGTAATGTTTGCTACTCATATATTTTCTTTATAGAGTGTAAGCTTTATGTCTCTTAACTGACATTGGTTTTTCCAAAGGTATCACTATAATGTGGCTGATTCGAGACTCGCACAACATGTGGAGAGAGGAAATCTGGATGGTCTGCTAATTAGTTGTGTTGCCTCTTGCTCGAATCTATGGGCTCTCATTATGGACGCTGGAACTGGTTTTAGTTCTCAAGTTTATGAACTTTCTCCTTGCTTCCTTCACAAGGTTTGTTTTATACATCAGGATCTTTTTTTTTTTTTTTTTGTTGAGTTCTAATGTAATACAATACTTAATTCATGGTCTTATATTTTTGTAGGAATGGATTATGGAACAATGGGAGAAAAATTATTATATTAGCTCTGTTGCTGGTGCAAATAATGGAAGTTCTATAGTAGTGATGTCCAAAGGTTGGTATTATGTCTAATATATTATCTTCTTGCTTGCACTATTTTTAATAGTTCTTAGATTTATGAGTTTTAATAAGAGGGACAGTACTTCTTTTATCATCTGAGAATAATTATTTCTTAATAAATTAGTAAAGATAGCTGAATTATGAGCATTTACATCTAAAATTTAATTAGAAAGTTCTCAATAAAGGTCAAGCACTTGTATAAATAACATTATGTTGTGATACTTGTATAAACCTTGCTCTAACATGTTTCTTGGTCTCATGTGTCACAAAATAGTCTCTTCTTTAGAAAGGAACACTTCTCTTCTCTATAGGAAGTAAACATGCAATCCTCATTCCTCTACATGAGTATTTGCACCCATTAGAGTCCAACCAAGCTTAAGATGTAAGAATTTCTTTTATTATGGATGTTGACGATTTTCTTATGAACTAATCGAAATTTAATGCCTTCTATTGGTGATTGTCGTCGACCAACTAGCCGGTTGTCGACCTTCAGCATTCGATGAATTAAACACCAACATGCAAAATAACTTGTTTTATTTCTCACATTTCACTCCCATTATAGCAAAACAAATGGAATCTATAAAATAGCTTTAATATTATCTCTAGATGCTCAAAAGATGGAGATGAATGGCATAACAAAATGTTGACTGAAACATTGTAGGCACACAGTACACACAGCAGTCCTACAAAGTCAGTGAATTTTTCCCTTTCAAGTGGATAAGCAAGAAGTGGAAAGAAGGATTTCATGTCACTTCGATGGCCACAGCTGGGAGTAGATGGGGTGTTGTGATGTCAAGAAATGCAGGCTTCAGTGATCAGGTCAAAATATAGGGCCTTCCATATCCTTCTAAACTCTCTCCTATTCTATACTAATGTACACTCTATTTTTTTTTTTTTTTTTTTTGTTTTCTTCAGGTGGTTGAAATAGATTTCTTGTATCCCAGCGAGGGCATCCATAGACGTTGGGATAATGGTTATCGAATCACCTCAATGGCAGCTACTTCGGATCAATCTGCTCTAATACTAAGTGTTCCCGTCCCCAAACGCAAGCTTGGCGACGAGACACAAGAGACTCTTAGAACCTCGGCATTTCCAAGTGCCCATGTCAAGGTAAAATGGTTGCATTGTATTCATTTTTATTTCCTCTTATAGATCATCTTCACTGTTAACAACAATGTTTTTTTTTTGGTTGTTACAGGACAAATGGGCAAAGAATCTGTACCTTGCTTCGGTTTGTTATGGCCGTACGGTGTAATAACTTGTGAATAATTTGCAGCTGTGTTTCACAGTCATGGGAGCCCGCCCAGGTCTTTAATTTGTTTAGCTCTCACTTTAAGTTCCTTTACACCCTTATTTGTACATTTCATCACCCATCAAAGATCAGCAAAACCCTTATAATGTAAGATGGAGTGAACCCAGATTTCTGTTGTAATTTTTTTTTCTGTCAAATTGGTGCCTTATTTATGTTCAATATTACGATACATAACTCGTTTCGTTAATTTTCAGATGCAACTTTTCAACATTATGGTAACTATGTATTAATGTAGTGGAGAGCTGTAATGTACCTTTAGTTTGCTGTTCTGAAAGCAGCAAGTTGACCATCGCTATGGTGTTTCAAATGTTCTTCTCTCGATGTGGCAGACATCCATTAATCTGAAAGGTTCATGATGATTTAAGAAAAATAGTTTTAATAGAAGTTTTCATCTCCACGATTTATTCCAAAAAAATAAAATAAAATAACTCAAGTAGTTCCTGTAACATTGATGTGGAAAGGGGAGCCGCGGAAGAGGATGGGGTCATCTGGTGACTTGGTTCGTGCACGAGCTCGAACGAGGAGGTTTGCGTCGTCTACAACTGCGGTTGCTAAGAGCGTGTATTCGCCCGGCACGAGGAAGTAGAGAGAAAAAGAATGTACCAACTCCTCAAGAGGAGGTATCTCCATACCAACTGCGCTAAGAACACCTGAAAGACAAATAGTTGAACTGAAATTTATCTTTCAAACAAATTTATAAAAGAGATAGCGTAAATGTTCATGATCATGGAAATATTCACATTGGTAACACAAGTTTAGGGTTCATTTGTTTCGTCATAACTGAAAATTACCAGTCTAATTTTTGTGACAGAATATTAATTAGTTTTTACTGAAGAAATATGTGGAAAAATAAAAGCCGTGACCAACAGTCAAATGGAAGAAGCCAAATGGCAAGAGTTTGAGCAAGAAATTCAAATTTATTTAAAAGTTCATATATTAAAAAGTTTTTAGATCTAATTAATTCTAAAATAAAGATAGAAATTTCTAAATATTATTAATCATTTGATGGCCATTGAAAGTTTTTTCAATATTTCAAAATTTTAGGTGTTGACAAATAAATAAACTTCATGATATCAAGAATTTTGTTAAGATTTCTCCATCTAAGTACTATTTCATCAAATTTTATATAAATTAGATGATAATTGAGGAAATTCATGAGATCAAATAGAAGCACAAATCATTGAGTAATTCTACAATTTTAAAATCAGTGTAGGGATGCAAAAAACAATACCCATGTGCCAATGCGATGAGCAAATAAGATATTAATCATGAGATGAGCAAATAAGATGCATTAGCTATGTTCAATTGGAAAAATGTTGTACTACTTTACCTGCCCAAAGAACGGGTGTATTATGCCCCTCGAGGCAATTTTCCTCTGCTACATCTCTACAAGTTACCGTTAAGTTCATTTGAATCATTTCCCTGGTGTTGTTGCGAATCACAACGTCTATATCAGTCATCTCATGAACCGAGATGGAACTCCCAAATCTCGCTTCACTGACCGAAGCATCTTCTTGTGTTCCCAACTTCGTCAACCTGAACTGGAACGTTAAAGGCTCTGGAAGAAATATATCCATTAAAGATTTCTGTAAAGTTGCTTTCACGACATCTTTGATGCTCAACTCTCCCGAGATGTTTCCTCCCGATAGCCATCTTACTTCCACTTTGGAAATAAACTTGGTGACTGAAGCAGCCAACTCGGCCATGAGATTTCTCTCTATCAAGTGTGAGACTTTTCCTCCCAAAGCATCGTTTGTAATGGCAAAGAAACCATCGTCAACAACAAGCAGTTTGAGGTGTTGTAGAGGTATCAGTACATGGGAGATGCAGCCCGGATCGATTCTTGTCTTTGGGAATATGGTGTTCTGTGGATCAATAGAATGCTCCGTTTCAATGGAAATGTAAACTTCGAACGTGACATTGGTCGGATTTGACAACTCAAGCTCAAGAAGATGAAGAAGACGGCCTAATCCATGGGGATCAATCTGGGCAAAGTTATCAACATGCGAAGGAACTTCCATTGGAAGTAGACGAGCCTGGACAAAATGTAACCCCTGCAAGACGCATATCTGTAATGGTAAAACCAAGCGTCTTCCTGGAAGCAAAGATGGTTCACTATTTTCTTGGTGATGTGATGATGATCCTGACAAGGAGAATGGACAGGTATAACTCTCGTTGCTTTAGCATCACAAGGCAGTCAAACAATTTTATGCAAATTGTGGGACTCGATTGTAACCTAAAGGCCATTGGTTACTGCAAAGACTTAAACCACAATACATGTCCATGGGTAAAATGCTCAATACTACTCTGCTGTTACAAGAAAACAATAAGAAGATGTGGTTATTAGATATTTACAGTAAAACCAAGACAAAGTTACTGAGACGTTGTGTTCATTGGCAATGCTTTTAGACATGTGCCCATTAACCTAAAAGCTCAAGTTTATCGATAAGAGTTATCTAATTATACACTAAAGCTCCATTTGCATGTCTAACTTTAAAAATGAGATTAATGATACTCTCACTTTTGATCTCTTTTAAATGAGAATTTCATCATCATTATGCATTATTCTCTCCTAATAGTCATTGCCAAAACAACTATTCAAATCATGTCCAGTTATAGGAAAAATGGTAGAAAGTTCAGATATGTGATGTGTGATATTTGAGATAATAGGAATTGAGGGAGAAGAAGGTAGGGGGGACAAGATGCTGTTATCATCCATTCTCAACAACCTCACCTCCATATCAATTGCAATTGCAGCAATGGCAATGTATGTTTTTTATAGCTTTTTAAGTTCCATAAGCAAACTATGTGAGTGTACTATTAGTGAATGATAGGCTATTTAAATTTACCCCTTTACTAGTTGCAATATTGTATGACATGTTTATCTAAACATTCTTTCTTTTATCAATTATAAAAGGATAGATTAGATATATTGCAAAAGCTGCTTGACATGTGATATAATAAGCATTTACATGAATTTAAATAAAAGGTATACATTTGACTGAATTTACTCTCTTTAGTCTCACTAGTATAACTTATTTATCCTACTTTGAATGGTGATTTAAAAGAGTCGATGTAATATGGATTGTATCATGAGCTTTAAACTAAATAGTTTTAGTAACATTTTGTTTAAATCATTTGAATTTAAAGTTTTGAGTATTAAATTCATAAATTGTTTTTACTTTCTTTGTTGGAACATTTCTCTTTCACCAGATTTTCCTTTTTTCCATTTGAATTAAAATAAAGTTATTATTTCAGTTTATACAGAAATCAAGCATAAAAGTACATTTCATAATGAAAGGTAATTTTATTCAGATGAAGTTACAGAAAAAGAATCATTCTAAAATCATTTAACCCCTCCTCTGTTGCAAACATTTGTACTAACTATTTGTCCACAAAATTAGTCAATGTCAAGCAAAAACTTGCATGTATTTTCCAAAGAGAGATCCATTTGTGCCATTTTGGAAAGCAAGGGACACAAAGATGCAAAATTAGTTTAAAAAAATTTGCATGTCTTTCTTGGAAATATACTACATGTTCGAGGCCATTTTAAACTAAAATCACATGAAAAAATCACTTCACAGATAAATCCAATAGGATTGCATATAAATGAAATAGTTTAACAACTTCAAAATGAGGAGTTTATAATCAAAGAAGTTGATTCTTAAATGAAAACTGAAATAGTGAAAAGTGATAATATATATGGGAACTTAAAAGTGATACAGAATCATTACTACACGAGATTAACTGATTATATATCACAGTAAAGAGGTGAGAAAAAAAGCTTACCAGCGTAATGAATAACCAGTAAGGGATTACTTCCCTCAGTTGAAGCACTTCTCAAACTTTCAGAAATGCTCTTTTTCCCATCATGATCAGAACCTGCTGAGTTCAATTTCCATGCTTTTACAGTCACTGGGAAGGTTACCTCAGCACCAGGTTTAAGAGGAAGGGCTAAAGATAAAGTTCCATGTGCAATAGAGATCACAGAGTTTTGATTTTTCCCTGCCAATGATAAATGTGCTTGTTCAACAGGTACTGTTCCTGCATTCCTTAGCCTTACCCAAATATCTCGAATTTCACCTTCAAACAAAGTTGAAGCATTGTTGTCTTCTACCGCATGAGATACTAAAAGCGGCATTGGGGGTAACACCAAAATGCGAGGAATGTTAACATGCCTTGATTTGCCAGAGCCACAGCATCTAAAAGGATCTGAAAGAACAAGACCATGTGCTGCTCCAAGGAGTAAGTGATCAACATCTAGAAAAAGATGCTCTGTTATGACCCCAAAACAATGTACAATACATCCAGGAATTGAAAGTGGTCCTGCTTTTGTTGGGATTCCAGATAACAAAATCACCTTTGCTGTGTTAGGTGGAAGACTCAAGCTTACAGGGAATGCATCAAAATTATCAGAATGAACAGAGAGATGAATGCTTTTAACTATTAAATTGAAGCTGCAGGGGTTTGCCAATTCTACTAAAACTTGAACCGGCTCGCCAATAATCCAGGTCAACTCTTGCTTGCTATTATCACTTGTATCTACCTTGGTGAAAGGCGTGTAGATAAATGGCCCTGAAGGAGCTGAACCTGTCCACCACTCCTTTTTAGCTGGATTCCTCTTTATTATATCCATTTGTGAAGGAAGCATGGGGAAGGAATGCAATCTGGAGCAAATGATTTGGTGGTAAGTGTTAAAGGACGTGTATCTATATGACACGAATACACGAATTCTAACTATGCAATTAAAAACCATCCAAGAGTTAATCAAAGCATGGAAAACATAATGAAATGGCATCAAGGAGACAGTTAGGAATTCAGTAAAATAAATATATGACTTCAAACCTAATGGAAGGCAGATTGAGTGGACTGATTTCCAAAAAGAATAGAGTTCAAGATTCCATTGGTTGTTTCAATAGGTCGATCAGTTTTCTGGCACCAATAGTTCTGGTTTCATTATAGCTCAAGCAAATTTAACAAAATGCTTTAATTTGAGCAGCTACCTAACATACATTTAATGCTTAAATATTTCCATGGATTGAAAGTAATCATAAAATCTTACGAAATCTCAGTCGCTTATAGATTTTACTTTATTACCATTTGTCTGTAAACCATATTTTATATTAGATCATCTGCATATCTGTTACTGTAAGAGGGGAATGAGTTAAAGCATGCAAAACTTTCAATTGCAAACTGTATAGCAAATAACCAGTATCAACACAATTAATAGTGCATTAGCCATCCAATTCATCCACTATTCAATAATACAGTTTAATTCAGTCAATCCTAGGCAATCTTTGAACTTTTAATGCCACTACCTTATGGACTGAATTACTATCCATTAACATGTACACAGGAATCAGCAAGGGAGGCCAGAAGCAAGATTGGGCAAATGGAAAAAAAAAATTTCTATAATGAGGACTTGGAGCTTCAAGCACTAAAACGCTGAAAATAAGTTATCTGACTGTTGGGGGCATGCATTAGTGTATCGACTCTGCAAATATGGTTGAAATATGATTGTTTTGGTACAGCTAATTTTCATCATTGGAGGGCTTTTGATTGAATTCATTTCTGGGCATTGTGAACCAATAATGTAACATTTTTAATTTACAGCCAAAATGAACATAACATATCCTTTTGGATGACAGTCTCCTGTAATAAACAGCATTAAATGAATTTGAGCAACTTTTAATACTGTTAAGCCATTTGGATACGTGAATATTTTGAAGTTCTTGCACTTTATAATTATCACATCCTTCTAAGAATAGTCACTGATCCATATTAACATCCTCATGTTTGCAATGCCTAATTGATTTATAGTTTGGACTCCATATGTCAACATTCCATACAATTTACAATAAAAATAGTGAACATGAAAATAGCACACATGAATATCTTAAGCAAACTCTAGATCATTAAACCAAAAATCTTAAGTTGAATCTTACAAATGCATGACACATTACAAGCTAACCTTCATTTCATCTATTCTACTTGGTTTTTAATATTGACATCTCCATTAATGTTGTCACCATTTCAAAGTATAAACCCAAGATGGTGAAATTTGTTAGTATTTAAAATTTTATAATCATCAATCTTAATCAATATATTCTTATACTCCTATTCTAACTAAACTTACATTTCATAGACTTAATTTTAAATCTACTAAGACAATTCCTTAAACTCCGTAGATCTAGTTTAGTTTTTGTTTAGCTTTTCACTAAGCAAGCACAATATTATTAACAAAAACATACATCATGATATTTTAACTAACTAGTAAAAACATCTATAATTATTGAAAAAGATAAAGAGTTAAAGTTGAGCTTTAATAAAAAATTCACTGTAATTAGCAAATCTATAACAAGTCCTCTTTGAATGCTACATATGATCATGCTATTTTATATCTTTAATAACTTCAATACATATAACAACAAATCTTTTCTTTATTAAGATTTCACATGATGCTTGTCTTTCATTCTATCATATGCCACTTTTAGACCAATAAAAATTGAATGAAGATTTTTTCTTGCCCTAAACTTTTTTATTAAATTTCTCAATAAATATATAATCTTATCAACCTTCTTGATATAAAATCAAATTTATTATGGGATATGTTAGTCTTACATCATAACCTATATGCTCAATTATACATCATAATTTATACTCAATTATTTTTTATTTCTAAGTTTTCAAATGTACTCATCAACTTAATTATCACAATTCTAAATGAATATTTTTGTTTTTATAAATAAGTGTTCTTTTGCTTGTGTGACATCTTTTAATCTTTAAATAATATTAAGCAACTTAATAAGTGAATAGTTACTCTCTTTTCTTATAAATTTCTAGAAATCAACATAAGCTAACGACATCTTTTTATTTTATGAATATTTTTTTTTAAAACCATGATACCTAAAACAACTTTTTATTTTTTTTGAAAAAAATTGTAGAACCAAATATGATATTTAGGCATTTTGACTAGAGTTTGTTGAATTGTTCGCCTTTGTGTGGCGATGATAACAAAACTATCTTATCTATGATCTAATATTTTTCTCTTTAATATTTTAAGATCATATCTCTTAAATTTGCTAAGTGAAGTATCTAAAAAATACCAGTCTATGACTTATATGTTTGGAGAGGTTGTAGTTGACATAAAAATTTAGCAATATTGGCAAAGATTGGCAAAGTAATTGGAATGATATAATTGTTATTCAAATGCATTTTGTAGAGTCTTTTTTACTTACTTTAGGTTGTAAACCTATGACTAATCATGAAAAATTAAGAACTAAATGCATGAGATCATAAGTGTGTATAAAACTCACTTTAAAAGTTCTTTAAAATAAAAAACACATCAAATAGTTTATCAACCCTACTATAGTTAAATACATTCATTTATAAACTATAATTAAGTTAGGATCTTAAAAGAACATTCACAAATTTGCTTTAGTTTTATTTATGAAGTTCAAAGTAATATAAATCATTACATTACATTTATGAAATATATTTATCATCTTAGAATACACTTAATTATCTCTGAAACTAAACTTAGCACATGATATGTGAGCTTCACATACAGTAAGGGTTTTATTTATAGTATGTAGAAGCTCACGTACAGTGCGTTGGTGAATGTTACCTTAGATTTTTTCAAACAAAAAATTGAGTACAATATGCCAATATTGACTACATAAAGTCTCAACAAATAACCATCTAGTTTATAGAATCTATAACGACTGGTTTGACCAGAATTTGGGAATTTTGACATAGCCATTACAGAATTATAGGGGAGTTTTAGAGCCATTGCAAAGGAACAAAATGCATATATAATGCTTTCAAAATATCATAAAATAACTAATGAACATTTGAAAATCATTTGTAATCATTTTTTTTTGAAAATCATTAACTTAATTGGAAAAACATTCAAAAAAAAAAATGGTGGGTTGAAGTTGGAAGCTTATTCTACTCATCATATCTCAACCCTTAACAAGCTCTTTCATAAAAGCTAAGTGTTATTATCCCTCCTAAGCACATTCACAATGATTTACCATAGCTACACACAATCAAGTTTAAGGGCACAAATACAAACACAACATTTAAAAGCCAACATTCTATCCTTGTTTTCCTTATCATTTCTTTGTCTTCAAATTATTTTATAACATTATGCAATTCCTTTTCAAGATTGAAAGACTTGCTAAAAGTTCCTCAAAGGTACTTAAAATTCACAAGCGAAGTGCTTCTAGAACCTTCCTCATGAGATACTTTGAAAATTATCATCATTACCACCTAGGTTCAGTACTTGTTTATTGATAAGTGGAAAGGTAATCATGTGACTTTCCTAGAAAGGTGATCACATGTTTTTAAATTTCATTTCACTATGGTGAAACCATTGAAACTTCATAAAAAAAAATAACCATGTGGCCATAAAATTGTTGCATGAAACAACTATCAATTGTGTCAAAAACGATATGCATAGGCAGCATATTTCAACCAGGTTTAGAAGAAACAAAAATATTTTTAGTTGAATTAAGCTAAATAAACAAGGAAAGAACAAATGCACCTTATGAAAGGAAGGGCTGGATCAGGACAGCGTGTTCCAGATGGAAGCCTGTCGGCGGAATTACCAAGTGAGCTGGCAAGACCGAACTGTCCTGCAGGAGTTATAAGCGGATAAAAGGATCTAAGAAGACGAGCTGCAGCACTCCATGCGGCAAGTGGATCTCCAGCACGAACAGCAGACATCAGAATCTCTCTCAAAACGGCCATTTGTAGAGTATTCCACTGAGACTCAAACAAGGATATTATAGACCGAGGATTCACTTTTCCAATTTCATGATGACTTGATATATTTTCCTACAAAAGGATCCAAGAATAATTAAGGATACATGGTACAACGTTGCGTAAAAGAATTACATAATTTAAAAAGTGGAATTCTGAATTCCATAACAAGACCAAAAAATTGGTTCTTATATTGGAACATGGGTTTTTGAATGTTATATTTGGCACATACTGAGCTTTATTTAGTACATAGCGAATGTTATATTTGGCACATACCGAGCTTTATTTAGTACATAGTGAACATTGTCTTCAAATCCATGACCAAGCATTACTAGCAAACAGTTTTAAACCGAACACCGAATGTATAACACTAAAAAGAAGAACAAGAAATTAAGCATGGTGTAATCTCCAAGTTCATTCTTTTCATGCAAAGAATCATCGTTACTATGACAAACCTAATATGTGATATGACAGAACCAAGATGGTGTGCCAAGGACGGATGGGCAAAGGAGGCGCTAGAAAAGGGATTGGGAAAAAAAAAAGGTAGAATGTTACAAACATTTGAGTGTCCATAAGCTGAGTCAAGTTGCTTCTCAAAAATTTCCCAAGTGCAAGTCATAGTAGCTTATGGAGCTAAAGGATTTCCCAGGGCTCATTTTATGACCAGTCAGGTCATGAAGGAAACGATTCCATTATATGTATGCTCTTAAATGTACCAATTTTAAGACTAAATGCATTAGTTTTCCTGTTTTTGCAAGCATGCACTACATATGCAGAACTTATGTTAGGCCATTCTTATTACTTGGTCTTTAACTTAATCCCTCTTCCTTAATCTCCAAAAATTTAAACTAAAATTCAAACAATTAAAAATAATTTGTTTATGTAGTAGCTTATTGAACTTGAAATAACACAGAGGCTTGCAAATTAGGCAAAATACATAAAGCTATCAAGCACGCTACAATTGTTCATTGGTTACAATGAGCAAAGGGAGTGAAGTTATGTGGAAGCAATGAAAACATGTGTTTCTACAAATAAGCAGAGAAATCAAAATCTGATATAAAACACTAAAGTTTCACATATTTCTTCAATTAACTGTGAGTACGATATACTATAATACCTTAATATATAGCAAGCATGTTCACTTTCTCATAAGGAACCCAGCAAATCTCTAGACAATTTTCCTTATAAGAAAACTATATTCATGCGTTGATGCTAGATTTCACAGAGAGAAATTGAAGCAAATAACTACTTTCTATCATAAGTGAGGTCAAGGAGTAAAGAAGAGATTGACAAATGAAATTTTATGTGCAAATCTCATAAACAACAAACCCATGGAGATTGTGGAAAATTCACTGGTGTTTCTTCCATGGCAGGAGAGAATGTTACAAAGCAACAACAAAACACATGTTTTGTTTCTATTTGGCGCAGGTGTTATGTTGCAAGGTTGCTCAAGGAAGAAAAATCAAGTAATCATGAGTTATTTGTTAGCAACACGATATGTTGACGCATGACCATTATGACACAGGTGAAGTTAGCAGGCTAGGATGGAATTTGGATCTCAGGAAAGTAGGAGTTTCCCAAATTAATGCAGCCAGAGTCAACATGTACTACTATCGGGGTAAGAATTGATCTTTACTATATAATTAGTAATTTTTTGAGACAATCTGTAGAGGAGGTGCAAAAGACCCAAATTGGAACCTGATATTAAATATCTAGGAAAGATCCAATTTATATCGGTTTGATTATTGATTTTAACATTTTAATTTAAGCAAAGTTTCAAAAAAATAAAAATGAACCTAATTACGTAAACATGACAAACATTTTAAAATATTAGGCATTGTGTTAATCTAATTACAAGATTACAAGAATAACTTTTTTTTTTTTTATAAAATTTGCTCTTTGAGTTAATTATTGGGTATTTACTATCACAGACAAAAACCAAACCAAAATTGATATGAACAAATATTAAAAATTTGGGAACTTAGTAATTGTGGATCATTTTTTCAATTTTAAATTCAAATTGGCTTTTGGATCAAAACTTAATTCTACTTGACCCATGCTGGCCCACTAACCGTATATGATTTACTAACCAAATTTCATTTTAAATTGAAACATGTGACTCATCTTTCCAGATGATTTTCTATATTCCCCACTATTTTAATGGTTTGAAACTCTATTTCATCTTTTTTTTTCTTTGAACTCATGATATGTTAATCCCTTAATACTTTTAGAGCTTTCCTCCTAGTAAAAAAGAGGGAAACACAAAATGCCTTCAAGAGAGTCAACAAGAAAGATGAGGAAGTGTACTTCCCAAAGAACAAGGAATTTGATTACGATACGATGTTGAATATAAGTTGAAAAACAATAAGTATTGTGCGTACTCCCTTGTTCACACTTGACGATGGCTAAAAGGGAAAGGAAACAACAAAAATTGCTCCATTGGTGATGTCATGACCTTCACTTCCTTGATTGAGGTTGATAACAAATGATTTGTGTCCATTGCATGAAGCCTTGTCTCCTCTAAATGTATCTTATTCAAGTGGTGCTCTACTACATGAACAATTTACCAAGAAATCCATATGCCATAGATCAGAGACAACATTGTAAAGGCCAACAAAAATCTAATTATCATTCAAACATGGGACTGCAGACCATGATGGTAGAATAATATGACATCAAAGCATTTCTTCAAAATCTTTCATTGAATCCAAGGCCACTTTTCAATTTGATCTCACAAATCTCACTTAATTAGGCAATGAATTATTAATTTAGTGGAACAAGATTTTTTATTGTATGCATACAAGAAATTGATTTCATTTTACACCAACCACATCTACCTTGTGGTTTTGACCATTTTAAGTTCAATCCTCGACATGGCAAGAAGGATGCAGCCATTCATTTAATATTACCTGAAGAAAAAATTTGAAATACTTATTGTTAATATTGAGAATTTCAAATTTTCTATATGAATGCTGCTAGCTTACTGAATTTCAAAGCCTTTTTCATTTCACAGCAGTAAAGTGAAATTTAAACTTTATTTTCCTTTAGACATTCAGATTGATTGCAACAAATGATTACACAGTTTAGCATAAAATGAAATTACTTTTTTCTTCAAACTTTAGCTCAGTTAAAAATTTTTACTAGCTAGCATAAAATTAGTGTATTAAATAGACAAAACAATTCTACATATAGCCACGTTTTCCTACTTCTGAATATACAGTTGTACAAGTTGAACATTTTGAGTAATTTTGACTCAAGATTCTCAAATTCATTGTTCAAACATCATATGTCGATCAGAATCATATTTTGTTACAATGGGACCTGTGAGCCTGGGATTCAGGGATGCTAAAACAAAAATGGTTGTACAAACATCTGTTTAATTATGGTTACCATTTTACATATTTCTAATAAAGCAGCACATATCTTTTACCATGCCATGCAAACACAACTATATCACATGCCCGGGAGATACTTAACAAGCTATAAAAATGTTAATAAATTCCAATAGCATGGACATGTAACATCACTTTATCAACTACAAATTGGAGTGAAGTGGATCAAAGAAGAGTTCAATAATAAAATGTTTAATATTTTTATGTTAAGCTTGTGAAGGTGCAAGCACATTTTTTTGGTTTTTTTTATTCCAGTCAAAAACTTTATTCGTAATAACTATGAAATCTTTTGTTTTCTTTTAATCACTAAATTACATTTTCTTTAATATTACAACTATAATGATAAAAATGATGATTAATATCATGCATTGAGACTATTATTGTATTATGAGGATAATTAAATCCCCCTGGACATGTAGTGAACAAGTATTGGTGAGGGTGTATGTGCATGTACAAAAAAGACAAATGAGTTCTATGATAGAAAGCTCACATTGTATTCCAGATCATGCTCCAGGCTTCTGCCCCGACTTTGGATACGATAGGCCTTAGCTGTCAAGGTTAGAACTTGCATAGCACTGATGGCAGCATGGACATTGTCTTGTTGCATATATAGTTGTGCAACCTGCCTTGAGAAGAAGGCTGCCTTGTGCTCATAACCGATAGTCCCAAATAATCTAGCTATCTCAACATACAGAACAAGACGGTCACTGACATCAATGAGGGAATTTGCACCATCAGAAGCATGCATCAGCAAATCCACTGCCTCCTTTACAATTCCTTGCCTGTAAAATTAGCACTTCTACTTTTAAGCATTTGACTTGTAGAGCAAGAAGAGAAGGATATGACTGCAGGTTAAAAACATAAATTGCCTAAAGAAAAAGCCAAAACATTTGCATAGAATGTCAAAGTCCTTTTTAAAACAATGTTAAAGATTCCATGATGACATAGGTAACAAGCAAGCATTAAAATGGAGGCATATGGCTCCCTTCAAAAGCAATAAACAGTAAGTAAATACAATTGCAAAGGTAGAGAACCAAGGAAATCTTTAAATCAATTATTCACCAGTTAAAATTCACTTCTTACAAAAAAAAACAAACATTAATTTTTTACAGGTTTGAAATGAGTGGCATTGACAATACAACCATATTTATTGAAGTATTAATTTAAATCATCCAAGGGTATGTCCATTTAATGCGTTCTGCCTAGAAAATCATTTGAGTGCCTATAAATTACGATGAGGTTGTATAAGTAAACAAATAACTCATGTTGATCTAAAATGTTTCATGAAACTGTACCACATAAGATTTGCATTTTAAGTTATTGGTGGCTTCTTTAGATTGCAAAACTTTGAGATCATGGTTCTCAATATTCAAACTAAAGCTAGCATCAAAGATAGAAATAGCATAATCATTCTTATTTTGCAGAGAAAATATACTTTAGAAAGATCATTATATTCAACCAATTAATAGTTAATCACACAGTTTTTGCACGACTGCAAATGCGACTTAATAGAGGGGCATCCAAGCAGCACGAATGCCAATAAAATAACAATAATCAAGAGATCACGTAAACAATAAGGCTAGGAATGGTTTGAACATGTTAGGCCATGCACTTGAGTTCATGTTTTGTTTCAGGGCTGATTCTTTGAGCTCCACTATGGTCCACCAACTATAAATATAAAAACAATCTAAAATTTATGAGTAAATTATGTTTTTAGGGTTGGTTATGCATGGATCACTTGCTTACTAGGATTCTAATTGATTGCGGGTCAAAATACAGCCAAATATGGATTAACATGCCATATTGAAATAGATTATTCATATGTACGTTAATTTAGATCACATGTGTCTTGAGCTGTCCTTCCTCTCATATGTGGCAATATAATCGTATGGGTTCATAAATCAATACAATTTTATCGATTTTTTCTCTTATAACAGTCTGTCTTAGCCAAGAAAGATGTCCATGAATTTTTAGATAAGTAAAAAAAAAAACCTATTTTAAGCATCGACAAATAATACAGCATTGTCACATGATAGATTTACTAATAGCTTGAGAAAGGCTTATGCATATATTTTAAACGTGTATACCAATTTATGATTCGTTTTGCATGTCATATTAGATACTAAAGGGTTAATAATAGACAATGTAAATCCTGACCTGCAAAGGTATCTGGCTAGCTTTAATTGAGCTTCAAGCTCAAAGCTCATTGTTGAAACTCTGGAAGACATCAAAAGAAATGTCTCGTTATTAAAAGTGGTATTTTATTTAAACTTGGAAACACATTGCATGAGTAATAAAGGATGAAAGCAAAATTGAATTAGAACCACAATGCACAAAGAATGCAATGAATATCTTCTTATTCTATTTCTTTAGTTGGCAGAGTAATCACATTTACCTTACTTCCTCACAACTACATAGAATGCGTAGAAGCCTAAAAAAATGGAGAATAACTACAATAATGGTCTCATGGATATGAGCTTAACGTGCAACAGAATGAAAGAAATATTTGTTAGGTAGATAATTTCAAGGAATATTTAATTAAATGCAACACAACAAAGATGATTATACACATAATGCATTTCAATTGCAATTCTAATTTCTAAAGTTTTATGAACAGACTTAGTTTTATGGTTTAGTTCTCCATTCCCTCAACACATAGAATGTTTGGTCTAAAAACAAAGGACATTTCAACCATCTTCAGAGTTGCTGATAGCTACCTCTGTGCATTATCTTGTAATTGTGATCTTCTGTAAAGCTGAATAACACTGTAATAACGAAACTTAACTTCCTCCTCTACAAGAGAATCTTTCTCATCCATACGATCAACCTGCACACTGCAGAAAGTCAAGCTATTCATGCAGTACAAGATTTAGCTTCACCTTGATTAATTGGTATGTTAATCATTTCATGGTTAACTGCTGTACCACTAGAAAATAGTTTATATTGCAATGCTGCATTAAATGAATAAAGATATCATATTTAAGATCAATGCACTTAAAACAATATATTTTCCCCTTGTACATACCATCAAGGCACAGACACTTCCCTCAAGAGCACCAGCATGCCAGAAAAGATCGCCAGTCAATCTGGCTAGTTCTATTGCAGTAGCAAAATGGGCATTTGCATCAACTGGCGATCCAGCCAACAAACAATAATCCCCAATTGTCTTTTGTGCTCTAGCAAGCCTCCTTTTCTTGGCTTTTATTACCTAAAAGTTCCTCAATGAAAACTAGAATGAATGACATTACAATATTTTGAAACCATAAAGTTTGATTGTTCTTTTACAAATGCTGAGAACAAGTAAGAACAGACCTCCTCTGAGCTTAAACGGGATTGTGAATCTAAAGGCGTCTTAAGAATAGTTCCAGAAGACTCAGCACTAAGAGCCCATTTTTCAAACTCCATCAACAATCTAGCAGCAAGATCTTGAACCATTGTCTGCAATAGAAGCTCTTGGGCTTGTTGATCGGATGGATTGAACATAACAATACTGTTTTCTTTTTCTTGACCTTCTTCTAACTATCTCCAAAGAGGAATAAATACAGGAGAATTACAAAAAAATAAGATTCACATAACCTGTAACATAAATAATAGACTACAAGAATGAGAAGTAAAATAATTGTCACAAAGGGTATTAGACATATCAACAACTGTTCCACAATTTAGTATTGGCCTGCAACATGGGTCAGTCATTTCTAAGAAGATAGAGCACATGCTTTCCATTCATGAAACTTTTATATAAGTAAGCATTACAGAGTACAACCAGTTCAGATGGTGTATATAGTGTCATGAACATTGTAACTTTTGATCAAATCATCACAATTTGTTTGGGGGGTTAATACCAATGGTCAAATTTTTAATAAGGGATTATATTTCACACATCAAGTGAAGATAGAGCACATGCTTTCATTCATGAAACTTTTATATAAGTAAGCATTAAAGAGTACAATCAGTTCAGATGTTGCAATAGTGTCATGAACATTGTAACTCTTGATCCAATCATCACAATTTTTTTGGGGGTTCAATACCGATGTTCAAATTTTCAATAAGGGATTATATTTCATACATCGAGTGAAGATTTTATTTTAATAGTTTTTATAATTTTGGTGCTTGATTTTGATTTATGAGTTTTTAATCATATTTAAGTCATTTGGATTATTTTCATTTCTTATGTTAAGCTCTAGAAAAAATTAAAGATCAATCAGAAAGCTTTTTAAAAAAAAAGTTAAAACAACACAAAATTGTTTTTTAAAAATAGCTTTGAAACGGTTTCAACCAAAACCTAGAACCATGATTATAATAAATGAAAAATTTATAACTAATGGAAATACTTGAAAAAAAGTTATTAGTACCAGAATAGTTCTCTTTCAACAAAAGATTATTACCTTAAGAAGTTCTAATCCTCGTGCATTGTAAGTTTGTTGGTGGAAAGTTGACTTTGAGCAACACTGTCGTGTGCATTAAATGTGAACTAGTATTATAATTTAAATAACTAAATATCAGCTCTATTAAGTTATATATTTTTGTCATAAAGATTAGCAATTTATGTCTTATTGATCAAGAGATCAAGCACTTAGATAGCCCAGAAGAATCATAAGGAACCCAAAGAACTTAAAGGAGATCCAGAGGCATCCATAAATGTCAAATAAGGCTATGGAAGAAACAAGTGCAATTGGAAAACATCTGGAGGTCATGGAGCAAACTATAGGACTACTCTATGTAATATTTTGCAAGAAGTTCATTTAAGACTTGGTAATAAGCTTGTTTAAGACTCGATCATTTAAAGTATCATTTAAAATATTAATTATGTTTGATAGGCAGCTCTTTAGTAGGTTCGATAAGACTCACCTGCTTAGTGAACCTTGATAATTTTGCTTGTTAATAGGCACCATAATTTTCATTTATTTGAGCAAAAAACCTACTCAATAATAGCTTGAACTAATGCTCATTTATTTACCCAAATTAATAGCTATCAATAGTTTGAGAATCATAATTTTAAATAAGCTCGAGATGAGCTAAAACCAAGTTCATTTAGAGCATCATTTAAATATTATTTAAGTAATCGGAGGTTTGTTAATAGCCTCGATAAAGCTCACTTGGTTAGTAAACAAGTTGCTTGATAGTTCTACTCATTAATAGGCTCTGAAATGCTTGCTTATTTGAGCAAACAAGCTCCTTAATAACATCTCTAACTAATGCTCGTTTATTTACACAAAAAGAAGCTCAATAATGATGCAATTATGACAATTTAAACCGAGCTCAAGTTGAGATCCAATCAAACTCTAGTAAGGCCTTGGCAAACAAGCTCAAACAAGGACCCACTCAACTCAATTCAAATCATTTGCAGCTTTACCCCCTCATGAGGTGGAAGCAAATTAAAGAGATATGCTAGCTCTTAGAAATTCAAATCCTAATGAATTTTAAATTCCAATGAGCTTAGAATGAATCAACAAGTCATGGTGGCTACAAATTCAAACATTGGTGTATCAAGCAAAAAATTCAGCTTAAGAACTCACACATGACCAAGCGTAAAGGCTCAGGCCAAGTGGACCGAGGTGCTAAGTAATCGGCCTTGGGAAGCCACGAATTAGGAGAATGGATTAACTGAGTTGGGTCAGGCTCAAGTCTTAGTTAGGGCACAATTCCCTTAGCGGCCTGGGTTAAATCAGGTCAAGAAATAACTCCTGAACCATCTTAGGCGTAATGCATCAAGTAGGACCCAAAATTATTAAGTAATGAGATCAGGTCAGGTCTAACCCGTATATATATATGCACAGGGGACTTGGGTCATGACTTCTTAAGAGCACAAAGGGGCAGCCAACCCTATATGACTAAACTATAAGCTGAGCAAAGTATTATAAATGCCAAACATTATGTACAAGCCTGCACTGTGGGACTAAAAATCGATCATATTTGCTTTTGGACTGGGGAGAACCAGTGTAGTCCACTCGCATGTTTTTGCCATCGAACAGTCTAGATCGCATCCACTTTTGTGAACAGTAGATTCCATCTAATTGTTAATCTAACAAGCCTGTTCAAACGAATGAGATCAGTTTCGCCATTTTGAACAATAATTTTCATCTTAACGTCCATCTGTAAAATCTGATCAAACGGCTAAGATCTTCTCCGCATTTGTGAATGTGCATTCCATCTAGTCATCCATTTGTAAAGCTTAATCAAATGGTTGAGATCGTCTCCAACTTTGTGAACAATGCTCTCGTGCATCAACATCGTCCATCCAACATGTGGGATCTAACAATCTAAATCAAATACCACTTTGATTAGATCTAGACCCTTGATTTAGCATTCTAATCAAGCGGCTCTTCTTACGTCCACCCAAATCGGATCCTACTCGTAATCAGCGTTCCAAAAACCTTTTTGTGTTTGTTTAGAACTCTAAAATTCTAACAATTAATTCAGTAATGCTTTCTAGCTGTTAAAAAAAATTCTATTTTAGTCTAAAATGTTCTAATATAAATAGAAAAGTCTTAAGAGTTGGATATGCTGATAATTTTACCTTGTTATTTCAATATTTTTGGGAGAGAATGATCAAAAATGAAAGTTGCAATTCGATTTCAACGCCTTTGTTGGAGCCGTGATTGCGATCATTTTTCCTCTTTCTTGCTTCGACATTCTCTTCGATTGCACATTTTATTGGTAACTTCTTTATAAATGGTTTTTATTTATTCCTTTTTTATTTTTCTAAAAAAGAACGTATTAATGTAAGATCTTTGTTAATTTCATTTTTTTAATAATATTAATACATATCAATAAATCTTTTAATTTCATATTTCAAAATTAAGTCCTTTAAGTTGTAAGTTTTTTTCAAATATGCATTTATATTCCAACATCATAATCCATAGACTTATGTTATATATACTTTTACAAATAATATTGGAATATTATGATTATTTTGTTGTTTAGTATTGTGCTTCAGTATTGCAAATTTTTATATTGAAACTTTAATGGTGAACCTCCACCTATTATGATAAAAAGATATAGTTTGTAAAAATTATCTCTATTTGTTATGATAAAAGAGAGTGGTTTTAAAAGTAGAATCTTAATCGGGTTGATTGGGGTGGATGTAGGCATAAGATTAGGCAAAACCACCTAAATATCCTTTGTTATTTTTATTTTTTTGTTATTGTGTAATTTATGATATTTCTCTTATTTAATAATATTTAATTATATATATATATATATATAGATTTTTATTAAAGTTATTTTTATCAAGTATAAAATGTTTTATTGAAAAACATTTTTAAAACTAAAAAAGTTTTATTTTATTTTCACATTTTTATTTAAGAAAATTATTTAATCTATGGTTTTATGATTGCCAAATTTTTATTTAAAAAAGGATTTTAAAAATAACAAAAACTTTAAAAGTATAATTCACCTCTCATCTTGTGCATTAACTAGGCATAGATTACATTAATAAGAACTTGTAAAATGTTTCATGTAACTCAAGGATTTGCCTATTAAAAAGCACTTAAGGTGCTAATCAATTCTATGCTTGGAGGGGACTAATTTTCGATCTCCTCACCCTTCTTCAGCCAAGCACTCCACTCTCTCTCAATTACTCCCTCCATTATAAAGGCCTCCATTCGAATAAGAAAGACTAGCAAATGATGTGCTAATTGGATAAGAAGAAGGAATCTAAGAGTCATAATACAAGCAAAATCATGAGAGACTAAACAAGCAAGCAAGTCTAGTTAGTTTTAATTGCATCCTCTTTTTTTGTAGCTATTTTGTTTCCAAACATTTCTTTGGGCATCAAAGAGGAAGGGTTCAAATTAGAGGATGAGAATCCAAACAACTCCTTTGAAGAGTTTAGAAAAATGAGTAGGCACTTTGACCTTTAAGGAGTGAACCTAGACTAGGCCTTATGAATAATGGGTTTTTAGGGCTTCTTCTACTTATGAACCAAATCATGTCTCTTATCTTCCAAACAAAGAATTTCTTTGTTCCTTTGGCAAGGAAATCATGTCATTAAATTCAAGAAGAACAATCAATCACTTCATCTACAATTGTATGTGAAGATAATTTTTGTCATGGTTATTCATGATGAACAAAAAATTGTAAATGGTTTTCATTTCTATCTCAAATTTAAGAAAGATCTACATGTTAGACAAGAGCAATATAAAAAACAACAAATATAACAAAACTAAATAGCTTTGTGATGGTTAAAAAATGAGATGTGATGTTTTGTATCCATGCATGAGAATAAGTTTGAAATAACATACATGAGCTATATGATGCTTACATAGAAATACATAATTTATTTGAATATTTTTTGTGATTATAACCCATCATAACAAGTTATTACTTCTTTCAATTGGGAGTGTGATGCTCACAAGAGAGGAGGGAGTGAATTATGCAAATTTATAAATTTAAGACAACTCAAAATTCAAGTAATAAGTAGTAAAAAAATGTTATTTGCATTAGCTCTTATAACACTTGTTTAGAAAAATGTTATTATGTTTTACAAACTTGTGTTGAAATATAAATAAAGACACAAAAGATTTCAAGTGATTCGATTCAAAATCTGATGTGCATCCACCTACCACAAAAAAAGTGTTGGGTCACCCTTGTCTTTGATGAGTCAAGCCTTAAATGTTTAGTATTTTATTCTAATGGATTTGTTTAGTATGAAACAGATTTACATGTAAAAAACAAGCCGTATAGTTTTGAAGATGGTGAACTAGTGTTCTTCAAAGTACCTTAGACTGTTTAGTAAACTTTAAGTATTGAAGAAATGTGCATCAAATTTGAAAATATTTTTTTTGTTATGAAATAGAATGTTAGCTTGTTGATCATAAGACACATCTCCATTCATCTCATTTTAAAATCCTAACTCATGCATCCGATTGTTCAATCATGTCCTTGATTTAGAAAATGTATAAAATTCTATTTTTTCAATCATTCTTTTTTTGGTTCAAATCCTATTTCAATCATTCATTGATTTAAGAAATGTATGATTCTATTTTTCAATCACTCTTTCCTTGATTAAATAATATTTATGTATCTTTGCCAAATTTTAGTTAAGTTGATTGTTAAATCTTATTAAATCAAAAAAATAATTCTATTAAATTTTTCATAATTAAAAAAAATTTAAGCCACATCCCAAACTATGCTCGAATGCAAAGCACTAAGCAAGCCCGAGTTGGCATTCGCAAGCTTAGGGACCAATGACTAGAACCAAGTCGATTCGAGGCCCAACCTTGGTTTGGTGTAGTCCTGAACCCAGTTAGGGTAAGGCATATTGTGTTTTAAGAGTAGCATAAGACCCAAAATTAACCTATAATACTGCAACTACATGAGTGAATCAAGTGGTGAAACCTCGAGTGCACAATGGGGGAGCCAGTCTCAGTTCAGCTCACATAATACTCCCAAGCAAATGTTTATAAAGAGCAAATCCATTTCTTACTCCGTAATGTAAGACTAAACTATTGGTGCTTGTTTTCTTCCAAAACTAGAAGTGACTTAGCATTGTTCGATTATGCATTTTCACAATCACACGGTGGAGATTGTGTCCACCTTTTAACAGTGATCTTAATTGATTCAACAATCCATTTGATACTCGATCTAATGATTACTGCTTCATATATTGTAAGCGCTTGATCTTTGTTCGACATCCAACGGACATGATCTTGTTTGACTTTATCGGAAGGCTTTGAGTGTTTTCTCTTTGTGAAATATCTGTTCTTGAATTGTGCGGCTTTTAATAATCCATTTTGAATCCTACGACTGAGATTGTTTCCGATTTGATCACTGATTAATTGAACGATCCAGATCTCATCATACGTGATCGGATAACTTAGATCTAATCTACCTTAATCCAATCGTCCAAAACTCATCCACCTTTACAACACTTGATTAGACGACAGAGAACTCTTCTGAGCAGATCCAATGACTCCTGTAGATCTTACATAATGACTAATTCTCTAGCAGTTACATGTGCCATTGCTTGCATCATTTTCGAAGAATTATTTAAGCATTTGGAAAAACTTTTTAAGTTATTTGGTAATAGCTTTTGAAATAACTTTTGTTTTAATTTCTAATAACTATAATTAAAATTTTTCTATAAATATCTAATCATTATGAATAAAATGACTAATGAACGTAAATAAGATTTTAACATCTCAAAGAAGGGATGCATCATATTTTACTGACGTAAATTTCTCCTTATAACATCTATGGCTTACGATTACTTGAAATTCCAAATTCTTCCAGCTAGACCTAATTCTTTTAAGCTTTCATTTTCTCAATTCTCTTTACAATTTTGAGCTCTTTGTACATTTTTATATTTATCAACAAGCATAAGAAAATTTATACGCTTTTATCAGAAATTTATTTCTTATTGTATTTTTATTTTTCTTTTGGGTTAGGCGGCCCAACATTTGCAAAAGCTTGGGTTCAATTTTATCTAGTAAAAAATCGAGTTAGGGTTGGCCTGGGTAATAATTGAACTCGCAAAGGCTAATAGGTTGGAAGTGAACCATAAGGAAAAACCTCAAGTTGGAGGTAAACTGTAAAGAAAATTTTTTAATTTTAACTCTTTTACTAGTGAAATTTTTCTTAACATCTATTGAAGGAGACATAGATTTTAATTTGAACCAAATTACCAAAAAATTTGGTGTACCATTTCACTTTTATTTTCATTTTTTGCTTAATCATAAAAATTATAAATTAATATATTTATAAATCAAAGTTTTTTATAAACATAAAATTATTTTTATGAAAAAATTTTGAGAAATAAATACAATCTGAAAATTAGCAAAAATATTTTAAAACTCACACTTCATCCTCCTCTTATAAGATCAAAAAATCTTATAAATGTCAGTTTAATAAAAGCTTATAAAACTAACTTAATAAAAACCTATAATACTGACAAACGATTGATAAAAAAACAAATGCAAATTCCCAACAACGGGACAAAGAAATCAAGATAAGAGGCTCAATACAAGAGTTTTATAACACAAGCACAATTAAACAAGTATATTATAACAATATGAAACCAATTTAATAATATATGCAATATCACTTAAAGAAATAAATACAAAAATTTGCAACTTATCTTAAAGAGAGAAGGATAAAATGATGGTTAAAATGATGAGGGATATTGTATAACCCATAACCTTCCTTTTCTCCAAATTTGTTTCTAAGCATAAGATGATTCTAACGAGTTGCTCTTTCACAATAATAAGCAAGATAAACATTAGCTTATTTTCTTACATTTAGATCTCTTTATATAGCCCTTAGAATTCTTTCAAACTACTCTAAACTACTCTCCAACAGCTATATCAATTTCCATAAAAAAACAACCAAACTAACAATTATAGATCTAACATGATCGTTTTGTCCAATCCAATGGATTATACAAGTACCATGCAATACTAAGCACATCTTCCAACCTAATAGATTTGTCTGATTAGTTCATTTTTAAGTATACAATGGATCGCACTAATACGATGAAGATATTATATTTATATGATAAGTATAAAATCTCTTTTGTTCAATTTCTAAGCTCTCGAGAATTTACTATATGATAATATACACTATAATAAGTACTGAGACAGCTCACTTCATTGATCATAATGTATCGTGTTCATACGATAAGATGATCGTACTAATATGATACAAATTTACTCATATAATGACTAAGTTCCAAATCGGGCCTCTCAGGTAAATTAGTATCATACTTGTTCGAAGATAACATCGTAATGATTCAATGACTTTCAATCTACTCACAACCTAAATCTTCAACTAATCAACATACTGATAAGTTGATCATACTTATATGATAGTTATATCATATTTGTATCATAATTATATCATATTTGTATCATAATATAATTATAGTTTTTACTTGATGTAGCTTAGTCTGATCCCATGTTAGACCCATCTAAAGTAATATTTCGTATAAATACAAAATGTAATATTGTAATGTACGACACTCAATAACTCTAAACCACAATAATTATCTTTCAAGTAAACTAAAAGGTGTACGACAAGTATATCATATATGTATGAAAAGTATAAATAAGTATATTACTCAAGAAAACCCTCGATTGATGCTTTATTCGATTTAATAAGATAACTAATTATATTATATGATAATGACATTGTATAGGCACAATTAATACAACCACTGTATTCCTTTCTTAATTCAATCATTTTTTCATTTTTAACTTGATTATATAATAATAACTAAACTTATAATATATGTAATGTTTTAAGACATATAATATATATATATATATAAATAATCTAAATGAGATATGTCTAGAAACAAAAATAATATAAGTAGAAATATGATTTTAAAAAATATGAGAGCACTCTTACTTAATTCTTACCAAATCCTAGTGCCTCAATAAAATTATTATAAATTTTAATAGTTTATTAGTAATTAGAAATTGTATCATTTGTTTAATAATAAAAAAATCATTATTTAATGATAACAAGTAGTTTTGAATTGTCTTTATTTATAATAAAATATTAAAACTTATAACAATTTTTTTGACATTATAATTCAATAAGAGTTGAGTGAGAGTGCTCAATCATTTTTAAAATCATCTTTCTAGTCATATTTCTTTTGTTTTAAAACATGCATTTTATTTAGATTGTTGACATATATATTTTATGCCTTAGAATATTAATACATTATATGTTGTATTAATTATTATTATATTATCAAGTTAAAAGTAAAAAATGATTGAATTAAAAAAGGAATATATGATATCATTATCGTACAATATAACTAGTTATCACATTGGATCAGACAAAGTATCAAAAAAAGCGATCCTGAGTTATATGGCTATTTATACTTTTAGTGCATATACGAAACACTTATCATACAAGTCCTTTGGTTTACCTGAGAGGTAGTTATTGTGGTTTAAAATTATTAAGTGTTATACAATACAACGCTACCATTTGAACTCATATGATACGTTCTTTTGGAGAATCGAATATGGATTAGACCGAGCGATTTTAAGTATGAACTGTAATTATATTATAATACAAGTATGATATAACTATTATACAAGTCCAATCAACTCATTGATATATTGGTTAGTTGATGATTTATGCTATAAGTAGACTAAAACTCGTCGTACCAGTACAATATTATCTTACAATAGTATGATACTAATTTACTCGAGAGACCTAGTTTGGGACTTGGTCATTAAGTAAACAAATTTACATCATATAAGTGCAATCCATTTATATTAATGCGACTCATTGTGATCAATAAAACGAGCTTATGTAGCACTTATTGTAGTGTATAATCATACATCATACAACAAATTCCTAAGAAGCCCAAAAATTAAACCTAAGAGTTTTGATGCTATTTGTATGTGTACAATATTCTTATTGTATCAATACGATCTATTGTATACTTAGAAATAAACTAATCAAATAGATCCATTAAGTTAAGTAATCTGATTAGGATTATGTTGTACTTGTATGATCCCATAGATTGAATAGTACAATCCCATTGATCGAATAGTATGATCCCAATAATCGGATAGTACAATCAATTCAGATTTGTCAATAACAACTAATTGGATTGTTTTTCTTTGGAAATTAATATAATTGTTAGAAAACAATTTAAAATTATTTGAGAAAATTCTAAAGGCTACATAAAATGACCTAAATATAAGAGAAGTTAATGCTTATTTTACTTATCATTATGAAAGAACGACTCATTGGAATCATTTTACATTGAGAGAAGGATTTGGAGAAATGCAAGGTTACAGGTTATACAACATCTCTTATTATTTCAATTGTCATTTCATCCTTTTCTCTTTGAACTAAATTGTAAGTTTTCATACTTACATTTTTAAGTAACATTATATGTATTGTTCAATTGATTTTATATCATTATAGTGTCTCATGTTTAATTGTACTTAGGTTATAGGACTTTTGTATTAAGTCATTTATTTTGGTTTTTGTCTTGTTATTGGGACTCTACATTTGTTCTTTTTGCCAATTTTGGCAACATTGTAGGCCTTTATTAAGCTAGTAATGTGGGCATTTATTAAGCAAATGTTATAGGTTTTTATTAAGTCAATATTTGTAAGATCTTTTGGCTCAGTGTTTAGTGCATTGTTTACCTTTTTGGTTGATATAAGTCTAATCTTAGATCAAACCACTTGAAATATTTTGTCTCTATCTTACACCTCTATATAACAAGTTTACCAGGTCTAATAATATTGTTCTAAAATAAGTGTCATAAGAGCTAATACAATTAAGAACAAGAAATGTCTTTTTTTATTAATTATTTAAATTTTGAGTTGGCTTAAATTTATAAATTTGCACAATTAACTCCCCTTTTGTGGATATCAATTTTGTATTTTTCAACACATGTTCCATGCTTGATAGATGATTGTCTCAACAAGATGGTATGCATATTTTATTCCACCTACTTTTCAATTAAATGAGATCTAATATTTATCATATTATGTAAGTCTTATATTGCTAATTATAATGTTTAAGTCCACATCATCAAATTGCTTATTTCTTCAAATTGAGCAATCTAATGCTGATCATTTTATCTCATTTGGCCATATCCATCAACTAGAAAATACTTCCTCTTAGAAAAAAGCAAGTGTATTTACAAGCTCAATGCATACTTGAGCAACCAACAAACTTATATGGCTCCATCAAAGTTTAATGCTTCATTAAAAAGCCTTTTCTTAGAGTGTGCTTTCATCACAATGTTATTGGAATTCTGCATCTCTTTTTTATTTATTTTTTTGACAACAACAACAATAAGCCCCAATCCCAATAAGAGGTATCGATTGGTTCCTTTGATGTCGTTGCACTTTTTCAATTGTAGCTCTTCAATAAGATTAAGCATATCATATTCTTTCTAGCAATCTCTTAACAAACCTTATTTGGTTTTCCTCTTTCATGATGTACGCAATAAAAGTCCAATAATATACTTCTATTTAATGGAGCATTAAGAGTTTTCTATTAAACTCATCTAAAACATCTAAACTAACTCTCTTTAACATATCCTCATAGGTAATATACTAATTTTCTCTTATATTTACTCATTTTTTATTATAGGCTTTCAAGCATAACCTCTAATTCATCTCAACATCTTAAAATCTATAACATTAATTCTACTTATAAATGTATACTTCAAATGAAAATTTTCAATATCACATAATATATTGGTCACATCATATTCTACTAGAACTTTTAACAATTATTGAGTCATTTTAATCACATGATGTATCAAAAATACTATTTTATTTTATTCAATTAGTTTAGATTCTACTATTAACATCCTTATTAATGTTTTCATTATTTTTTTATTGAATTGAGACAATGAAACATCTTATTTTTTAGTATTTTATAATACAATTCTATATTATTTATACACCTAACATGATTAAATTTGTGCTTCATATTGAGTTTTAGATGTACAAAAGAGAAATGCTTAGGTTTTATTTTTCCACATCCAAATTTTTCTAAACCCTTCTTTTTATCATGTCAATAAGTATAATACTATCACCAGATGACATTTCAACTTGAATTTGATGGGTTATAAATACACAATTAAAACTAAAAGATGATCACTTAAAGTGGAGACTTAAAGAAGCTTAATTGTATTTGAAAAAATTTAATCAATCTTTCTTGGACATATACATATCATTGTTTTACTATTTTTGCTTTTAATAACACCAATATATTAATATTAACCTTTTTCTTTTCTAAGACTTTATAGACCACTTTCCTCGAGACTATTTTGTATGACTTTTTTTTTATAATAAAAAATAGGTGAACATCTTTTCTTGCTTTCAAACTTTCCAACAAATATACAATCTCTGTGGTAGATTTTTCTTGCATAAAACTAAAATGAATTTGAGATATATTTGCCTCATATCATGATATATATTCAAATATTTTTCACAAAAGTTTCAAAATATGGTTTGTCAACTTAACTCACCTTTACTAGCTCACTTTTGGATATCCAAATTCTCTATTAAATGGGTATTGAAGGTTTTTTTTTTTCATTACTCATTTGAAATCTTCATAATTTTCACTATGACCTCAAATAATTTGTTGAGTTAAGAAAGATAAATTTTTTTTATTCATAAATCCATAGGAATGGCTTACAGACATACAACTTTTCCATATTTCTTCATAAAACTTTTCTTGCTTGCACTTTTTACTTGTCACAAAAAGAACATTTTCTATTTTTTCCAACCTACCAAACTCCCTCATATCAATACCAATTGTCTTGTAACAATCTTTTTGGAAAAGCTTATGAAAATAATTCATTTAACTGGACTTAGCAATCACATTATTTATATTTTTTATTTAACACTCTTGAAACATTTTACTTTAATCAAGTCTTTAATTTTTTTTTCATAATTTAGCAAGTTTATGTATGTTCCTCTCACCATTTTAATATCCAATCTCTAATATAAATCTTCAAAATGCACTAGTTTGTTTTGATTGCTATCCACATATTTATTCTCCGCTTGGTCATATCAATCAATCCACTACAAAGAGTCATCTTAATCACAGATCATACAAGAACCTGATGTGGTAAAACTTATACTCTAAATGCAGCTTTCCCAAATCTAACATAAGGAAGTACACAAAAAAAAAAGAATCAGCTAGTTGATATGCTCCTGAAGCTTATTGAATGATGTTTCACCGCAAATGAAAATTTATTTTTCAATATTTCTTAAATATTATGGAAATCTGTAAGTATCCATTAGAATGTAAATTAATGTTGTGACACTTGACTAGTTTCTCTATTAGCATTATGCATTGTCCTCACAGATTGTGTATTGCTTCACTGATCTGTCTACCAACATAAAAAACTTCTGCTCGTAATCATGCAGATTTACAAAAGTTTAATAACAAAAACATAGTGCATAAAGAACATCAGCAGTTGTGACAGAAGTGAATAATGTAGGATATTTGGTTGTGTGGATGCAAAGCTCATCAAACTATAATTAATGGCAACAGAAATCTTATTTTTCCTTCAATTTAGTAAGGCATCTAGTTTCATTATTTAATATGTTTGTGGTTACTTCCAAGATCATCCACGTGACATGTACACAATATGCTTTACAATTAAGTTTTCTCACAACGGCATAGCATTCTTTAAATACATTGACTTTTATCTAATAATTCGTCCCCAAAGTGATCCGTAAGTTTAGTTGTAACCAAAAAAGTATTATCATTTCGTCATTCAGTTGTCCATTTAACAAGTCTTATCATTTCGTCATTCCAGTAGTTCATTTTAACTAGCCTGCTGGCGTCTGCCTCTCAGAAGTTTCAGTTCTTGATTGTATTTAAATATAATCATGTCTTAAAATATAATCATCCAGCCTGATCACGACTGCAACAAAGTCATTGAATGCTAACTTCTCTAACTAGCACGAAAGAAAACCATGCATATCTCAATCTCAACAAACGAAACGCAGTAGATAACGTCAGTTACCGTTGGCGTCAGGAATCTATCGATATTCTGGAGGTTATGCAAAAATGATAAATAAAGAATAAAAAAATAAATAGAACAGTATCACATCTTTCGAAATTGCCGCAACCTAAAATCAAAAAATATCGGCGTACCTGGGCTTCGCTGGGAGAAAATAAGAATAACCTCTCCACTAGCGCGAAGGCGTAGGTCTTGGAGGCCACTGCAAACTGCTCGATGACGAGATCAAGGTCCGGAGAGACGGGACAGTGGCAGACGCCAATGACCGCAAGGATCTTTCTGTAAGCCTGGAAGTCCTCCCATGGACTGGCAGGAGCTCCGCCGACTATGTACTTGAAGCGGAGGCTTCCGCTCTCCCACGGTTGGTTAGCGAACGGGCTCTTTTGGTGCTCCGAGTAGAAGGAGCCGATCGAGGCGAGGTCGATCCGCGTGTACTGCGACAACATCGAGACGTATTCTCTCAGAATATGCTGCAGCATTGGTCCCCCAACGGGGATGACGGCGATGCGGATCATGCTTCCGGTTTCTATGCTCACGTCCGGTTCCATCGTCGGACCAGGCGGGAGGTCGGCTGAGATAGTCTCTTCGGAATACGGCCGCGAAGCCTTCCCGGTTATGAAGGAGATCGTCGATTACCTCTGGGGGTTGGGGGAATTTTTGGACATCGATCAATGAGTCGCGGGGAGCTAAAGACGGCGGGAAAAAGGCCACATCGGAAGTGAGACAAGTTCCAAACAAGTATAAATAACCGATCCTTTTTTTATTATTATTATTTTCCGGGCTTAGACTCGAAGAGTTTCTAATAATACGCTAAAATATTGGATTAATGGTAAGTTAAGGGTAATTTTAAAATCTTAATAATGTTTTTAATTTTTTTTTTCATCACTTTCAATAATTCTTGAGAAAAGACATTAATAGAAAAAAAAAATCCAAAATTAATAAAAATATTGTAATTTGATTTGACTTTTTTTTTTGTTTAGTTCACATTTTTTTTTGAGATTTTTATTAATCCAATGTATTTAACAAGTACAACTCTAAAAAAAAAAAGGCATACCCAAGTTATCTATTATGCTAATGTTAGTAACAATTACTGTTTTTATATCAAAAATTGATCGAAACTATTTGTGGTTCTTAGAATAGCAACATTTGTCCCTTGTTACAAGAAGAATACTCAAATCTATCAATTCACTCAATTTAAGAATTCTCATAATATTACTATAAGAGTGCAATTTAATATCTCAATAAAAATAATTAAATAAAAAATAGTCATATTATATCAAATTAGAGTTTTTTCACTTAGTAAATATTAGATTTTGTCAATGGACACTTTTGCCCAAGTTTTTAGACCTTGCTTAACTCATGGCAAAATCCCTCTTCATATGCATCTGTTTGAATAATAGCATTATTGATGATTGATTATAAGAACTTATGAAGATGATTATAAGACAAAAGTATGAAAACTTATATTTTTTTTTCATTTTCTACTTTTAAGTGTTAAATTTAATATAGACATTTAATAATAATATTTTAAAAATTATGGATTAAAATAATATTATTTTGATACAATCTTAAAAAAATGTACAAAACAAGAAATCCTAAATTTTAGAATGAACATATTTTTGGATAAAGTTCATGGTGAAGAATTCATTGGTGCATATGTTGTCATTTTCAAAGATCAATAAATTTTATTTTGTTTAATTTCTAATTGCAGTTTTTAATTAGCAATAGTTGTATTTTTTTTCTATTAGATGTCGATGCAGAAGGGATCAATGGTTTTTTGGGAAGCTTCTCGAATCTAGCTTTTCGAGAAGCTTTTGTGTTCACTTGTCTCGAAAAGGTAGGATTGAATAAGGGAAGAAGAAAAGCTTATGCAATTTTAATCCCTAATTCTTGATTGCTTTCATTTTGGGATATTTCCTATTCTCTTTTGGTTTGACCATGAAAGGAGAGGACTTCATGATGATTCCTATTAATGAGGGTTGCTATCAAGGACTAAGGAGTTTTGTCATTTCCATGAAGGTTTTGAGAATAAGAAGCCTTAATCATACTTGTTCATCTTTGCTACAACTATGGAGGCTAACAATGCAAAGATACATCATGAATAAGTGGTCTTAAATTTTCTCGAGCAAAGCTTGCTGGTTTTCAGCCTCTTTATAAGGGAGATCACATGCCATGACTCTTGTAGATGCCTACTTTTCTTGGAGTTAAATCTTAACTAGATGCATGCAATTTGATAAAAAAAAAACATGCAATAAATTGTAATAAGCAATGTCATTTACAAGGGTATGGTAATTGCTATTATTGATTTGGTAAAATCGTTTAGTTTTATGAGATGTTAAGAGACTTACAGTCTAGTTCCACTATAAAATATTCTAAGAAACTTGTGAATATGTTTACCATGGAACTTAGCTTGACACAATTTCTTGTAATATTGATCTTTTATTAAATACCTACATGAAAGTTGGAAGATAGGGTGGAATATTAAGTTGGTCAGATGAGCTTTACATTGGAGAGTTAAGTTATTTGCAATATACTAGAATACTTGTAAAATATGATTGCTATTTACATCATCACAATCATGAATTGGAAATCAAGTGATCCTTAAAATAGAGAACCATTGATATCTCTTAGTCATGAAGTCTTATAAGTGTATTTAACAACATGATTTGCATATTCAAATATTGAAATGCATAGAATTAGGAAAATATTTTCCATTATTAAAGATGCAATTGGAGTCAAGCATTCATGAAGTGGAATACTAGAAAAGCGAATGCCAAAGGAAAGTATTAGGAGAGTTATCCTTAAAGAGAGTGGATAGGTAAATTAGAATAACTGTAATATAAGTCATTATTACTTATTATTCTTAAGCATTTATTGGTTAAACATGATAACATAACATCATTTTCTTCATGCATTTATGTTTTGACATAATACAACATGCTTCTAACATCATTATTTTCATACTTTATGATAAAAAATATACATAAAGAGGTAAGGAAATTAAATTGTTTAATGATGTTAATAACATTAAAATATAAAAAGATTATAATAGAGAAGAGAGAAATTAGATGAGAAATACGAATAAAAAAAAGAATGGAAGATAAATAATATTCATGATGATTATGACATGATATATGAGTATTTGATATGATTTAGATTATACAAGCCTTATAATGATTATTATATTAATGATGATATTGATATATCATAAAGACATTATTTAATTAAATGATTTAATATGAGAATTAAGATATTTTTTCAAATGATATTATCCTTAACACCCATACTTTATTATTATTATGACTAAGGACTAGTGGAGATGATATGATAACATGATATGATATAATACCACTCTGTACCTTTAGTTATACATTATTTGTTTGATGCCAATAAAGTTATTGTATTATTATTATTAATATTTTTCTTAAGTATTTTTTAGATTATATTTTTTAAGATCAAATAGTCTAGTCAAATAGAGACCTTGATAAAATGCTTTTTGAAGTGACCTACATGTGCAGATTTTATCTTGATATCATAGTGGCATTGCTCAAGGTTGGCTCAGCATGAAAATCATGGAGTCATTATTCCTACTATTAGTAGAGTGGATACCCTTTTAAAGCTCATATTATTTAATCTATTTTGGGTTAGAATTTGTTAAACCTATTCTTTTTTTATATGACACATAGAATTACATTTATATTATTCATATATGTTTCTTAAGACTTACATTTTATACATGTTTATTCAAATATGGTCTTAATGAATATAAGGAATAGAAGTTTGGATTTACATGACATGATCAACATATTTAGATTACAAAATATTTTAAGTAATATATTTTTTATATTATTTATATTTATATAATTTCACTATCGTACAATACGATTTACATTTCATAACATCATACAATATATTGATCGAGAACAATCCTAATTTTAGTAGTGAAATTTATTTTGTTTGTATAATACGGTATCATTATCATATCGATACATTGAAAATTTTCAAAGAGTTTTCTTGTAGTTTAAATACTTTTACAATATGATATTATTTTTTATACTTTTATATTTCATTCATTAAGAGGATTAGACAAGAGATTAGATTGAGTGATCTTACTTATGTGCACTCAAGATTATTATATCATATAAATATGATATAGTCTTTACATTCATATGATTATTATATCTATGTAGTGAGTGTTCATTGACATGTGGCTAGTAAGAAATAAATGAAGTATTAAGAATAATAAATTTGATTTTTTAAAATGGTATTTAAATTTTTTTAAAGTAATTATTAAAAAACGTACGAGCAAATCTTTATAAATGATTTTGTGTGAATTTTAATTTTATTTTAAAACATATTAAGTCTTTAATAATATTTTTTTATAAAAATTATGAAATAAAAAATAAACAAAAATTAAAAAACATGTTAATGATTTCAAGTAGTTTAGATTAAAATCAATTTAAGTCCACCTTCACTAAAAATTAAGATAAAAAAATAAAGTAATCAATATAAGTTTTTTGTTAAAACATAGATAGACCTATCCCATAATAATAAAACAAAAGAGATAGACTACAATAACCTTACAAAGAAATAAAATTGATAGAAGAAGAAAATAATTCAAAGACATAAAATCATATTTAAAACAAACAAAAATCCTATGCTCGATGAAATGTAGAACGAGACATAAATGTGTTATATTTTTAATTGAATCAAATAGAAAATTAAGAATTTAACTAATTTAAAAGGAAAGGAGAATTTGAAGCTTAATGATAAAGGCATTAGTGATGAAATAGATAATAAGTATCAACTACTAACTACTTAAATAAGCATCATCAAATCAATTAGGATAAAAAAATCTCTTATTTTTTAACATTTTTTAACTGCTAAAAGTAGTTACCAAATAGACCACATAATCGTTAATACTTACTTTAATTAAAACTAGGTTAGTGTAGATTTTTAATTAGAAACTTATGCCTTAAATTGGAAGAAATCTTGATCATTTGATCATAAAAACTGCACGGCTAAATGACTAGATTTAAATTGGCATTGTATAGAAAATAGAATTTGATATGAACTATTAGATCTCAATTATAATCAAACGATTATATTTAGATAATCTTGGACTACACAATTACAAAATTGCGTAATCCAACAATGGATTTAATTAGGCATTTTCAAAAGTTGAGTGATATTAAATGATAATTTAATAACAAAATTGCATAACCAAAGGAGGATATTATTTTGTAGTTTGAAAGTTTGTAGGATGAAATAGCCCACATTTTAGTCCCACATTGCATATATATACTTTTATTTCTTTATAAATCCTTTCCTATGCTTTTTAGTTAGCCTAATATTAGGTTTGGCTTCCAGTAATCAATTGACAGATTTAGAAATTATGCTTTAATCTAATATTATTTATAAGTGCTTAGGAGTGATGACCTCACCTGATTACTATAGTAATTAGGTTTAGAATTAATGTCTTAACTTGAGACTTAAGTCATGTGTTAGAGTTTTAGGCTAAGTATAATTAGTTTTTTTAATTGTTATTATTTTAATTATTATTATTTTTTACTAGTTAATTATTTATTATTATAATATATTTTTTAACAAGTTATTGAAAGAAAATTTTCAAAATTATGATCAAGATAAAATGATCTTAAAATAGTCAAGTTAAGATGATCAAAATAAAATAAAATAAAATGATCATAATTTTTGAATTATAATATTTTTCTTAGATTATTAACTTTAAGTCAAATTTTTGTGCCTAAAAAATGATTTAAAATGAACTTAATATTCTAATTAAAATAAAAATAAAATACCAAAAATTAAACTCAAAATAAATCTCTTAGTGGTCTATAACTCCAACTAAGACAATTTTTATGAAATTTTATCTTTGTTCATTTTTTTTAAGTTTTCCTATGAATCTGAATAGTAGTTATTTAAAATTTAAATTTTTATTCAACCAAATTTATTAAAAATACTTAGAATTTATTATTATCAAATAAAAAATCATATTTAGTGGTTAACACCACAATATTGAAAACTTAAGTTATAAGTGAGTTGTTCTTTAATACATGTATGACCTCAATTTTATACCTATACGATACATATTCACCCAAAAAGATTAATCTAGGGACTTAGTCATGTAGTGAGTGAACTAAGGTCGTATGAGTATGATCCATTATACATATGAATTTGATCATTTTTATGACATGTGTTGAGAGCTTCTCATATAATCTATTATTTTGTATGATCATATATTATGTAACATTTTTTTAAAAGCTCTAAATTTAGATAAGAGAGGTTTTATTCTATTCGCATTGTATTATGTACTCATCATATTTGTACAGAACTTTGTGAGATGTGAAAATGAATTGATAAAATAATCACATCATTGGGGCAACATGTTTTGATTATTTATCACCTTTGAATGATTTTTGGTCTCGTAATAGTATGATTATTTTCTTAGGAGTTCAACGAATATTTTGATCATTTATGAAATAATTATTTAGTTATTGAAAGTTCTTGATTTATGTATATTCTTTTGATTAGTATAAATAGAGAGAGTTTCTAAAGAGAAGGTTGAGGAACTAAATTACAAAAATAGTTAGAAGTAAAAAAAAGAACAAGGTTTGCGAGTTGTTCCATGCTTGGTAGAGAAATCTTTGTCCTATTACCCATCCAAGTTTTGATTGTATTATTCATTCAATTATTGCTTAAGATATTCATATATTACTTGGTAAATTTATTTCATATCATTTTAGATATATGTCATATATTCTCTAAAGTGAGTAGTATATAATTTATATATAATTTGATTTGTTCAGTTCTATAATTATTTTATAAGTTGTTGTGTACTCTTTGAGTGAGATTGACTCTTAGTTATGAAAAAAATGAGAGCGAATTTGTATTAGACTGACATGGCAATCATAAGAGTGAATTTGTATTAAATTGATTCCTACTTGATTGCAACAAAAAAGGAGTGGTTATAATAGTCTACCTTATCTGGCTATGAGAAAATAGTTATGATTTTAATGGAAGTCTGACTATTTGGTTAGGAGTAGATTTAGATCTAGATTTATATCGAATCACCTAATTTTACATTATATTTTTTATTTCTCTTGCATTCTTATATTAGGATTTATAAAAAAATAATATTTTAAAAATTTGTTTATAATAGCTGTTAAAATTAATAAGAGATATTAACTGTGAGAATATTTGAAACTATTCGATTTGTTCTATTAGAATCTATCTTATGCCCTTAAAAGGAATTAATAAATTTTTATTGTAATATTATTTGTGTTGCTTAAATTAGAATTGTTAATTTTTGTTTGAAGTTATGTTTAAAATTTACACAATTTAATATTTCTCTTACTGACATCTTCTCCATTGTTATAACTCTACTAATATCATGCTCTATATTTAGTTGTTACTATGATATAAGGTTTGTAAGTTGTGTCTAATGTAAAGGTGATGTAAGATAAACTTAGCTAATTATATGTTGATGTAGAGTTGATATGAGATGAGATTTTTACACTATATGTTGGATTTAGATATGATGTGAGATAAGATGATGTTATTATTGTTATGGTTTGAATGAGCAATAAGAACATGATATGTCTATAAGATAAGGGTTATATGATATAATATAACATCATGATATGATATAATATGAGTTCCCATGATATTATAATAATGGTCATTTAAAGAATACCTAAATATTTATAATAATTATGAGAGATAGAAGACTTTTAAGGAATATGTTAAAAAAATAAGAGAATAAATAAAGTTATTTGAGAGTTAAAATATAAACATATAAAAAATTAGATTTAGATAGTTAGAAAGAAATGAAATAAATATATCAATGCATAGAAATAATGTAACATCCTCGATTATCAAATATAATATAACGTAATGCATGCCAAAATAATAAAAAATAAAAATATTATAAAAACATAAAATAAATATATAATTAATTTGAGTTTGTCGAGATGAATCTAATGATGTTTGTTTTATCTCAATTAGAGTTTATTTTAAATTTTTGTGAATTATCAAATTTAATAAGTATAAATACTTATATATATATATATATATATATATATATATATATATATATATATATATATATATATATATATATATATATATATATATATATATATATATATATATATATATATATATATATATATATATATATATATATATATATATATATAAAACTAATAATTATATTACTTGTTTTTTAGTTTTTTGAAAACAAGATTTTATTTCTTACTCGTTCTTGTGCCAGACGTATTCCAGTGCCTGACAAAACCATAAGAGAGGATTTTCACATGACTGTTGGAAGCTTCGTTGAAACTTAGTCCATCAATTATGAGGGCTATGAGAATTTTTTAAATATCGATAGAAAACAAAAAAGAGGAGTTTGGTGAAGCGACAAGGATTTATGAGTTTTGAACTCATCATTTATGCTTCTTACTTTCAATTTTTTTATTATTGATAATATAAATAAGGATTTGGTTCTAATCAAGATCATATTTGACTATTAAGTTGATGATATGTAGAATCTCTTGAGTTGTGTAAGTTAAGATTTCAAAAAAAAAGAAAAAAGAAAAAAGAAAAAATTTACTTAAAAAGAAAGAGAGAGAGAGAGAAGAAAAATTTATTAATTTGAAGTTACAATAGAGAAATTACAAATCTTTCTAAATTAAAATTTGTAATTTTTTATAATAAATTAAAACATGTGTTGCTTGACACGATAAAATTGAGAGACATGAAACTTGGCTGACAATAATATTAAGCATAAAAAATAAGAAAACTCTTGAGATAAACCCTCTGTCTATATACAACAAAAATATAACTAATGATTTTTAAGGAAGCCATACATCTCTTTAATGTGCATGGGTATATAAGGACAATTATTTATAGGTATTAAATAGAAAGGAACAAGAAACAAGAGAGAGAAAGAGAGAGAGAGAGAGAAAGAGAGAGAGAGAGATTTAAAAATATAACTCGCTAATGAAGCTTATTAATTATAAAATAACAAGAGAGAGAGAGGGAGATTTAAAAATATAACTCGCTAATGAAGCTTATTAATTATAAAATAACAAGAGAGAGAGAGAGAGAGATTTAAAAATATAACTTGCTAATGAAGCTTATTAATTGTAAAATAACCTTGTTTAAATGTTTGTAAAAGAAAGCAATGTACATGTGATACTCTTTGCTTGAGAGATTTAAACATTTCTATTTTATTTTTGGATGGCTTTTTATTCCATTACGTTAAACTAAATTTTTTTTGTTATGTATAAAAAAAATAAGTCGTGAATGAAACTTATTGATTATGAAACAAAAGACGTTTTAAATATAATCTAAAACATAACAAAATTCGTCGCCTGAGAGATTCGAACTCTCGCGGGGAAACCCCATGTACTTAGCAGGCACACGCCTTAACCACTCGGCCAAAGCGACATATGAACCAACATAACGAATATAATAGATAAAACAATAAAAAATATATTATTTAATAATTCTTCTTCTCAAAAGAGATTAGAAGAAAATTTGGTAATTCTTATGCAGAATTCTTGCGCTTTGGTAGGGCCTGTTTCTGGAAACACTACTTCGTATTGACTTTTGACCTTAAAAAGAGAGAAAAAAAAAACATATTTAAATTTAAGTTTTTTATGAAAAATATTTTCAGAAAAAATAAAATGATTAAATTTTTTTTAATTATTTTATATTTAATACAAAAAAATATCATTCATTCATTCATCATACAATAAGTTAATCAAATAAATTTTCTCTTAGAGCAAAATTTATATTTTTTATTTTTAATTAATCACCTTAATATTCAATTAAAGACCTATCAAACAAAACTCTTAATTAGTCCACAAATGAGATTTGAAATCCGTTTGGGACCTTTGCGTTTCAAACTCGGTTGTTGAAGACTGGAATAATTTAGAAGGATATATACGCCTCACACAATGCAACAGGCCGGCCATGGAGGAGGAGCAGACCCGGCCGGCGGTGCCCGGGTTTTTGTTGAAGGCGGCTGCCTTCATTGTCGTGCAGTTTCTGGTTTACTTAGTCCTTTTCAAGTCCTCGACCGTCTTCTCAACCGACGGTAAGGTCAGGAGGTCCCTCAGTTTCCGGCCCACCCGCCCGGCCGGCGTGCAACGTAGTCTCGCCGGAGACGGCGGCCTCCGAGGTGATTAGGGCTTTGGTGCCGTACGTTTGAAGAGCCGTTTTTGTGTTTGGAAGGCAACATATGAGATAGACCACTGTTTTTATACATTTTTTCTTCTGTATTGCAGTTATTATTAAGGATTTGCCTTTTAGGTGTAGGCTTCGTCTTGGCCTTTGGCTATAAATATTTACATTAAAAACATATAACAAATATTATAGTGAATAAATTCAAGGCATGTATGGAAGTAGTAAGACTATTTGGTGGGAACATTTCGAATTAAATATTTTTAAAATTTAAAAATATAAAACTTTATTCTCGAATAATTAAATTATATTTTTAAAAGCATATTTCTAAATCGTTTTCGAATAAGCATGCCGAACTCTTTATTGAAACGTGTTAATTATAAAAATTCCATATTATTTATATTTATAAAAAAGGTATAAATGTTTTCGTCGCCTGAGAGATTCGAACTCTCGCGGGGAAACCCCATGTACTTAGCAGGCACACGCCTTAACCACTCGGCCAAAGCGACGGTCATTGCTCTATCATCCACCGATAACCCTCTCTCTACTACATTGCTACCGATCATCTTCACCATTCCAAAAAATCGTCATTGATAAGACAGCCATCATCATCCTGAAACTCGCTCATATTTCTCATTTCAAACATCAAATTTTAATCAATCAAATATGTTATGCAATCCAACATCTAAGAGATCCATGTAATATCCCAAGCAAACAAAACAACCACATCATATAAACAAACGTTAACTGTTCTACTGTTTAAGAAAGCTGTTTCAAAACGATACCAAAAGGACTGCCTTTCTATATGCTTTGTTCTCTCTTGTGGTCACTCACTACAGCCCAGTTGACTGAGCCACCCTAAGCTTGGGTTCCTAATGCGCATGGAGAGCTTCTTCCTGTACCTCCAAGCTACTTGAATACGTGTAGCAGCTACATTCCTCCAGTAAGGTGATTCATATCTGTTTCCAAAATGAAAAAAAAAAAAAAAGTTATTGCCAACTCTGAAGGTTTAACAAAAAGTTTTATAGGCCAAAGAAAAAGAAGAGAGGAGTTTTTAAGATTTAAATCCAAACATTACTTATACATTACTTCAACTAGTAAATATTTGTTAGTTTTCTACATATTAGCATTATGTTCTTAATGCAAAAGCTTGAAATACAATAAAACTTTATGCATGATAAAAGAACTAGATCTAACAAGAGAGCTCAATGGTTGCACTAGTTTCGTATTAAACATAGGTGATACTTTGAACTAAAAGCTTAGATAATTATATTAATGTTAAAAAAGATCTTTAAAAATTAGGAGGATTGTGAGTCAAGTTGAAAGAGAAAGAAGGGAATTAGGGTAGCCATGTGAGAGGAAACAAATTAAGAATTTTTGCATCCACATAAGAAGGAGAGAGAGGGAAGAAGGAAATCTTTGGAAGTTTGTTAGTGCAATCAAGCAAGGGAAAATTAAATTGAGCTTTTAGAGCATTCATGAGAATGTTAGGTAAGATTCATAATGTGTGCCAATATTTCAAAAATTTAAGATAGGTAATCGTGAATATTGTAGTTCATTTGAGTGTCATGATGATATGCAATTAGAAGCTTTAGTATCCAAATTTGATAAAAATTACAAAGGTCATTATAGTAGTAATAGCAATAATTCAACCCAAGTGTGATAATTACGTTAAATTTTGAGGTAGATAATTATACACCTTATAATGTATTTCAGTGATACTTGATATACACAAACTAGGAGCTTTAGCATCTAGATTTGAGATAAATTACAAAAGGACATTATGATAATGTTTGATGCTATATCATGATTTGCAAGAGAGTTGGAAAAACAATTGTGAAAATATTATTAAATAAGTATATAAATTACAAAACCACAAAAATGTAACTTAAATTATAGAGAGGTATGATCATTATCATGAAAAATAGAACACGATTCTTGGGGTAGGTAAGAAGACTCACGGAAGATGTAACTAATAGAGGAAGGATTTCAAAATGATACAAACTGATGATGCGAGAATTGTTCTGAAAATAAAAAAGGGTGAAAGGATCAGTTATAAAAACATAATAAATAAAACATTTCAAGAAATCATAAAAGGATTTTATTTGTACTTACATGACTATTGTAGTCTATTTTACTATTCTATGTATCCATTTATGTTTATTTGATGAAAAATTTGATTTAGTATAAGATATGACCCAATAATGTAGTAATTGGCAAACATCAGTAAATGGTTGTTTATTGAGCCAATATTCATTAACTAGCATATTTTTGACTTAATATTATAATAAATGAGAAAGTATATCACTAAAGATCATGCATTAGATTTTGGATTATATAATTGTATTAAATATTGTTGTGCTAACAAGTTTATTTGGATTGACTTATGAATGGATACTCTTTTAATTTTGTTGTGAACGATTGGTCTTGTTTAAATTCTATAAAAAAATTATGATTTTATGAGAATCATTTTTATTATTTTATTCTAATACAGTAGAACGATTTGTAAAATTTGATTTACCTTTTCAAAAAAAAAAAGTTTTACAATAAAATTTTTTTTTACTAAATACCATGCTTTTTTATATTAAATAAGAAAAGATTTTAAAATATAAAGACAAAAAGATTTTTAAGTACTATTTTTATTTATTACACTAATATATATATAAATGAAAAATGAGACACCACATCCCCCTTTAACTTCTCAACTAGATCTATTATAGTAACCTATTATCATTGGGTCTTTTTTGAGAATATTCATAATATTTTTTTTGTTTTGATTGTTGCATTATATGTAATAGATATTGTGGTGGTCTTTTTGTCTTGTAAATCTTTCATTCTTATAATTTTCCATTATTAGTAATATGTAGACATCACTTTCAAATTACTTCAAAAAAAATTGTAATTAAATATTATGTTATATAGTTGAATGCATTTGTTATAGTAAATTGACTAGTTTGTTCAATCTAATATTTAGGTTTCCAAAAATCAATTTTTTAGCAACATGCTATTGGTGATTGGTTAGTCAATATTCTATCTCACATATCTTGTTCTCCCATCCTTTTCTAGGAAAATGAAGCCTACGATTTTAAATACTTTTTTTGTAGATTTTGAATCCCTATTAGATTTATATTTTCAATTAACCAAAATATAAAATTATGTGAATTCTATACCTTTTCACAACATGATTTTAAAAAACATGCAAACTAAATAGGTTCTATGGGGAAAAGGAAGTATGATATGCATACCTAATTGCTCCTTGAACACGAGGATTACGCAGAAATCTTGAGAAGTGCTTCGAAACATCCTCCAGATCTGCAGCTCGGAGAGCAAATGCTTCAACATTTGTTAAACATCTAACTGTCCTTGTAGAATACAGTTTCTGTCCTGGAAACCTAACTTTGCCTCCATCTGTTGTATGGAATATTTGGAAATACGATTGTTATAACCTAGACAAAGGATTCTTAGAAATAAAAATCCCTCAACGACAAGAATCAATAGCCATCTTCATCCAAACAAAACATGTTGTTTTCAAGCGATGTCAGATCATTAGCTTTTAAGAAACTATCTCCAATAGAGGGCAAAGTTACAGAAGCGAAACTAAGGTTCTCAAGAAGCACCGGTTTTCCCACACGAATCTTCGTCAAAGGCACTAAAGTGGTGAATACTTTTGCTTGCACCTCAGTACTCTTTTCACACAATAAGATGTTACGTGTCTTTTACAAATTTCTTAACATAAAGATGAATCCATCGGAAGAAAATAATTAATGATGCATTACTATTAGAACTGAACAAGATAAAATCAATCTTTTGAACAGGAGAAGCATAACGAAACTACAAAAATTGAAGTATGTCATAATGCCTAGGGTTGAGCAAAACCTGTTGAAAAGTTTATGGATTCATTATTTGAAGTATTCTGAAAATATTGTGCTCGTATATCAAGGGTTGTCCCTAGAAAGAAACAAGAAAGCTAGGAAATTCTAAGCTCTCCTCTTCTCGTTTCCCATCCCATGTTATGTTTGTGATACAAAGGTAGGAGAAAAGTGAGTAATAAGTAATTGTAGTACTTCCATAGCTGTGAAATGATATGCCAAACTAGATCAAGAAGAATTATTTGTAAACTATTTATTCAATCACCAATCTGGATAACTACATTGTGAACTCCACTAAAAAACAAGCATAATTCTGCGAGGATGGGATTAGTGTGTTGAGATGCACATGAAAAAATGTCTTAAACTAGATATGCATCAAGTTGTGGTGTTGACACGAGTGGTGTTCTTTATCCGCTACCTTAAGCTTTTGATATGTTGTGTCTATGTATTACTCTCATGGGTTGTTATTACCATGGTTGAGTACATATCTAAGAGTGGATGACTCCCATTGGTGTATTAGGTGGTTGAGTGGACATTTGGTGTGCATGTACTTACTGAGTTAACATGACCATTGAAAGGAGTGTGGCTTCAATGTGGATAGATTCTCTTGTAACTAATAAACTCTTGGGTTACACAAAGAATTGTTCTATGTTGAACATATAATAAAAATTGTGATATGTGGTCATTACTTTATCTTAAACTTTTGAATTAATGTATGTCTATACACTTATTTATAAGGCCCAATGTGAGCAATGAGTATATCAATTCTGCATGGAACAATGGAAGTAATGCAGTATCAAAAAATAAAAATAAAGTTTGATAGTACCTTTATTAACTGAGGAGTGCTCAAGATACCATGTAAGGAGCTCCTCTCCACAAACATCACCTTCAGATAAGGGAGCTTTGATTCCGTATGCTCCAATGCTCTCGGCTTTTCCCCGTACTATGAAGATCATCTTTTCAACAGGACCACCGTGATATAGAATCTCACTGCCGTGTAGGTATAACTTTTGCCTTAACCTTTCACAGAAAGCATCCAACATAGGCTCATCCATCAGTGTGAAAATTCGAACCTGTGGGCCATTGGACTTTTAAAAGTGAACAAATCGATGTCCAAAAAGGAACACATAAAAGCATCATGCACACAGTAGACTCAAGTTGCTGTTGCCTTTGTACAAGCTTAAACCGACATTGCTAAATCCTCAAAAGTCATTCCTAAACACTTCTCTAGGTTTACTATGGAGTAACCGTAGCATCTATTCCACAATCACAACAGGAAAAACCATAAAAAATTCATCAAAAAATTTAATGCACATACTAAAACTTCCAAAAGTTACATTTAACAATGCGTATTGAAGGATTTTATTTAATTTGAACAACTTATGGCAAGTGCATGTTCTGTTAAAAGTAATGCTGCTGCAGTGACAAAAAGAAGTTTTACTTTGGTGTTGCAATATTGCATGACAGATTTCTGGCTTAACAGGTTTCCTTAAAAACTTCTCAGGCTATCTGAAAAGCCAGCCTTGACCCGTGAAGAAGTAATGTGCAGAGAAGCTTTATTAACCATCAAGATATAATTGCCATACTCAACTAAAATGTGCAGGTTCACATGAATAAGTTGATGCTTTTGAGCATAAGCCAATTAAGAAAAGAAAGAAATAATCGAGCTACAGTCATTCATGTCGGACCACAAACAAATTCCATGACAACTGTACAAGCAATCAGCACCGACCAAGATGAACACTGCAATTGTGAACAGTGTCAACAAATGCAGCAAAACATCACGATGAAGTGAAAGCGATTGGATTAGATGTACCTAGGAAAAATTTTCATACATAAATGTTTTGGTTTCAGATTGATTTACTCGGCATGAAAATTCTCATCAAATGAAGTACAAAGAACCAAACAACCAAAAAAGTAATAAACTTCAAATAAACTTTTAGTTAATTAAAGATAAAGAGATATCCAAGATAAAAGGGAGGTGCTACATAATTAAGTATATCAAATAAACTTCAGTAAATTCCAATCATATGGATAGGTAATGAAGGGAAAATTTCATTATCCTTCAGAAATAACAGCTAAATGTTTCAGGTGATCACACTCATTTATAATATTTTCCAGAAGATTATTGCAATTCATAATGGCATCCCATTGCTAAGAAAGCTCTCGTATGAGTTTGCTCCAGAAAAGGGGGCATATAGGTAATATTAATCAAACATACCCCATTGAAATCTGCACATATTGGATATCTTTCTAATATGAAGAAAGAGCAGAAAAGAATGGTGAACAAGATAAATATAATAATGCAAATGACTGGGTTCAATACAAAGACAGTGCATGAAGAATTAAAACTCACTTTTCGAAGAAACAAAAAGAAATGTCGGCGTATATCTCTTTGTAAGTCTTCAGGTAAATGCTCAAGTAACTCTTCCTAATCAACTCCTCGTGTGGCTACCCATGTAAATCTCTCCGCTTGCCGTACTCGCCTAGGTTATCCAAAACTTATGAAGAATTATAGTTTGATCATGGCAAAAACGATGAGTGGATACCGTTTGACATATCCATACATCCTGTCATGAGTAAAAAAATGGACTTCTATATTGCAATCCCTATCAATGAAATCAATTAAGAAGAATGAAATCAACTATTTTCATACTAAAATCCAGTTGCTTATTACATCTTTCCCATTACTATTTAGAAAGATCATAACTCATAAGTCCATATTGATTCAACTCATTTAATATCTATACATACAATTAAAGATTAAAATCAAACAACATAGCTTGGACACTTTTGGTAACCTACCTAGATTCTGTCAGGGTAGATCCCAATATCAGTTCAACAGGGCAAAGCAAAAAGCTTTTAGGCCCAAAGGGACCCAACTAGCTCCAAGCCTAGATCATCCATTAATTAAGCCTAATGGAAACTCAAACAAAAAAAAAAAAAAAAGAAAAACTAAAGGATATAATATGACTTGTAAGAAGTCTAATAAAAAAATCATGAGTAAATTACAACTAAAAGGCATGTAGAAATACAATAAAATGTGCAACAGAGAAGTGCTTGAATAAGGGTTGCACACACTTCAACTAGAATCACATTTAATGTTAGTGTTTTGTAGTTGTTGATGATTTGTCCATTTTAAAATTTCTTGAAATGAAGATGTGTACGAGTTATATAGAAGATCATAGAAGAAAATTGTTTTTGGGATATAAGTATCTCATGTTGTAAACTTTGCTCAATTATTATTTATTAAAATTTCAAAATATAATACATTAAGATTTTTTTTTTTGAAAAGATGTGAGCACGACCCATTTATTAAGAATAATTTGTTAAGTGTAAAAGAAAGGAAGGCTTGGACAAAGGTTTAAGGACATCTATACTATAACTTTGACAAAAACACAAAAGGGAGAAAAGAAAATAATAAAAAATAAACTAATTATAACAAATCCACTTCTTAACAATGGCAAATAAAAATCAAAGCATCAAAGAAGCTAAGATGGTGATGCCTATGCCAATGGGAATCGTGAAAACTAATGTAATACAAGGTGAACAAGGCCCGAGGAATCAAGATGAAAAAAACCAAAAAGTGGAAGAGAGGTACAATTGACAAAGACATGCCATGAGAAAAATCATAAGCATTAACCATTAAGTTTTTAAGAAAAGATATACTTGGTGTCCTAGGTAGAGCCCAAAACTTCAAGACTCAAATGGTTAATGAAAGCCACTAGCAAAAATCTTACCTTATCCATTGATCAATTCTAGCAAAAATCAATACAAAAAAAAAAAAAAAAAAACTAGAGGATATAATATAAATTATAACAAGCCTAATTAAAAAAATCACAAATGAATTAAATTGCAACTAAAAGACATGTAGAACAATAATAAAATGTGTGAATAAGCATCTGAATAGAGGTAACTCACATGTCAATGAAAGCCACATTCACAATTAGTTTTTGTTATTGCTGATTTGGTCATAAATTTTTTAAAATAAAAATGGGTACATGTAATATAGAAGATCATATTAGTAAATTGAATTTGGGATATAATTGTCTTATTAGAAAAAAAACTCATTGAAATGAATCTAATAGTAGTTTATAATTTTTGTATATTTAAATAACTAGTTATGAATTTTTGAAAAAAATGACATAAATATCGCTATGGGATTTGCCAACGACAAAATGATACTTTTGCAAATTAAAATATTATCTCCTTAGTAAGGATAAGGGAAATAAATTTTAGTTGAGAGAGAGAGTGTTAGTTTTTTTGAGTTTGTAGAGAGAAGTAATTGGTGTAGCTAAAGCAGAGGAAAGGAGGTGACTATTATAGGAGTTGTGACTAAGTGTTAGGAAGCAAAGGAAACTAAGATAAGAATTTGAATTATGATTTATTTTTATGGAATTAGTAGGTTTATGAGTAATGTTGATGAGATTTTAGCTTAATGTATACATTAGAAGAGAGATTCTATAATTTTGAGCAAGTTTAGATAAGATTGGAGTGAGAATCGAGTGAATTTTCAGTCTTTATTTTCTATCTAAAAAAGGAATGTATCATACATTAGACCCAACGTACAATACGTTGATGCTTTGGTTAAAAAAGAGAAGGTATGCATATAGTCTATTGAGTTAACATACGATGTCTTGGAACTAGACATACAATATATTATCTGAAAAGTAGAAAGCATAAGACATTCAGTACTATCTAATTATATTGTAGCATAAAATGTGATGAAGTATACATATAGAATTGAAAGTATTCTACATGTCTTTGGTTATTATATTGTAAGTATTGATTATCATGTCATTAATTATACATTGGTTTTTTTTGTTTTATCATATTATTGTATTATTGTCATTTTATTGATTTATTTATTGAGCTATATAGAGTTTTATTAATAATTACATCACAAGTCATGCATCTATTATACACGAAGATAGAAATTATGATAATATAAATAAAATCATGCTCACTAAAAGATTTAATAGGTATAATTTTTGTGTGGTGATTATATGCTATTCTAGCTGATGGTGCTATCTTGTTTATCTTTGTTACTGTTCTATATTAACAGTTGGTACTTTGTTGGTATGACATGATGTAATTTGGTGATAGATTTATATTAGCCATACTTTTACTTTATGGTTTGTTATGAGATTTTCTTTATGTAGGAAAATTTATGTATAAGAATCTTTTGGTTAAGTGTTTAAATGGTCTAATTTAGGTTTCATCACATCATTAAGTTCCCTAAGGAATAATTGTGTTCTTAGAATTTACTTATTTTTAATTTTTTTATTATTGTTATATTATATGAATGAGTTAGGTAGTGCCCTGACAGAAGCCTTTGGTTTAATTTGAATATAGGATTAAGGGTTACGCCAATTATTAAGAAAAAGAAAAGAGGCAAAGATGTGCTAAAAAAATGGAGATTCAAAGGGAGAGAGAAGGAGAAGAAGAGAGTATTTTGGTGGAGAAAAAAAAGAAAGAAAGTGGCCAATGGAGAGAAATTGAGGAGAGAGAAAAATAAACAAGAGAGAGAAAATGGGAGATAGAGTGTGTGTGTGAGAGAGATTAAAGAGAGAAATTGCGAAGGAAAAAGGGGAAAAAAGAGGTTGGAAGAGCAAGAGAGAAAGAAACTAAGATGGAGAGGGAGAAGGGAGAGGTGTGTGACATAAAGAGAAACTCAATAAGAAAGAGAATCACAAAGAGAAAGAAATATGAGGATAAGTAGAAGATCATCCACGTCTTCTCAGGGAGAGCTCTTATGTATACATGGCATCAAATCACATTCATGGAATTATTTGATAAATCAAATCAAATTCCTATTCCATTAAAAAAGAATAAACAATATCTTTCAAATCTTAACAAACATAAAATAAAGAAAGATAAGACTACTTTAACCCTTATAATTTGAATTTAAACTTATTTAAAATAAAAAAAACTAAATAATGTGATATCATAATACAATGATTTATAGAATCTTATATAAGTTGCATTTGGATGACTTTGATAAACTTGTCATAAATGACTTATTAAGGCCTGGATTGACTCTTTAATCCAAAAGAGGTATTTTGACTTATTTTTCAATTCTTTTTGTGCTTTTGCATATGAATTATGATTAAGTTGATTCCTATATACCATATGCTTTTTTGCAACCTCGTAAATCAATTCCAACCTAGTAAGAACAACTCTACATTGTAGAGTTAAAAGTCAAAGTAATCTTCTTAATATCTCCATGTCCTCCTTTGTTAATTAGGTACCTTTTAATAATGAATGATCTTTCTAACGGATTAGTTAAAATACCATCAATTTCAAAGAATATAAGAACATCAAACGTGAGAAGCTTGTTATATAGAAAAATTAACTTACAAATTTCTTTTATACAAAATTTCATTTTATTATAATAAATCTTTTATATTAAAGATGTTTCTAATAAACATATTAAATATTACATTAAGAACATATGCATTTATATTAAACATTTTATTGATTTTGAAGAAACTAAAAGATCTCACTCGTAATTTATTATATTTTGAAGTGAAGGAAATATACTAATATATTTATTGAATTTTCTTAAAGTCCTATTTCATTTATTATCATAACATATCTCAAATTTTTGGATTCAATTTTGTATCTTATTATTTTATGCAAATTATGAAATTTTTTTATAAATGTAAATATAGAGAAAGAAATTAAATAAAAACATATGTTTATCAAGTCAATTCATTTTCTAAGATTTGGCTATAAAATACTTCAAATGGTAATAATTTGGTAGTATTAGAGATTGTGTTGTTATATGTAGATTCTATTATAAGTCCTAATTTCCATCTGATTGACAAACGAAGTGAAAAACATATTCTTATTTAAAAATATAATTTTTGACAAATCATGTAATCTAACTATTTTTTTGAAAGAAGTGTTATATCGAAAATTTCATTAGTTTTTTGATATGCGATAAAATAAGTAATTTTAAAGAACCTATTTACTACCACAAATTATTATCATTATGTCTTACAATATGTGATAATTCTTATACAAAGTCCATAGAAAGGTCTAGCCAGGGCTTACTTGAAACTAGCAAAGAATAACATAATTTTATTTAGTGATTTTGCTAATTTATAAACATACTAACAATATGATTTGTCACTATTTAATTAAGGTCAACAAAATCCAACTTACAAGAGACTAGTTATTATATCAAGGCTTATGTGAGTTATTGTTTCTCCATAATACAATTTTAAAATGAGAAAATTTTGTAAAGAGATTCTAAGAGTAACATAATACTTTTTCCTCTATAAAATAACCATCAATTATATGAAAAAGACTATGAAAACATTAGCTTGTACTTCCAATTATTATAAATGATATAAAAATTAGGACAAAAAAGGTAATCTTTTTAAGATGATTAAAACTTGGCATATTAAATTCTAAGATAATATAATTAATGCAACTCTACATAATGCATTAGGTAATTTGTTTTAAACTCAGACTCGTGTTTTAAAATAAAGGAGTAATACTATAAAAATTCAACTCACTTGGTATGCTTATGATTGAGTTTCTTTTGGTATTGACGTACCTTAAGGTATGATGATTTGTGATTAGTACAAACTCTTGAGAAAAAATATCTTCAATATCTTAAGGTTTGAAAAATCACAAAAAATTCTCAATCATAGGTAGAAAACCCTTCTTATCTTCTCATTAAAATATGTTATAAGATGCTCTTCCTAAGTCAAAATTTTTTTGATATTTATTCCAAAAGCATCATGGGTACATCAAATAAGTTAGAAATAATTGGTGACTTCAAAACAAATAAAAAAGTTATAAAGACCTTGATTTGAGTAAAAATCTTTTTTATTCCCTTGATTCAAAGAAACATATTTTTTTTAAAAGATCAAGAATGGATGTTTTAATAAATCTTCTATAAAATGTAACTAGCTAAAAAAAGCTACAAACCTTAGTAAGACTCTTAGGTAAAAACCATTTTAATATAAATTTGATTTCTATTAGAATAAGACAATCTTCAGATTCACCAAAAAAATTTATTTTTTAAATTTTTTAAAAATTTCTTATTCTGAACAATTATCATAAAATAAGAGAAAATAAAGACAATTTAATTCTTATAATTTGAATTTAAATTTATTTTAAATAAAAAACTAAATAACGTGATCACATAAAATAGAGATCTATTGATTGATGATTTTGGAAAACTTCTGGAAGCAATAAAAATTCCTATAAATAACCTTTTAAGACTCAAATTAATTTATTAATCACAAATTGACATTTTTAACTTATTTTTCAAGTCTTTTTGAACTCTTATGTTCTATTATCCACGACTTACAATTAACTTGATTCATGCACTTTAAGCTAATTTTCATCCTCTTGTATTGCATTCCTAAGGTCGTCTTCTCCTCACAAAGACATCAAGCTTTCGTCCATTGAGTGGTCCAAAAAGAGCTAAGCTTTTAAAGATTTAAAAATTCTTATCTACATAGTCTCTTTTGATCCAAGAGTTTTCCATAAACACCTTTAAAGTTCCTATCTACAACGTCTCTCTCTTGATCTAAGATTTAAGAATTTGAAGATTTGATAGTAATATGCACAAGAATGCCCATAAACACCTCATTTCTAACTTTGTGAAAGTTAAATAGCCAAAAAGATTTATTTCCCAACCATGTCTTAGGACTACCTTTAACTTTACTAGGTTTATGAAGAAGAGTTGAAAGATGATCACCATGAAATGTCATAGACAATGTGGCAACAAAAGGATCATTGAAGTATGAAACTTTTGTCCAAAGGTTCCTGAATCCTTGGAGTCCCTTCAATTGGATAATTCTTTTGAATGATGCACAAAAAATGTTTAGAATATGGTTTACAACTAAAGCATGCAAGTTAGTTCAAAAATAGAGAGGTCCAATCATCATAAACCACAATGCGCTCTAGTTTTGTGTGATTGGGGTTGCCACCACAATTGTTAATCACATGAAGGAAAGTTCAAAGCTCAAAATATTGTCCATGATCATATTGTTAAAATTCCTCATATGTCTCTAACTAGGTGTGTTCCCACCTGCCCTCTTTTTAAGACTTGGATATAGTTGAAGTCTCTTAAACAATCAATGACTCCTTTAGAGCAAGTCCTCTAAATTTGTCTTAGACAGCTATTTTCGAGCCAAAGTCATTAAAGACAGGTCATAAAGAGGAAGAAATAATTGTAGAACACAGTACTAACAAAGCAATGCATAATCTGAGAAGCTGCATGCAATAAATGAATAAAGGTACAATTCATACTCCAAAGACAGAATAAGTGCACTCAAGTGCAAATCAAAATCATAGAAGTTTCCTTCATTGGGAAAGTGATGATAATAATCAACATGAAACATATTAGCATCAAGCTTAGTTTCAATCAAAGCAATGAAATCACACCTTAAGGTCTCAATCAGGTATCAACATTTCAATCTTCTCACCATCATGCCAACTACAAACATCCTAGGTCAAAATGCATGGTTTGTTAAATAGAATAAGAAGAAATCATAACTTCTCAAGACCATGTTGATCTAAGGAGCCAAATTTCCTTAAGGAACACCTGGAGTAAGAAAAATCCTTTGGCTGGGGAGCATGATCTCTATATGCTCATCATCTTGGCAATCCGAGAAGATGGTTTGCTCAAGAATACTTGATGTTGATGCTCCTTTTTCCACTACTGTTTTCATCCACTGTGTTGCTGCTCTTCCATTGGGCCTAGAGGGAACCAACTTCTGTATGGTTGCTTTACCTTCCATATATTGGAACGAGAAAAATAGTTATTTGTTAGTTGAGAGTACTGACATTGCCATGAGGGAGGTTGATGAGATTGTATAGAGGAACACAAGCTCCTTGCCCGACTTTTTTCTCTTGTCCTGCCTAAGGTGAAGCCATCCTAATCCTCCAAAGAAGCAAAAACAGGATCATTATGTGCAGGCTGAGCTATAGGGAGATGAGGGCAGGAGAGCAGAGTGTAATAAAAGGGGTTGCAATGTTTGCAAGGGTTGTCCTTCAGATCATATTCAATTGTGATCTCAATGAAAATTTTCCAATTTGAACATGCAATACCAAAAGGAAAGGACAATCGACATCAATTTCCGCATAAACTATTGCATATGTGAGCTCAGAGTTGGAATTAATCATTTGATCCAACATAATCTGTTTTCTAGGTAAGCATTTGCTACGTCTAAGCTATAGAAGCTTGGAAATTTAAACCAAACAAGAACTTTTTCAAAACTATCCTTCTCCAGTAACATGGAAAAAACCAAGACCATCTACCGTTCAAAGTTCTTCCTCCAATTGATTAATTCTTGAACATTATTTAGGCCCTAGAGAAACACTTGAACAAGAAGAAGAATTTATGTAAAGCAAAATATCAAGATTAATTTTTCAAAAATATCTTCATATATTCCACTAAAAGTGTGAGGAGGGCCTTTGCCAATGCAGTACCTTAGCAAAGAACAAGCCCATCATGTTGACATTCAATAGCTTCTCCTATGGAATAGAAAACATAGCAATTGAACAAGGGAAAAAAATCCAAATGTTGGGTAGAATTAACTTAGCGAGAGAAGAGGGACTTCTAATCATTAGTAGTGATAGCTTGCATCGATGATTGAGGAAGTGGCAATGAAATGCTGCATAAGATCACCGAGAAGTTAGACAACGTAGTGGTATGCTCAGATGGAAGAATTGAACAGGAGGTAAAATGGACAAGATTTGTTAGCGCCATGATGTGAACTGATGGGGAATCAGGAGCAGCAGGGCAGCTTGCCTTTCAAGACCCCTTTCGAATGATGAAAGACAATGAGGCTCACATGTAGAAGCAATGACAACAAAACCTTAATACATTGCAAAAAACCTCCAGTGTGTTGGCACAAGAATGTTACCTATGGCGAGACCTCCTTCGTGAAAGAAGCACAACAACAGAAGGCAGCAAGCTTCCATAGCCATGGTGAATACTGCATTTATTGGAAGATGGTGATGACATGGCCCTCCCTGAGGGGGCAGCTTGCCGGCTTGCTGGGAGCCGTACCCCAGCGTTTTATCTTGAAACCTCCTCAGATGATGAAAGACAAGGAGACTCACATGTAGAATAGGAAAAAAAAACCTTAACATATTACGAACAAACTCCACTAAAAGTGTGGAGGCACAAGAATGATGCCTCTGCTGCACCGTTGGCAAGACCTTCACATAGGAAACCCTCACGTATAGAAACCTCCTCCAAGAAAGAAGAACAACAGAAGGCAGCAAGCATTGGTAGTCTGCGCATGCTGCTTTTATTCGAAGATGGTGATAACAAGGCTCTTTGACGAGCAGTGATGATGAGGTGAGGAGCATTTGACCTAGCCTCCTCATGATTAAGTCAGTTCCCTTGTAATTAACACGCTTATATATTTTTCTTTAATATGCTTAGTGATCATGAATTTTATTTTTGTGTGCTTAATAAAAAGATGTCAGATAAATAGAATATTTTTTTATTCCTTTTTGGAAAAGCAAAAGTGGTACTCTAAATTGCGTTTAATTACTGCATATTTTTCTTGTGCATTTAATAATCATGAATTTTGTTTCAGTGCACCAAATTGGATGATGTCAGATGAATGGATAAAGCATTTTTTATTCCTTTTTGAAAGAAACCACCTCCGTTTCCTTTCAAAGAGGAATAAAAAATACTTCATTCGTCTGATATCTTTCTATATAGACCACAGAAACAAAAGAAAAATAAACAGTTCTTTAAAAGTACTGGAGCATATAATAAAATCCTGAAAACAATCAAATAACTTAAAAAAAGAGTTGCACAATCTATATGATTTACAAAGGCAGTGCTATTAAGTAATACCGTTGAAGCACTTCTGGTAACTGCCGATGTATCATCCATTTCTCAACATCTCGCCGTCTTAGCTGCATCTCTAGTCTCCTGGTAAACATAAACATATGTATGTTAATGAGCTATAATTTGACTGGCATTATAAATTGTAAATGCACCTTTCTACAGTGCAGAAATTTTAAACTCTGAAACGACAAATAAAAACTAAACATAATTCTTTGAGATCAAGAAAATGGAAAATAATAAACCCTCATAATGCATGTTATATGGAAGTTATTAACAGTCACAAAAAGGACTATGATAAATGATAGATGATAAATAAGCTTCACCTACAACAATCCATATCAAGCACAAAATTGTCCATATAAAAAAACCATGATGGAAGGTGGATTGGAAACAAGGTTTAAGATCACACAAATATTATATTCTCTAAGAGAACTGTTTTTTACCACAATTTGGCACGTTCACTATCCATTGTTCACGTGGCAACTAAGCATTAACAACCACCTACATTCATGAAGACATTATCAAGCCACAAAAACTCAAGTCTCAAAAGGCATTGATCTCAGGACTTCATCAACGTCCTGTCTCTGGTAGTCTTCAGCCAAGCTGTAACTAAACTTGTTAAGGCAAAACTGCCCACATATCTAATTTCCACGCTATATGCTCTGACATCATTTCTTAAATAAAGCTAACGAAATGATTACTTCCAAACTGACACATGCCTTGCTTGACAATGGATACTTCATTTAACTTGCGGGAAGAGCAATTGATTCTCCTGCTAATAACTATCCCTTGGTAATCAAGGATAGCACAATTTCCTACGAAACTTCTTTCTTTTACTTCTACTTCCACCATCTCCACTTAAGTTGGGTACAAATCCGATGAGATTTTCTAAATCACCACTGCTGAGTTGAATTAGCATTAAACTCCTTCAGGAAGCATTTCTGTGGCCATCTTCCCTCATGCGCAGCAAGGAAACCTCTGCCATTTTTTCTATCAACAAGAACCACTAGATTCTATGGGTTACCAAATATGCTAAGATCATACAGAAGAATGATGGAATAGCTTTAGTCCGAAATGTTCGGATTTATATTCTTTGCAAAAATGTAAGTTTATGCCCCCAACTTTTATAACTTAAACCAAAATCTATGCAATTATGAAGCCTAATTCACAAAACTCACGAGATACTATGTAGGACTGGTCCCCAAGGTAGTGATAAAAGTCATTTTCATGTCAAATAGAACTTGTAGTTCCAGAGGCGATAGCAAAAGCATGAACTAGGAACCAATGAGAAAATATCTGCAGAATATAAATGGACAAACAAACAGCTTAGGCTTACTAGTATCATTCCAATGCTGAGCATGTATGACTATACCATGTACTTTTGTTCATTTAGACCTGTGGACCCATCACTCTGAATGATGTACCGAAATTAATTTTTACCATAGTGTTTGGTCCAAGATAAATTTGAGTCATGGCAATTCAATAGTTTTACTATGTTATTGAGTCTGTATATAGGGTTTGAATATGCTATAAATCAAATTAGTTGATTAATTTACTATGTTATTGAGTCTGTATATAGGGTTTGAATATGCTATAAACAAACAGCTTAGGCTTACTAGTATCATTCCAATGCTGAGCATGTATGACTATACCATGTACTTTTGTTCATTTAGACCTGTAGACCCATCACTCTGAATGATGTACCGAAATTAATTTTTACCATAGTGTCTGGTCCAAGATAAATTTGAGTCATGGCAATTCAATAGTTTTACTATGTTATTGAGTCTGCATATAGGGTTTGAATATGCTATAAATCAAATTAGTTGATTAATTTACAGATGGTTTCTTCATGAGAGTTCCTCTTTTTGTTGATTGTAATTCTATGAGGGGATTTTATTTTTCTGGAGATCCCTAGATCTATCAAGGAAATAAGTATATTTATTTACAATTAACGACAAAGGAAGCCTAAAAGCAAAGGTCAAAATGTGCAATGAGATGAAACGTCATGAACAGAAAGCTACGACCTTCCACCAAAAGGTCAACCTAAAGGCCAAAATGTGCCGCTATAATATAAAAAAGAAAACTGCAAAAGGAGCAAGGGGGAAACTAATACTACAGGATAAAAAGGCTAAGGAATGGACATGAACTCAACCAAGCAATCAAAACAACGAACTGGAAATGCTCAAATAAATGGAACAGCAACTCAGGCACAAACTTAGCAAAGAAAGTCTAGTCCCACCTGCACCCAAGTTCCTCAAAGTAAGTCAACAACTAACAATTAACCTATAGAATCTAGGTGCCTAGGTATCTGTTTATGAATAACCCATTGATTGCAAGATCAGTCATGTCTTTAGCAAGATAGTTTGAATAAAAGATTTTCAATTCCAAAGTGAGCAAGAGATTAAGCTATAATCCTCTAATTAGGTGATCAACTAGGAGTTACAAAAGGTTTATCAAATTAAGTTGTGCTAGTTGGAAACTAGATTGGGGTTGATCAAACTGTTAGACCTTACATCACATTATTCAATCAATAGAAGTGGGCAACACTACACCAACTCCTAGTGCAATGGATATTTAACTTGAAGGAATTGACCAATATGTTGATTAGATGGTTTGTACCATTTATGAATCTTAAAATAGATAGACCAAATTCATACACTATTGAACTATCAGATGACTCTGACATTAATAATACCTTCAATGTCTCAAATTTGGTAGCTTACAAGGAGTTGATCATGATTCCCAATGTGTCATTGGAGCTAACATGCACACCCCTTGAGAGTGAACCTTTACATGAGTGCTTACCAACTTATCATGGTAAGAAGAGTGGGTAGATTAAAAGAATACTAGATGATTAGACTAAGCTAATTAGAAACTAGAGTTATTAGATATATATTATTCATTGGAAAGGCCAACTGAACACTGAAGAATCATAGATTAAAAGGGCATAGTTATAACAACTAAACCCAACCATGTTAGAGACTTACAAGAATCAATGTCAAGTAGTTAACTCATCAGAGATGAATTTTTTTTACAATGGGGGAATGAGTGAAGACATTAGTCTAGATTCTCAATGTATAAGAGCTCATCAAATATGTATTGGCACTTTTAGATGATCAAGGTATTTACTCTTCATTTTTAGGATTAAGATAAAGCATAAAATTATATTTTGGACACAAAATTCATGCTAAAAACATAAAAAAGGATCAAAATTGACCCATTAAGCCTCTTTTCATCAACACTCCAATCTATCACCACCTTTGTTTCTTGTCATTGACCACACCTAACCCAATAGTCAACTAGGACCATGCTTAACCAAAATAAATTGATGAACCAGTCTTCTTGGTTCATTTTGGATCATTGGTTCATAAGACTCAAGAATGCACCCAAACTTGCTAACAACATGCCAAACCACTAATAAATCCATGACATGATATCTGAATATGACCCACGACACCATTGTCACCACGTTGAATTATTAACCTAATATGTGATGTGCTAACCTAGATCTAACTCGTGACACTATTGAAGCAGCACTACACTACTCACCTAAGCTATGACACACTAACTCGAAAACAACCCACATGAACCCAACTAATGTTGATAAACAAATGTAGCATTTTAAAAAGCTATTTGGTAATTGGTTTAGCCATAAAATTTTTGAACCAAAATGAAAGAGTTTTATAAAGTGTTTGGCACTAGCGTTAGTCATAGCTTTAGCAACAACTTTTAAAAAATAGATTTTAGAAATTAAAAATGCAACTTCTTAAAAAGCTAGTTAGTAATAGCTTTTGATCACAAATTTTGTATTTTTTTTATTTTATTTTATTTTTCTTTTGAGCTTAGTCTCTCTATAAATGGGATCTTTAAACGAGTAAAAGTTTCACTATTCTTTTGTATATTGTTGAGGTCTAGGATTGATAGCAATAAGAACTATAACATGCTATTTCATTAGGGCTCTATTAAGCTAATAAATGTAAGTACTAATAAAAATGGTGTCAAGATCTCAATCTTCACTTATGATAGATCTAAAAGATAATCTATCAAAAGAAAATACTTTTAATTAGAAGAACTTTAGATTAAGTATTAATCTAAGTATAATTGGTAATGCATATGATGATGACATCATCAATCTTGTCTCTTTGAAGCTCAGGAATCAATAATCTCATTTCAAGATAGATGCAACATTTGATCTGTATATTTATAATAATAAAGTAGATGTATAGAAATTAGATATTTGATTGGAGTGACTAAGTTTTTCTTTATATGATTATTCATCAATAGATAAGATGGTATATGCTCAATTTGGCCATTTAAAACTAACTTGTATAAGTTGGCTGCATTGTTCAAATCAATCAATTCCCTGACTTTAAGAAAAGATGTGTTTGCAGACGTGATTTCTTATCTCAATGATTTAGTTCTAAGATATCAAGAAGTCTAATAAAAATCATTAAATGCCTCTCCAACTATCCTTACAAGAATGAAATTCTAACTTCTTAGAGACAAGTCCCCATAGTTTTTCTGGAATGCATCTTCTTGTCAATCCATGGCCTTAGATTATAAAAGTATACCCAAGATGGCCGGGGAATCAATGTCTTGTTTCACCAATTTCTGAACTAGGCTTAGACATCTCCAACTTAGAGAGAATCAATAAATTATTCAAACCAAGTTCATATTTTCTCCTCTACAATTTCTAAGCTAGTCATTATCCTTTTCTTTCCTGTTCTTCCTCACTCCAAAAACCCTAGATTGATATCATCAATATTGTCATTGCCTCCTTCCACAATGATGACAACCGCCAAGTTGTCACTAAAAGCCAACAAGCATGCCGCAATAACTGTTTCACATTTTCCTCCCTTTCACTTCACTATAGCGAGTAGCATATATCCTTTTATTCCTTATTATTTTATTTTTGATAAATACAATGATAGTTTTGCTTTATTGATGTTTTTATTGTTAATATTCTTAAGCTACATTAAAACACAAAACATTGTTTATGTTAACAAATGACTAAACTCATGGGAATTCTATTGTTATCAACAAATCTTAAATGAACTCTTTAGATTATTCTTTTTAAGAATAAGGTTTATTTTCCAAATTCATGTAGAATGTTTGTACATACTTGTATATAATGGTTTGCCTAAATTTTATATTTAGAAAGTTCAAGTGAACCTTAGCTCGAGTGGCTATATAAAACTTGAAGAAGCATACATTTGTCAGACAAATCTTAAGCAAAGTAACTTTTATTTATGAGAGGATGTGCATATCCTTCATTGTTAGGAGCAATCCATTATTAATTAATTTAGATTAATTCATGATTTATATATTATTCATGTCTAAATTATTAAAAATTGTTGTCATACCTGGTTGCACTATGGTAATTTATTTTGAGAATGTCATCTATAATTGATATAATTCTTAAGATTACACATGGTCCTAATAGTAGAAGAAAATAAAACAAGTTATGATATGTTAGATAATTCCATTTTAATTTACTTATGTAAGATTCATTATGCATATCCATAACAATTAACATACAAATTATTTATTAATAGAATTAGAGATTCATGTGAGACCCATGATAAATAACAATATCATATGATGTATAGAAGCTATATGATGGATCATATATTCACATGGTTGTATGGTAGATGTGATGACCAATGATACTATTTTGTTATATAATTTCTAACTACGTCAATGGGCCCATAAAGTGACATCATTTTTTATTGTGTTGACAAATTGCCTTTTGTTCGAAGGAGACCATGATATATTGCAAGGATGGTTATACCACCAATGAGCTATGATATACATGGATGAAGCATACTCACTATATTCATGATATCATAATTATGATCACATATATACTATCAATTCTGCAATATTGACCTTTGGAAAGACATTCATATTGATTAACAAGGTTGATTTAAATAATTAACTAAAAGTGACATTTTAGAGTTTAATGTACACAATTACTTTCATTATTTGTGATAATTATGCACATGATAGTATGTTACATACTATTGTTCTTTTTGCCTTCTTCAGTTATGTGTTGTGAAAAAAATAAGATTGCGAATAAGTAAATATTGTTATTGTGTATTCAAAGTATTCATGCCATTTTATTGTGCATGTTCATGTCACAATGCTTTCTTGTTTATCATTTAGTAGGAGGTTTCACCTGCTATTTTGTTTTGCAAAATCAAATGTTTTTTCATAATTTTTTTAGATCCAAACCACTTAATTCGAGAATCATCACTATAGGAGATTTTTTTTGTCATTGGTACTTTGGGACTTTATTATATTGTTTCAATTGATTATTTGATTATTTTCATGATTTGTATTATGAATAATTTTATATTTTTCTCAATGTAAGACTATTATTTCATATTTTCATATTGTTTTATTTGACTTTGAATAAACAAGAAAAATTAATTTTGCTTCAGTTATGGGAAGTCTTCATATGATATATATATATATATATATACCAATTAACGTAGTCTTGATTTGTGACTTGTGTGGGTTGAGACTAAGTTTCCTTCGTACACTCAAGGTGTAGAGTGTAATATCTTCTGAGCTTAGGAAGTGATTCTAGATTTTTTTTTGCATCTAAAGTTCAACTTTGAAGCAATACACATCTAGGTGAGGATGAAGCAAATTTTGCTTAATAGTTTATTAAGAGGATTTTCCAAGACCACTAAGAAATGGAAAAGAAAATGGGAAAGCTTAACAAAGATATATGGAGAAACATCATCACTAAAAAGAGGTTTGAGGTCCAAGACTTGTTTTGACCACATATTTACAAGGCTAAAAGGTGATGAAAAGAAGTTGAATCCAATTCATTATAAAACATTTATGATCTTGGAAAACCTTCTAGAACTTCTATCTAAAAGAGAAAAAGTAGAAGAGAAGGATTAACAAAGATAAAAGGAGAATCATCATCCAACATCAAATTGAAAAGAGAGTTGAGGTTGAAGACTTAGTTCGACTACTATTAACAAAGACAACTTCAAAGGTGATGGCAAGAAGTCATAGTCAACTCATTTTGGCCCATTTTGGAACTTGAAATGAGTTGGTGACAATGCCTAGGTATGATTTCATATCACAGTGAGTAACAAGGCTTCGGATGCTTCATCTAAAAAGAAGTGGAAGGCGGTTGCATTTCATTAGCAGTCTGGCTGCTTACACCTTCGAATGCTTATTCTTTGTGGTTTTGGTATAATGGCTTTTGGTTTATCTTTTTTGATTTGTTCTATTCCTAGGACTTATGACTTGTGCTTTGCTTCATTTCCTTTTCAATGCAACCTTTCAGCCACAAAGAATTTTTCCTTTAAATTTATAGATCCTATTTGTTTGTTTGTAATCACCTTTTATAATTAATTCAGGCTTTATCTTCAACAACAAACAAAAAAAAAAGACCAGCACCATCTAGGTCATCTAGATTATTCTTAGTGATAGTAATCATTATATGGTTGCCCAAAGCCAAATAAAGGATTATTTGTGTCTAGGGATCAACTTCAAGACATTTGATCAGATCTTGATCTTTTAAAGGTAACTTGATATGAACGTGCCAATTTGATTAACAGACTTGTATTTGCATTAAAAGCCAGCAGCTCAAACTTTCAAAAGGTAATTGTTAACATTTATGAAGAAAAAATGATAGATGAAGCTATCAAAAAGACAAAATTGGAATGGTGTGATATAAAATACTATGCAATACCTTCTTCCAAGGGCCAGAAGAAAGTTCTGCATGTTCCCAATAAGCATTGCAAAAAGGAGTAGCCCCAATCCAATAATGCCCATAGTGAAAATGACTTCAAACTCAAAATAACTTGGAACAAGATTTCCAGCTAGAGTACTGATTTGCTGCATCAAGAAATGATTTAGTCAGCAAAGAAATATCTAAAATTGTCAGGTACGCTTTTCACAAAATCACTAAAACATTAGAAGATTTACACAAAATCTCTGAAGTTAAGCACAATAATAATGATCTTTCAATTAAATGATCGAAAGTTATAAATGAGCAAGGAAAAAAGCTATGAAAACAAATTCAAATATCTGAACATCGGTAAATGAAACTCTCTAGCTCAATCTAAGGGCATTTGGCTGACCGCATATCTTGTTCAAATAACCCACTGAGTTAACCTAGTGAAAAAAAAAAAATATGCCTTACAACTAAATACCCCTTGAGGCCAACTTGTGAAGATGAAATCAAAATATATGTCCATGAAGATTTGACATTACTTCGGGTCCAACTTGTAAAGATGAAATCAAGATATATTCCATGAATGCTCAATAACAATTGAGGTATCATAAAAAAAAAAGATCTACTTGAGTTAAACTCTAAAAAAAACAACATTGCCAAATTCAGATTTGCTTTTGAAATTCACAAATCCACAATAATCTATGAATCTATAAAGTATAAGGATTATAGTGATGCAAAATTGGATAGAATTGATTCATCCTTATCCATGACATTATTAGATTGGGAGGCCTGGTGATGAAGGGGTGCAAGAATAGAATTGAGTTAGATTTGAACTTTAGTTCTCATACCTAAAGTGGGGAATGATGGCAAGATGAAAATCATGAGCCAGATTTAAACTTGACTCTGAGACTATAAATGGAGGGTTTAGGAGTAGAACCTTTAAGCTAAATCTAAACATTGACTTTGATACCAAGAGTGGTGAAGGATATTAGGATGAAAATCTTACATTGGATATGAATTGGGATTTGGCACCATAAAGTGGTAGGGGTGCACATAGTATCATATCTGATGCTAAAAATTTGGCACAAAATCTCTTTCAAATTTTGAACAAAATCTCTTAAAATGCACTTTTTGAACAATAGATCTAGTTCGATTAAGCTCAGGCTAGTTTGATTCATATAAGACAACTTGGTGAAAGAGCTAGGGTTAGTCAGTTTAAGAGCACACATAAGGTGCAACATCCTTCCTAGATATTAGCAATCACATAAATGGGTGGTGGCATTGAGTGATGATGAGGTTAGTGGATTTGGATGCAAGCATAGGTGGCAATTTTCACAAGCATTGGGAATAGCATGGGGCATGCAGGAGGTACTTTTCAACGGTGGCAATCGAACCATCCTTGGTCAGACCTCGACAAGTTCTAGCTCGCGAGGTGTAGAGACAGTGCAGAGGCAATTGAGAACCACTCGAGGAGAAGGCGTAATGTGAAAGGTCGGGGCTCTAGGTTGCCGTTTGCTATCAATGAGTGTGGGTTGGTTCAGTCGAACTTGGGACACCAAAGACAGCTAAAGGAGATACTAATGACAAGGGTTGCCAATGGCTATCGAATAACCGATTTTAGTAGTGGTGTCAAGATCGCCAGTGCACAAGAGGAAATTTAAGGAGATGACAGGGATAACTCCAAATCACTAAATGGAGGGAGGTAAATATAAATCCCACCCTAAGGAAAGTGAAGGCTAGTCTACACCTTTCTTTTGTTCACAATCTTTGATTGACAACCAACAGATTTTTATTTTTATTTTATAACAAATATTTAAATAGCTTACAATAAGAAGCTTTATACCAAAAATAAAATATAAAAATGCCTATAACCTAATAAAATAATAATTAAAAATACAACAAAAAGAGAAAAATATGAATTACTTATGGGTCTAATACATGATTTTACAATCTAATACAAAAAAAATACTACAAAAACCAAAAAAACATCTATATCGGCCAAATGCGAGCCCTTGTTTGCAATTTGATACATGAACTATAATGAAACTAGATCTTTTACATTATAAGATCGATTAGATTAACTTAATATCATCCTCCTAATATAACTTATCTTGCATCATCTAATCATCCTCTTATACATAGTTATTATACCAAGGAAATGTCAACCTATAACTTGAAGCCATCCTACAAGCTCACACTAATACATGATATGCAAGGCACAAACTCCAGCAAGTTTAGGCTCATTTCTATGATGTAAATTCCTCCAATAAGGACAAGCTTATCATTAAGCAGTTTTATAATCCAAAAGACAACAACTTGACACCCTAATTATTCTTATGAGATCAATTGGGAATGGATCACTAGTGATGTTCCCATGAGTTCTAATGATAGCCATTGTCCTCTATCATGCCTTATTTGTTGATGTAGATTAATTCCCTATGGATTTGTCAAGTTACATGCAATTCTAGTTAACAAAACATAGACCTCTCTTTTGTTTTTCTTTGCCTTCTGATCATATTTCCTTTAGAGATTTTGCATAGAACCACTTAATTAAAGGCTATTAATGGGTTTCCTTGACTTTGCCTCGTTCGCTCTCTTTGATCATTTTGATGTTGCCTTCTTTGATGCAAGCTAAGTGTCAAGGCTATTACTAGGATTCCTTATGCAATGTTCAATGGTGGAGCAATCTTGCTCAACCATTACAACCCACAATCTAAATAAGATTCCATGCTACAAAAATTAACATTACAACTCATTCAAACTATGACCTAAAAATGATTCCACAATCAACATGCATGCAGATTATTAAAATTTTCTAAAAATTTAAGATTTAAATTTGATTTGGTTATCATTATACATCTTATTTTTAAAAAATATCTAAAGGTGTGTGTGTTTGGTATTTAAATAACCTCAATAAACTTTTTTCATCCAATAGATACCTAATAGAGATGCATTAGAAATATAAGATTACCTACAACTATGTAAGAAGAGGTTTCCCAAAACAAGCAGTTGAGACATTCTACAAAGTCATTTCAAAGTATTTTAATTTATAATACAAAGAAGTCCCAAATTAATTTTCTATTCAATGCTATTACACTCCTTGGCAATTGTAATGCAGCCATCAACCTCAACCTTACCAAATGCAGCAACATAAAGATGTCTTGAGGACACGAAATGTCCTTGATTGCCCTAGAGATTTTGCAAGGAGTTCTCATTTCTTCTTCCTGATCCTTAACACCTAATCTTCAGATCCAAGATCTCGAGAGCTTTCCAATGACCTCTCGAGACCCTACAACTCTTTCAGATCAATTATCACCATTCTTTGACACTTCCAATTAAACTAAATGCTCCCCAAAATAAAAGGCACCCTTTCAACACTTGCTACCTCTCAAGACATAGTCATATCACTTAAGTTCCCATAACTCTCTAATAACAACACTTCAATATCAATTCCTTACCTCCTCAAAACCTTCCCAACACCCCTCTTGACATACCATCTTTTCATATAACCTTGAGGGCATATCTTACTCTTCAATTCACCTGTTCCAAATCTTGAAACATGCCACTAACACTTGTTATGACTTAACCTTCTTAATTGTAAAACATTATGGCATATGTTGAATGACTTTAGCATATCATGTATTATTTTATGCCATAGCACATGATGTATTGAATATGACTCCACTTTACAAAGCTTCTAAGCATATCTAAGGTGGCCATGCAAATGAAGAGTCATAATAGAAGTTTGATGACATAACCACTATTCAACCATTGCACTATGCCATGAATATGGTTGCCATCCTCAATATTACATTATGGATAAAAATGTTCCTTTAACATTCCTATTATAAACTCATCCTAGTTTTTCTATTATATTATATTGCATATGTGATCCTCTTCTTCTCTGTATTCGAACACAGAGGATGTCAACCATAACCATGGAAACCTTGATGATAGCCATGACTTAACCCAAGTGCAATTCTTAACATTGTTTTAGAACACCATGTATAACAATGAACACTTCCCAAGACAACTATCTCCATTATTAATTTGAATTTCCTAAAAATAGCAAACATCAATGTTTCCTTTATTTGCAATTTATTACTTTAATTTCAAATCAATGATAATTGGATTGAATTTCCCTCCTATGTGTCCCATTAGCAAATATATTTTTAGCACTCATTGGGGAGCTCTTAATATGTAGACTCCTAATTTGTATTTCCATTACTTGTTTTGAATCCATTTTAAATTGCCTATTTCTAACTTCTTTAATGAGAACTGCATAAAGAAATCCATAAAAGGAGGGAGTGATAGGCTTCAAGGGGTGAGTCGTCCCATTAAATTCCTTAAAAAATAAAGGCTTCATGAAAGGATCAATGAATACCCTAGAGGTGCAAAACCTAGCCCATTATCTTTGTTATCGATCTCAGCATTCTTGATAATCCATTTTGACACTCATCAATATTTACTCATTCCCAAGAAACATAGCTAAATCATGAAATCTAAGATGTTTAGTATATATTTTAATTGCACTCCCTCATTCTCTCCATGTTTTTATAAGTTTGAGATGTTCAGCATTTCAATTTGTTTAAGCATAACTGATAGCCACCCAACTACATGCATCAAATTGTTTAACACAAAATAGAAATAATTGTACAACTGAATACCAACATTAAATCCTCTTAGATATTGCATAATCAAATTGCTTTGTATGAAATAGAAGCAAATGAAAATTCAGTAATAAAAAATTGCATGTTTTTTGTAGTAATTTTAATTTATGTTTTTAATTTAAAATGAAATTAACTACAGCGTAGCATCGCACACTGTGCAACTTCTTGATGCCTCAAGAGAAGGTGTTGACATTACTTGTGGTCTATCGTTAGTCCTTCAAAGAAGATGCTTGAGAGAGAAGTGCAGGCCTCTTGACGTCAACGTTTCACTACATGTTGCAAGACATGATGGCTGACCCTCTCTCTTCGGTATTCGTTCCGCCCCATTTACGTTGCCCCACTTTTTTTGCCCTCATTTCTGCTCCAGTTTCTACTCCGCCTCCTCTGCTTTCGGCTCCAGCAACAGTCTCTTTCGCTCAGATAGTTAAGGGAGCTACGGCCCCTTCTTTTACAATTGTAGCCTTTCGCAGCCATGCTAAAGGGTTTGCGAACATCATTCAACTGCACCCTAGGCCTTCTATAGCTGCGGATATTGTTGACATCAATTGCACATTCATCATGGATCAGTTGGCTATTGTGAAAAATGTCACAACTTACAAAAACAAATCGACAGGTATTTTATCCAAGAAAAATGTGAATTTGGACCGCTCGCAACTTGGACTGACTCGGCTATTTCATAAAAATGTTCAAGTGGTACCCTTTTTCTCTACTGAGTCCGAGTTATTAAAATGCAAGATCAAACGATAGCTTTTAGATATCTTGTCAAGGTCATTACTACCCTGCACATTCCAAGCAATAATGAAAGGTGGCTTAATCATTAGAAGTTGAGAGGCTTAGTTCTTCCCAAGGTTGATCATTTTAAGGTCCCACACTTTCTCAAAGCATTATAATCTAGGAAAGATCTACCTAGTGATTCGTCCATAACTCCAAATAGTCATTGAGTAAGGCTCAAGTCTCACAAACTTTGATCTCTGAAAAGGGAGGCAAGGAGACTCTATAGGTGGAGCAAGTGCCTATTAAGGAAGAGAAATAGGCATCTCCTTAATTCCATGCTCCTCTTAATCCCCTAGCAAAGGAGAAAACCAAGCAGAAATTGAGAATGTAAGGGAAATTACATTTTTTCATAGGAAGGTGGAGCTTGCCAATTTACAAGAGGTTTAATACAGCATCTATTGCATCTCCTACATGTAGCAAAACTTTCTTGAATCACGAAATTTGTTGGGATTCCTTCATGTCTTGTGGATTGTTCTTTAGGGGTAAGTGGATATGTAGATGATATATAGGAAGAGGTGTTATAGTGTTTATATTAAGTTAGCACCAAATCACAAGTTACCTTAGCTTCAAACTAAGTTTCCCCAATAGACAAAAGAATCCAAACTGTGAATGCATATTTAATGTCAATTTCAATACAGACCCTTGCAAAGATAAGCCTCCATTTAGTCATCATGAAGTGATCCATCATGGTTAGTCTACCAATAAAGTTAGCAATCTTGGGTGGATAGCTAGAACTGCATAGCTACAAGGAAACCCAAAGAATTCTACCGATATAATGAAATCTAGTGGAAGAAATCCTTCTCAAGCATCATATCAATCAACCACAATTTTAGAATCAAGGTTCTCCTATCATTAGACCAAATCCCAGCTTGCAAGACCTTACCCAAGTCTAATTCATGGGAAAGTTATCCTTCTCAAGTATCATATCAGTCAACCATCATTTTAGAATCAAGGTTCTCCCATCAATAGACCAAATCCCAACTTGCAAGACCATCGTCCTCCCATCAATAGACTAAATCCCAACTTACAAGACCCTACCCAAGTCTTATTCATTGGGAAATTTGAAAAGGAAAAAACCTGATGGAGAGCAAAAATTCAAAGAGATCCATGCACCTTCTAGAGTCTATTTGCAAAATCAACCATATGAGAGGACAAAGGTCTCCACCTATAGAATAACCCAACAATGAGAGGGTCCACTAAACACATGCAATAAACACATCCTCAATTGGGATGGCAAAGAAATTATTTTGGTGAGGGATGAATTGTAGGAGGTGATGTCTAAGTAAAATAGGGTCTTTCAATCCTTGGTTGTGGAGAAGAGGATGTTGTTAAAGCTGATAAAGGAATGTCGACTACGTGAGGTTTTGCAGCGCATTAAAGTTAAGAAGTTCAAGGTCCTTTCAACAACAAAACTTGACTAGAAACCATGAAGGGAGAAGCAAGAAAGGGATTCCACAAAGATGAGAAGGAGCAATAGGCGGAGGCAAAACTTGACCAACCAACGCCAGTGGTCGAGGGGTCTCTCCCCGACCCATTAGAAAGAGCTAGAGCCTCCTTCACCTAAGTTTTCTAAGAATTAAGCCCCTCATTGGCTGAAATAAATGCTAAATGTTGGTTGGAACCATGGTTGTTTAAGCATGGTGGAGACCGCAAAGCTCGTGGGTTAGCGATACGAAGGGTGCAAGCAAAGCCAACGGCTAATCGCGAAGGGGTAATGCCTAATGTAATCGATCATAGTGAGGCTATGGGGTAGGGGACTTGGAAAGTGGATATGAAGGGGAGGACTAGAGGCTGGGATGCATGTAGAGGTGTACAATTCAATACAATAAAGAATGCTCAAGGATACAATCGATAGCTTTATCACTTCTAATTTATAGATTTGTAGTAAAAAGAAAATTTATTTTTTCCACTTGAATAATTAAGCTCCCATAAATAAATTCAAAATATCACAATCTTTATTTAGATCATCACTTTTCTTCTCTTTTACCTAGACAAGCTTATATACCAGCCTTTCACCTTTATCTAATTTCATGAATTAATCTTTAAAACCACTTTCTTAATATCACTACTCGCTTTTTCAAACTCATCATACTAGTTTCTCTCTTAATTCTCTATACAATTAACCCATGTTTTAAAACTCTTCTTATTTCTAAGCTTATCTTATACTTCTTGGTTCCAATCACCAAACATACTTGAAATTCGGAAAATGCCACTTAGATTTTCAAAAAACATCCAATATCATACAAACATTCCAAGCGAAATTATGCCCTATAAGAATAATCCTCCGATCTCTATCCTAAGCCTCTATTATAGAATAAAATTCTATTTCCATCTTTAAAATTCTACAACTTAATCCAAAGATATTGTTTTAGTTTGTTATTTTCGTGCAACTTTAATGCTGAACATGAAGACCATTAAACAATGTTTGCATAATCAAATAGCATCTTGGGATGACCTTACAATTTTTGCAATCTAAACAATCCCATTTCTTGATAAGGAAATAACCAATTGGCACTCTTAAAGATCAAGCTTGTAAGAAATAAATTGCTCATCTCATTTCTTAAAGAGAGTATGATGATCATAACATAATACATCAGAACAAACTCTAAAAACATTTTACAATCATCAATGGTTTTCCTCGAACCCATAACTATCATGAAAGTCTTGAAAACCTTTTCCTTTCCTTTCTATAAGCTAATTTAAGTCCCCTCTAGTAAAAGTAATTTCAATTATATGATTCCTTATATTACCCCCCCAAAATCATTCCAAAACTATTCCTTAATATTAGTGTCCAATCCTCTATAATAAACATAAATACTAATATTATTTTGGTAAATTGCATATTGCCCCTCTTGTTTACCTAACTTGAAAGTAAGTACATCTGGGTTTGAGAATAAACAAATCTCAAGTACCATAAAAGTTGCATAAAGGTCCTAATGTTAAGAAAATCTTATCAACTAATTGGTTGGTTCAAGTCTAAATTAGTTGAACTAGTAAATATCTTGTAGTTTTTCTAATATTCCTAAACTATATTAATTAGCCTTAATAATCCTCTACATATTTACCTCTTCTCAACTCCACCATTTGCTCCTCTTCTACAACCTTCTCCAGCTGCACCATAGCTAATAATGCCAACCACTCCATTACTTTGGCAAATCATACATATTGCCAATTTACAAACGTTAATAATCCTCTACATATTTACCTCTTCTCAACTCCACCATTTGCTCCTCTTCTACAACCTTCTCCAGCTGCACCATAGCTCAATAATGCCAACCACTCCATTACTTTGGCAAATCATACATTTTGCCCATTTAGAAACGTTAAATTATTGTCTGCACTAACAACCTTTTAGATCATCACTGCTCCCTTCACCCTCCTAATCATCCTTCATAAGGCCGCTTCCTCTCTATGGCATCAAGGTTAATTAACAAGTCTCTTACCAACAAACACTAAGAAAAATAACTAACTATTTGTTATCAAAAAACTCTTATGCCAACACAACAACCATCCATTGTGGCACCACAAAAGGAACATAGGAGGCAATGAGTACGAAGTGAATAACAACACAGAATGTGCAGGAAGGACGTGATTCCATCTTCTTGTCTAGCCTTCACTTACTCAAGGCAAATGATGGCAAATTATGGCACCTATCTCCATACTCAAGCATGTGGTGCTCTTGAAATTTCGTGACTCCAGCAATCGCTCAAAGATTGATATTCTATTCTATGGCCAATGCTCCCTCACCTCTATTAATGTCAGCTTCGGTCTCATAGTAGATAAAATGTATCTGTTTTTCCATTGAATTAGAGAATCAGGTTTCTATATATGTAGCATCAATATTGGACACAAGACAGGGAGAAAGGGAAAGTACAAACAGGCTGGTTATCAAAGTAGAAGAAACTAGAGAATGACAGTTGAAACTTAGCATAAGATTGGAGCCTCTAATAGATTTTGCAGGGGTAAGGACTTCTCCAAACAAATTTGATTGAAGTCAAGGGAATTTTTGACCTATACATATATATATATACCTATTTCTAAAATAAGAGAGATCAACTTATGAATTAGGACAAACAAAAGGAACCTACATGCAGTTTAGTAATAATATTCAATGTGTGTTTTTAGATAATCTGGAATGTTATAATTTTATCCCCATTTATTTATTTATCTAAATTGTCTTCCAATTTTTATTCAAAATTATACCAACTTAATTCTATCTTGATTCTTACATGAGAACTATAGCTTGAATTCCAAAGGATCAACTTCTTTGACCTTCTCACCTAAGCACTCAATTCCTTGGATCCATATAGCATGTATATTTCTATAAATCAAGAACAGCTAACAATCTAGAACGGCCAAAACTAACTCAATTTGTTGAAGGAATAATGTCCTATAGGTTTTGCATGTTTTATTATGGTTGTTAACAAACCAAAGCATTTAATTTATTTCAACTGAACTTAAAACTTACAATAGCAATGTTTATACATATACATACGCACACAAATGTGTGTGCATGTACCATGATTTCTTTTAGCAGTTTGAAAAATAAGTTTCAATCCATTTCATATACGTTCTAGTATGTGGGGGTATATGTAGGAAATTTCCATTTTCGTCTTTAACTCACTTTTTAAGCTAATATATATAAAAACAAAGACAAATCCACTGACTTATATATTTGAGAATGATGCAATTACTCTAAATTATTTTGACAAAGTCATTATTGTCAAAAAGAGCATGACTTCATTCTTGTGAATACAATGATTAATGAATTTTGAATACCTCTATTATGTCTTACAAATCTTTTAAAGAGACAACATTTTGAAAACAATAAGAATGAAAGACATTTAGAGAAATACATAATATTCATAAGATATAACTCATCAAAAAAATATCTATCAATAGCAATGGTAGGTTGTTTGCTGATGTCTATCAACCTGCATGACGTAGCATGTACCCTATAAGGAAAGAGCAAAATATGGTTCGCAAAAATTAAAAAAGCAAGAAATCAAGACAAGACTACTTCAGCACACTAGTTATCATTTGGTTTCAACACAGGCATAATGATCATTAAATCCAAAAAACCAATTGAACAGTGAGAAACGCCAACGCACTGCAAAATTGAACAAAATCTTCCATACAATCAAATAGCATGGTCACAATTTCATTGTCCAATAAAAATTTAATGTCCATGTATTATTTTTTTAGTTAACCTAAAAGGTCCAAAAAGGAGGTCAAATTCTACAAAAGTTCCACACATGATACATCCGATAAGAGTTGAACTAAAAGAGTTATTGTATGCAACCGAATCCTACATTTTATGAGAACATTCCAGAATTCAACCTCTTATTATGATTTTTCAGCTTGCCCTTTAATGCTTATGAACTCTAAAACTGGAAAAATAAAAGAAAGAATAACTTTTCTGGTTAGTTGGTCTTAAAAGTAGAAAGAAAATAAGTAAAAAGGGTAGCTCTCCACATTAAATCTTTTAAATTTATGATGCTTTTACTAAAAGATAATATATATAATTGATACCTGTGGGAGAGGCAGCAATACGAAAAGATCAAGTATGAAGTAACCCTGAAGATAGTTTAAAGCAACTTTCTTTGGATCATCAACTAAATCCCCAGCTCCAACCACTCTAGATTCAGGTGCAACATAGGCTAATCTAAACTGCAAATCACACATTAATGGTAGTAATCAAATAAGTTTAGTATAAACCATGGAAAGCATAATTAATATATTCACCTTCACCAATTTAAAAAGGTAAAGACCTATTTGTGAGCATGATTAGTGAATTACTTATATATTTGGCTCCTTTCTTATTATAACTTATGTATTAAAGTGACTATATCATCTCAATTTATGAAGTCCTTGGAGAATAGAATCATATGAGAACACCGGTGTTTATATGCAACAACAAACACCTCCCAAGAGGAATTTGAATTAGATCTATTTGGTCATTAATAGGCTTTAGAGTTGAATCATTGGTCTCAAATATGCTATTGACTTGATTAACAACTATTTGAGTCATTAAAGATCTTAAAGTCTTTGATTTGCTGCCCTAAAAAAATTTTAAAACCAACAATCAAGGCTTCATATTCAGCTTAACTATTGGTAACGAAAAATAAGACTCAAATCGCGTCTTTTAGCTTGAACTGCTCTAGGCTAAGCATAACGAATCAAATTCCACGTGAAACATCATTGGATGCACCAGTGACAAAAAGCTACCTAGTGCTTTTAGGTGAAATAGGCTTCATCATTAAAGAGTCCCCTTGCATCAAAAAGCTAGCTAGTACTTAAATTTTAAAGATGAACAAGGGACCAAATTGACTTCAAAGTATGCTCTATTGAATGAATAATACACTTTAAGGGTTGACTAGTTACCACATTCATGATGTGATCTTGAAAGTACTAGAGAAATCGATAAGCTTACTGATGTTAAAGCTAGCTTCTCGAGTGGTGAGTACCTAGGATCTACATCTTTTTAAGTATGAACGAAGTAATAAAGGGAAATTGAACATCGTTGTCTTCTCAAATCAGAATAGAGCTGACTATCAAGCATGGTGCAATAAGGTAGATAAACAAAGGTTTCTCTGGGACTGGATTGCTTAAAACTAGAGACAGACAAATAGGCATTGAGTTCAAGGAAAGCTTTTCAGCCTTGAACTAAATGAAATCTAGACTTGTTTTGAAATAGTTCGAAGAACGGTAAAGCTTCTTCTCTTATCTTGGAGATGAATCTGTTAAGCCCCACGATTCATCTAACTAGATGTTGAATGTCTCACAGACTTTTGGGGGACGGCTTGTTTACCAAATCTTTAATTTTGTTGGGGTTAACTTAAATTCCTTAGAAACCATGAAGCCAAGAAACTTGTGCACATAATGTGCACTTTAAAAGGTTCAGCTTCATGTTCAACTTTGTACAAGCTTTGAAGTTTTCTTTCAAGTCACATAAAAAACGTCAAAAGATTTCCTTTTAACAAAGAGATCATCTATGTAAGCCTCCAAGCTTGTACCTCTCTAACTTTAAAGAACTACATTGACCATCCTTTGATAGATAGCATCTATGTTCTTTTAACCAAAAAGGCATGTTACTGTATTAGAATGTTCAAAAGTCAGTAATAAAATGAGGAATAGGAAAAGAATCTCTTTACTTGGTGCAATTAAGATTAATATAATGCACACATATGCATCACTTCATGTTACTTTTCTTAAAGAGGATGGCATTGGTGATTGAGTTAAAAGAGTAAATAGGACAAATAAAGTTCATCTCAAGGAGATTAGAGACTTTATCTTTTACTATAAAACATTTTTCAGACCTGAAGAGATGCCAAAGGCTGAAGAGAGGCTTCCTTTGGCAAACTATTGGAAGATTGAGATAAATGTTGAGGATCGTAGAACAAGCTATTTAAGAGCATGTTAAATGGTGTCCAAGTGAAAATATTAACATAGCCAAAGAACTAATAGTGACCTCCTTTTTAGGTTCATTAAGATCAATTGAGACATTAAAAAGTTTTTCACTAGAAGAATCAATAGATTGGTCTTTTGTTTGGCAGCTCAATGGTGGAGATTAACGGCTCAATGGTATTCTTTATCGTATTCAAACAGCACTATTTTAACTACAACTTTCTTTGAATTCTAATGATGCCTACAGAAGAGTTGAAATTTATGCATAAATGGAGTGTCAAGATTATCAACTAAACTTATTCATGGTTAGTCAATCTAGAATGACATTATAAGAAGAAGCAACTACAATCAAAAAATCTATCATATGCATCATTGAAACAAAGGAATTCCTATTGTCAAAGATAATGCAATAGTTCATTTTGGCTTGGTCATGTCTCCTAAGAAGCTAATTAAGGAACTAGTGAAAGCAATGAGGCTCTAGTTAATTCAAGAGCATAAAAGAACAAAAGATCAGCAGAGCTGTCGATGGTGGCAAACATTTAACAAACGTCAATGCTTTCAACCAACCCAACAATAGCATCGTTATAAGAATTGCAAAAAGGAGGTAGATCTTTTCAGCCGAAGGGTATCGAAGATTAATTAGACCACCTTGTGGTCATATTAGCAACTAGAGACTTCTCCAGGGACTTCAAGATAGATCCTCTTGAGTGAGCTTGGTTTTGTCCTACAATAATGTACACAATTTTAACAGGAGTGCTATTCATACCATGAAACATCAAAGACAAGGCTTGGTCTTTATGAGCACTTCAAGATGGAACAAAATCTAGAGCTTTTGAAACAGAGGAAATAGAAGTAAGCTCAAGTTTTCTAGCTTGATACTCATGGAATCACCCTTCTTTTAATAGCTTTTCAATTAAAGACTTGAGATCATTCAAAAGTGTTGTGACAGTAATCTGCATGAAACTAAGAGAGTTTGGTCTTGTCTCGATTGTTTTTTAAAAACGACCTTGGTTTTTTATATAAGTCCTCTGGCAACTAATACCTCTTCATGAGAGGCATTCAATGGAGTATTAGAGCTAGGAACATGAAAATCGTTAGGAGGATGGCTTCCTTGGTTGATCTTTCAAAAGAAGTTATGGAGAAACTTTTGTTGTTTCGAAACTAAGTGAGTCTTAGACTCACTTTGCTTTTAAGGAGATGATGATTTCCCTTTTGAGCATGACAAAAATTCTTTTTCAATATAATGGATAGGTTTGTTAAAAACTTTTTGTACTAAACTTGAAAGAAAGCAACTAAGACTTCCAAAAATCACCTAGTCATAGTAACCTAAGGAGAGCAACCCTAATTAGATGAGGATATTCTTGATTGATTTTTTAAAAAAGTGTCTTTAAAACACTAGAGGAAGACATGGAGAGATTTGCTCACAAGTTGACTTAAGTCAAGAAGTGACTCAAAGGCCATATAATCTTTTAATTAATTAAAGAACAAGATAGATATGAAAGGAAATTTTCATATCCATTCAAAAGCATAGCCTTTAACAAGAGTGGAGAAAAATTTATAGTTTACTTATCCATTGACAACATGTAAACTTGACATATTTTCAAATTCCATAAAATAACATAAGAATCAAAGTTATCATAAAAGAAAAACAGAGGATGATGATTGTAGTTTAGATGAAAGACAAGTGAGAAGAATCTTTTTGAAGAGGGGAGACCTCTTCTATGGTGTATAGGTTATATTCATACACCTACAAAAAGTGAACTTCGTCCAAACCATAAGGGATTCTTATTGGAGCAACATAAGATGAAAAGTAAGTTGAATGACTAGAAAGATGATGAGATAGAGCTGGAGGAGTTTTGAATTCTAAGTGAAGAAAGTAACAAACATTAGATTGGAATTAGAAGGCAATGAATAATAGGGAGCACGTGGTGTACATACTAAGGTAACTAAATGAGAAATTAATGGAGCTTTTCCTCTAGAGGAAGAGGCGAGGTGGAAAGGCTCAAGTAATGTTGGACTGGTAACCTAGGCCTCATAAATTAGTATAAAAAGAAAAGGGCAAAGTAATAGGCATTCCTTTGAAGGCTTGGTATAAGAAAACTTTGATTTAAGTTGTTCCATAAATAGATAACAAAGAGTAGAAAGTGCCTCATGAATAACTCTATTTGTTGCTAAAATAAATGGAAAAGAGGATTGAACACCTCCTAATCATAGAGATCAAGAGGATATTCTTTCAAAAGGAAGGCTCAAGTCCTATAGTTCTAATTCAATATTCCTTCTCAACTCTCATAAAACAATATTAAAAAAATACTGACATTGAATTTGGATTTGAGGAATAGTTGAAATTTACTTTATTATGAATTTGAGAAGGTGGTATAAAGGAGAAGATTAAGAGAGCTTGAGATCTTCACAAAAGATAACCAAGGAAGTAAAAAGGAGAAAAGAAAGAGACTACGAGAACTCTCTACAAGGAAAGATAGGCTAGAGTAGATTAGAATTGACCAAATTTTGATGCACAAAATTGTCAAGAGTTCATTGCCTTGAATTAGACTCTTAATGGTTTATTTATAGCTAAGTAGATGACGTATGTTGGCTTCACTTCCATGCGAATGAATTACAGCTATCATTCTATCATTTAACTATCACAACCTAATCATCTAGGCTGATATATGCCTCTTGTTAACATGGCCCAACAGTTATATTTGCCAGGTAAGAGCTCGATTATTGATAACATGACAAAATCAATCATAACCATTAAGGAGCTTGATTTACATGAAATGGCAAGGTCATTACGACTATAAAGCCAGTTATTGTCCAAAGAAATGAATCTAAGTCTCACGTACCCAACTTCTATCTAAAGAACTAACATCTATACTATTGAAGAGTGGTCTCAACAAACTGGCTTAAAAAGAATGGCCTTAAGGAACTCACCTCAAAGGTCTGGCCTCAATTGTTTGGCTCCAAGGGTCAGGCTTCAAAGATCAAGTCTCAAGGAACTAACCTTGATAAACTGACCTTGAGGAACTAACCATAAGAGATCTTAGGCACATACTATTGATGTTTGTGACATGACTATGTTATAAACCAATAACTAAGATTCAATGAATGAATTTTTGTGTCTTCAACTAAGCTAAAGAATGCAAATAACCACTCATGCTTGACCCAAAATAAAATAAGGGATCAATCATAATTTCAAAAAAATTCAATAAGGGAAGGTGGACATGCTAAGGATTTAAATAAATAGGATATTGATTTTCCTACTTCAAGAAACCCCATCTTACAAAAGAACATTATTTCAAAGCTCCATGGAAAGGCTAAAATCCTAAGTAGGTCAAGAGAATTTAGGAGGAAAAAGCAACACAAAAGGACAAACAATCACACAAGAAAAGGGAGGTCCAATAAGAAGCAAATAAGGAAGAATAGGCTAAGCAAAGAAGAACGCGAAAATTTGTGAAGTCTTCTCCAATTCATCTCTAGTTCTTATCCCTCATGTTCTCTAGTCACCATTGGTAAGTATTTAAATGTTTAGTTTCTATCCTTTACAATGTTCATAAAAATCCTCATTCAAGGATTACCAATATAAGGGCAGCTAATCACATAACACCTCACTCCATTTTATTTCAAAGCTACAACCCTCTTCATGCTAACCAAGGAATTGTTGCTGCAAAAGAATCCCAAGTTCCTATTGCTAGTAAAGACAAATTAAACGTAGCCCCCATATCTTTTACATAATATCCTTCATGTGCCCAATCAATCCACAAAACTTTTGATTACATACTAGATTTACTAAATTTTTAAATTGTAGTATCACCTTCTTTGAGGCCAATTATATTTTGCAAGGCTGGATTTCAAGGAAGAGAATTGGACTTGCTGGAATGAAGAATGAAACTCTACTGTCTTGAAGTGCCAAGAAATAAGCATGAAATAAGCCCAAGGTTGGTTGTCTCATCACAAAGTATTCCTTTTAGATCTCTAAATTCTCTATCTAAAATATTTTTAAGCAATATCATCTTGGTCATCCTCTATTCAAACTGTTAAAGTTTATGTTTTTAGAATTGTTCAATCATTGTTTTCAAAAATCTTAATTATAAATTATGTGAACTCACCAAACATCAAAAACTTTCCTTTTGAATAATAAAATAAGATATACCACTTTCACTAATAGACATCAATATCTGAAGTCCTAAAATTCCTAATGCTAGAACAAAATTGTTTGTGATGCAGGATAGACAGCATCCAAACGATGATTTGAACTAATCTAATAAGTCCCATTTATGTTTTCTTTAATTTAGTAGTATTTTTAATTCATTATGGGTTCTTTGTACTTCTACACATTTTTTTATTTTTTATTATTTTATTTGGAAGGGTATTTTGTCATTTCTTTTTTATAAGATTTACATTGTATTCTATTTAAATGCTTACCATGGAATGAAGAAAAAATAGCTTTGCTTGGCAATCCCACTTATCAAAACTATGATTTCTTATTAAGCATGTGTGCACATTCATGGTTTGTTATCCAAATTTCTTCGGATTGCAATCTGAAGATTTTCAAGTTGCAATTAAGATATACTTCCACCTTTGTCGTCAACATTTCCCAACCTAACTCCAAACAACACTAGTACAAAATTGATTCCAATGTAGGACAGGAAATATCTAGATGCTGATTTAAACTAATTTAATAGGTCCCATTTATGTTTTCTTTAATTTAGTAACATTTTTTGTTCATTATGGGTTTTATTTACTTCTACAAATTTTTATTTTTTATTATGTTATTTACTTCTAGGTTTCAATACATTTCTTATTATGCATGTATACAAAATCCTGATTTGTCATCCAAGTTTTTTCAAATTGCAATTTGATGATATTCAAGTTGCAATTAAGATCTACCTCCACCTTTGTCATCAACATTTGCCACACTAATCCCACTACAGTATTTTCATCACACCCATCTTCTATCATTTTGCTATTGTCCTTGAACCACATTATCCTAGGTTCAGCCCTTATACAAAATTATAACATTCCTGTCTCACTATGTCAAGGTATTATCACCTTTAGTCACCTCATCCCAACCTAAGTAGGTTTTGTCCATCTTAAAAGGCCCTTACCCCTCAATCCATCCTAATACTCTTCCAACTATAAAATACTTAATTATAGAGTTCTCATAATATCCAAGCAAATTTTACCCCCAAAGGACACATGGACAACTTAAGACCATAGCATTTAATATATAGACCAAGATCTTCTCTTAGTAATCAATATAAACCAATTCATCCCTAAATCCCATGGGTCTTGCAGATGAGCCTCTCCTTGTCTAATGATTTCTCTCTTGAGACGGCATCTGGCATTCACTCCTCGCCCTCTTCAAGTGTTATAATCATCACTGACGACTTTTACCTCCTTTGGTTTCAAAGCCTTAGACTGATTTCATCCCACTATCCTCAAATGTTTCTTATGGATTACAATAAAAAAAAATTCTCGGTTTTCAGGCCAATGTTCGTTACTACCTCTCATGATGGGCAGCAACAAAACCCCTTGTTTTTTTTCGATTTCACACAAACCCTATTTGTTGAAAATACCAAACAAAGTTGCCCTCTACATGCATCGTCGCCCTATCCACTTCCTTTTGGAGTTCCCTAGCCACCGCGACCTTTGCATCCTCAGAGCACCAAATTGAGTGAAGGAGAAAGGAAACTAGGCCGCAAAGCGGACTCAGACCAACCTATGACATTTCTTTTCTCCCGTCATGAACTTAGGAACTAAATTATCAATCCTAAAAACATTTAATCCTATTTTCTCAAAATTCCATATTTCAAACTAACAAATTCTCTTATGTATTTTGTTCGTTTTTCTATATATAGATATAACAAATTTATTTGCATTTATAGCATTTTGTATTCCATATACCTATTTACAACATCCACACAGATATCTTCTATCATTCATCTATGCATATATCTACTATACATTCATGTAGTTATCTATTATACAACCACATAATTATAAAATGTAAAACATCAAAACAAAACCATAGATACAATCCTCAAGCAATTATACAAAGCTTTTACATATAACAGTAAAACTCAACATTCTAATATTGTGCTCTTTCTTCCCTTTGTTGCATTCCTAATACACCTAAAATTTTAATGCTAACAAATAAGTTGAACCACTATCATAGGTTCAATAAGCAAAATATAACACAATTATTATATTCAAAATAATAAATATTTGGGTCATACTATATGTAGGGTCTCTATCACATAATTAGAGCAAGAAGAGTAAGCAATCAATGCCTCATTAAAGTAATTAAACAATATTATGATACACACACACACACACACAGATATATATATATATATAAGTTATCTGTGGAATCAGCTCAATACATCTATGATGCCAAAGGAAGCAACCAATAAATTAAAAGGAGATGCAACACCATTTCCTTTCTTCATCGTTACTAGGGGAATCATCTCTGGTTGTGAGAAGAGAGAAGAGCCGATGTCAAGTTTGGAATTTTCAGTGAGAAAGCTTACAAATTTGTTAGAAGGTTGAATAGTGTAGAGTTTCTCAATAAGGTTTTTTCAACAAATGAATGTACAAGGTAGTAGATTGAATGGAGTAGCTCCAAAGGAAATAGCAATAATAGCAAGACCATTAACATAAACAAAGTGGTTGACTCCATGTATCCAAGTGGATGAATAGGGGCCACGAGGGGGAGTGCTGATCAGCCTAGTTGATAGGTCTAATCAGGAGCCATCCCTTGGCTTTATCAATTCTTCTATGCCAAACCAAAATGAAATCACCAATGTCAACAGCTAAATCACTTGATAAATGATTGTGTTGTCCAATGGAACCCTCTAAGGCATGATCACCTTTACTTGCTAAGGTGAGAAAAAGTAGGCATGTGAGAAAAGGTGTCAACTTTGACATGAAATGGATCCCTTTTTGTATTTTATTAGGATGTGGATAAGAGGGCTCCCTACTGAATTGAAATCTTGTTAGGAAAGTCACAAGTGGTGTCATATTCAACACAAAATTTGGTAAGGGTGAGTCAAGTATTGGTGGTAGCTAAGTGATCCATCATAATTGGCTTGGCAAAGAAGCTTGCAAACTTCGATGTACATTTAGCATTCTTGAATTGAAGCAAGCCTTGGAGATTGATCCATACTACAATGCAATCTAACGAGTCTCTAAATCATATCTACCAACCATCTATGACCAACTCCAATGCTTTCTTACCTTATATAAAATGAATAATTCAATAAAAATAATCATACATGTTTAATCTATAACCAACTTAAATATTGTCTGACCCTTTACAAACATGAACCATTTGCAAACTAAAAGTTAGCAAAAATGGCAAAGAACATTACTTAAAAATTAAAACTGAAATAATGCCTTCATTAGAAAGAATCTAACATGGCTTTCTACTCAACCTGACCTTCTTATCGATGCATTACCATCAAGTAAGCTCATAAAGGAAGTACTTTATTTGAGCCTCACCTCAAGGTTTCATTAGGTTTATAAGAAATGTATGTCTTGTGATCATAAAACAGAAATCAAATAACTCAAAAACTTCAAAAAAAAATTACTCCTTATACTTCATGCTAAATGATCCTCTTTTCTGACATCCCATCATGTAGCGATCAACCCTGATAAAGATTTGGCTTTATCGGATTTTTCTAATGACTATTTGCTCCAACTAAAGTGGTCAAAGACCCCTCAATTCTTAAATACAAGCATTAAACTTTATTGCTTCTTACTACATGTCATGTTGTCTTTCAAGTTACAACACAACCATATCAATGCAACATGTATGGAATCACTTGTAATCTATTGGTTAAGTAATAAATTTTTTGTCTTTCTTCCAAAAAAAAAAGTGAGGCATAAAAACAAGATGATCAAAAAGGGAGAATGATGCAAAACATGTGAGTTGGACAAATTCTAGCTTAAATGATGCATGATATGATTCATTTATATTAATTGATGATTCATAAAAGCATTTAGCTTGATTTCTTCCTAGTGATGGTTCATAAAAGATTGGTTCATCATGAAAAACTTATTATATTCTTTTCTAGGATACAAAAAATCTCTATTATCCTTTCTCTAAGTCTTAAAAGTGTCAAGATATGATATGTTTTTTTTTATTTTATTTGAAATCTTTCTTCATTTTATTCTTCATTAATTTGTTATCATGTATTAGAAAGAGTTTAATTAAAATTTTTTACGTAGTTTTTTTCCTTTTTGTTGTTTCCATAAACACTTACAGTTAAAAAGATAATGAGATGAGTAAAATATAAAGAATGATAATGACTTGCATTTGGTAAAACTTGATGACCGACTCTCACCCATAACAATGCTTAGTGGCCTCCTTCCTCTATCTCTCCTTTTTTTTTCTCTTCTCAAACTCTTCGACCACTGCTAGTGATCTCAATGCAATATTTGGTATTGTAATTTTGATGATCATCACTATAGCAAGTGCATTTTTCACATTCCTCAACCAACCCTATCCACCTATGTGGATGCACTGCAAGTCTCATTCTCCCTCGCATGCCTAACATGCACAATCTAGTTAAGTGCATTTGCCATGTGCCTGCATCCACCTGCATGCACACACTACACATCTTGTTTGCGCTCACGCACTCCCTTTTCATCCAGGCACACGTAATACTCTTCTTGTCCACATGCACACTTAGTGCTCCTCATCCACTCGTACACACCCATTGCTAGGTTTGCCCATCCACATGTGCAAGTCTATGCTCAGTTGTGCTTGACTCTACACCTACAATGTCAATGATAACTACAGCATGAATAATACCCAGATTCATATCAAGATTCTATCTTACACTTTTTCTCTATCATTTAGTATCAAAACCTCCTTTTTTCAATCATTTGGTGAACCATTATAAGAAATGAACTAAACCAAATATCTTCATTAACCAAAGTAAAGCAAGATAAATAAATCATGCCACATATTAATCAAACAAGTCTCTATCCAACTCATTTTGTTCAACATCATTCTCCCTTGCTGCATCACAAGAATCTAACAAATTAAATATTGCAATTGCGAGAATTACCTCCTAAATGTAAGATATTGAACAATATCCAAGAAATCAAATTAGAAAAAATGTAAAAGCAAAAGAACTAAGCGTAGACTTCTAAGGTTTGTTAATCTCAAATGTAAAATAAAAATAAAACTAATATCAAGAAGAATATATAAATCAAATAAAAAATTCAAGTGAATATGAATCCAAACAAACTTTAATATTTTTATCAATAAGATTTGAACATGATTGGTAATTCCTACATCTATATTACTTATCTAAGGAAACTAAGGCAAACGAATTTTATATCTTTAGAAAGAAAAAAAATCTAAATTATCGTGAAGTAAAGGATTATGATATTTCATCAATAAATAACATCAATCTTTTTCAAACTCACATCACGTTTACAAAAAGTATGAGGAAGATATTTTTCACGTAGGAATTGTTTCATCTTCTCCCAATTTCGAATTCAGAGTTTCGTATTGTGTTGAGACGGTGAACATCATTAAGCGAGAGCTTATGTTGGCAAAGCATGAGCTTGCAGAGAAGAAAGCCCAGAACACCGAACGACACACCCATCGTGAACGAATTGAGTTCCTTGAGACCCAGGTGGGGTTACTCATCGGCATGCCTGAAGCCATTTGGCATATGCCTGCCCTAACCGAAATCTTTGGGGATGATTCCATACTATAGTTCGGTGCAGGAACTTTAGGGCACCCCTGGGGAAATGCGTCCGGTGCAGTAGCTAATCGGGCAGTTCTCCACCTTAACAACAAAAAAAAGAATTGATAAATTTCTATTGAATCTGACACATAGTTATCATTTATTCAAGAATGACTCTGGTTATCAAATGATTCTAGGATATTAATTGGTAAAAGTATTGGAGTTTGAATGTATTTTTTGAAATATTCCAATCCTTTTTTGCTAAGACCCTCCGATCAGCTTGCTACTGTATATTGATTTTTGATTCAGTACTTTTACTTTTTTTCCCCATAACCATCAAACCAATATACCATCCAAAATCCTCTCACATCACATCTCCCTTATAACTCATGTGTATTCTTGGCCCTATATCCCCCAATCCACCTCCCTCTACATTGTACAGATCATATTACCCACCCACCTCCTTCGATGTAACCAAGTATCATAGATATTCCCACCTATAAGGTTGTATGCCTCTATCACACATATCTCCCATATCATAACTCCCTCAAAATTATTACAAACCCCTTGTATTATATTCTACAATCCACCTCTCATAACATCCACTTGTATATCCAATGTAGCTAACTTTTGCCATCTATAAGCTATTAGCTACCTACCCAATAAACCCAATTTACCTCCCATACGTGAATAATCATCATTCAAACCCTATAACAACCACCTTATGTGCACACCTTCTACATACATAAGCTTTGACACTTGAAAGCTTCTGCTATCATGTAACCGACAAGCTATTTTATAGCTTAGTATAGTATCCCATAACCCATCACAATGCATACCTCCCACATCATAATTCGCTAACATTTAAAAATCCCATACTCCATATCCCTTACTCCACCACCAGAGCCTTTAACTCTTATACTTGTCTCATGACATAACTTGTACGACTTTGCAACACAAAAATCCTTGAATGATCAATTCTCCATCCTCTCTCCATTCCCTTGGAGATCTTCTCCATCCTCTCTAAAGTAGTAATGTATTACTTTCTACACTTAAGTTTCATTTTAGTAATATATAAATTCCATTATTTTATAAATTATATCAAAGTAATACATTTTCTAGTAAGATATAATTCAAGTAATAGAAAGATAGAATATAATAAACTTGTGATACTCAAAATGATAATTGCAAATAACAATTACTATGTGATGGTCCAAATAGTATTCATTTACAAGGAGTAGCACTTTCTAGTCTCCTAAATGGAGAAAAACATAAATAAATAATCCTATAAATAAGAGACAAGCTTTAGGTCTATATATGTTTTATCATAACATAAAACCTTCGAGAAATTTTTGAAGGACAAAAATTGAGGCCAATTTGGACCAAATGTATAATGGGATTATTGGGTGTATGGTTCCATACTATCCTTCTATGAGCATGTGGGACTAATAGCCCAAGCTTAAATCTGGACTCATTGTCATCATGTCGTGCTACTCCATATGTTCAACCGCCATTAGTGTAGGGCTCTATGCCATGCAAGGAACAAAGTTCCACTTCAAATAATAGCTAAACTGTCCACTTAAAGTAAGTGTTTGATCCATCATTAGTATCAATTATAGGCTTCTCTTTCAGGTCGTGGAAAATCAGAGTCTACTATATAGCCATTTATTGTTTTCCAGCTTCCATATCTATTGGAATTCTTCCCCAAAGACTTTTAGATACTTGGAACACCTTGTTTATCAAAAGCATTAAACAAAGCTAGAACTTAGAATCCACAATGTTAGTCTCTTGTGGAAAACCCACAAAAAATAAAAAAATTATGACCCTTGCAATAGAAATATCTTTCCCTTGGTGTCACCATCATGAAACCAAGCATTTCCTTAAATCTTCATGTTCTCAACATTGAGAAAAGAAAGTGGAAGTGAATGCTATTTAGGGTCAGAACTTTCAGGATGCAACAACTATTCTGTTTAGCAATATATCCATGCTTGCAACATGAAAGAACTGGGTCTAACCTTCGGCCAAACATTGTACCCATGAAATCAAGTTTGAGCTTCTATCTTAGCAGAAAAATAATCGGGCCACAATCTGCGAAACCAAACTAACTGATCTCCCAAGTTACTATTTCAGCTAAAGCAAAAAAATAATACTAAAGGAGAGTACAACTTACACCCGCATAGAACTCTCAAACCACCCCCACATTGATACTGCCATAGCAATACTCAATGAAAGTACAATCAACATCAATTCAAAGACAAGCCCATGAATCAAATTAGAGTTCATGCTATGAAAACATATCACCAGAACCTTTACATAATACTAGTAACTATTTTTTTCTGCTAGCAAAAACTAAACGCAGATCTCAATCATCCCATTGTGTAAAGGAACCAAAAAATGCACCAAGCATTGAATATTCAATCTTTTATTCTCTCAGATGCTTTCCATACAGTACAAAGCTTTCCTCTCCACCTTAAACTTAGTTGATAAATCCAAAACAATCCAAGTTGCTTTAAGAGCCAAGAATTTGGCATGTGCTTAATAGATGATTTTCCTGGAGAAAAATAAAAGGAAATTGTTTTTCTGCCCTAGGGAAAAAAAACAATCGGATGTAATAGGAATATACAATGGAGTTCAAAGCCTTTTGAAACTCATCAAAGGCACAACTTATGGAAAATTACAATGGGTTACACATACACTCGCGAGGTAAACTACCAAAAACTTCTGCTCTAGTTGCAAAGATGAACATAGTGAGGATTCTCCCATCACTTATTGCTCAACTAGATTGGGAACTTCAACAATTTGATGCAAAGAATTCATTTCATTCTGTGTGGAGACTTGGAGCAGAAAGCTTACATGGAATCCCCACAACCAGGATTTAATGAGAGTACACGAGTTAAAAAAAAAACCCTGATATGGGTTAAAATAGTATGTTAATGATTGGCTTGGAAGATTCATAAAGGCAATGGCACGTTTTGGTTATAAGAAAAGGCGATCATATACTCGTCATAGAGAACTTGGGAAACCGAAGATGTCAGCTGCTGGTTACAACATCATATTTACTGAATGATGAAGACAAGAAAAGAAGGCTAAAGTTTAAGATAACTATAAAAATTGAAAACAAAGATCTAAGCATGCTAAAACACTTTCTTTGAATAGAAATTAAGTACTGTAAGCAAGGATATTTGCACCTTGGAACCAAGTCACACATTATCCAGTATGACTAAGGATAGTTGAAAGATGCATGAGAGATTAGTAAAGAGACTGATTTATATCTCAAACAATCCAGTGCATATTACCTAAGCACTGAGTATGCTCACATGCATGAACCAAAAGAGAAGCATTTATATGCAATTCAAAGAATTCATCAATGCATGATGTCCACCCCCAATTGATATTTTATTCAAATAGGAAAACTTTTAATAATGAAGACCAACAAAGACGCTGATTATGCAGGATCCTTCACTGGCAGCAGAAAGTTTATAAAAATGTAATGAACATGCCTAACAAGGAACCTGGTTATTTAAAGAAGAAACATAAAGTTGTAACATGACCAAGGAATGAAGCAAAATTTCTAGTGGTGACACCTGAGATTTGTTAATTCATTAAATAAGGATTATTCTAAATAACCAAGGATCCAAATAAAAGATTCATGAAATTATTTTGTGACAATAAATCAGCTATCAATATAAATTATTCTACTTCAACTTTATAAGAACAAGCATATTGAGATTGATTAGTACCATATGAAATCAATTAATGGAAATACTAAAAGATTATCTGCCCAAAGTTTTCTAAAAATCATAAACAAAATATGAACTCACCAGCTCAAGTAGTGTCAAAGTCCCTAAAACATTTACCATAAACCCATAGAATATATCTTATGAATGGGGAAATATTTGTAAACCAAAAATGTAATTTCTATGCTTTAGTTTCTTTTTTTCATGCAAATGAAGATTCTCTTCATATATAAAATAATTTTTTCATTATATATTACAAAGTATGCTATTTCCTAGAGCCTTACAAATGGAAAGAACTACAAATGGCAATCAAGCTATTAAATGCACAAAAAATGAAACGTCTAGGGAATTGGGATGAATTATCTTGCCAACACAGTTGGGTTGTTACCCACTATGAAAGTCCCATGTGTAACTTGGCCATCTTATATTCAAAAGTGATGAATGTTAATTTTGTATGCAATTATATTGATCGTAATACTTCTCATACTATGTATAGATTTTAGAACAGCTTGATGAGCAATAGTTATTCTTATTGTGACAATAAATCAGCTATCAATATAAACAAATATTTGACTTCAACTTTATAAGAACAAGCATATTGAGATTGATTAGTACAATATGAAATCAATTAATGGAAATATTAAAGGATTATCTGCCCAATGTTTTCTAAACATCATAAACAAAATATGAACTCACTAGCTCAAGAAGTGTCAAAATCCCTAAAATATTTACCATACCCTGAAATATATCTTATGAATGGGTAAATATTTGTAAACCAAAAATATGTAATTTCTATGCTTCATATAATGAAGATTCTCTTCATATATAAAATAATTCTTTCATTATAAATTACAAAGAACACTATTTCCTAGAGCCTTACAAATCGAAAGAACTATGAGTTAGCAATCAAGCTATTAAATGCACAAAAAATGAAGCATCTTTCAAAGGAATTGGGATGAATTATTTTGCCAACACAGTTGTGTTGTTATCCACTAAGAAAGTCATGTGTGGAACTTGGCCATCTTACATTCAAAAGTGATGAATATTAGTTTTGTATGCAATTATATTGATTGCACATTTCTTACTAGGTATAGCCATAGAAGAGCTTGATGAGCAATAGTTATTCTTAAACCATAGTAAATTTTATTGTGTTTGACTTACCTTAGTTGTGTACAAGAGTATTGGTAACATAATTGCCTATTATTTATCATGTGAATCCCTTTGAATGAGTGTAGGAGTTAATTTTAGCTAAGTCAATTTGAATGTGGTGGCAAGGTCTCCATAAAAATCTATAAAGACAATGTTCTGCTCTCCTTTCAAGATTGGGCTTTTAATAGACTTGGTGGCACTTTTAATATAATTGGTGGGCTCTAGTCTTATATTTCTATTGCTCACATTTTTTTCCTTTTCCATGTTAGCCAATGAAGCCTTTATCATACATACTGAAGATAGGCTCTATGTTTTATGGTCATATCCTTGATGGTCACAGTGGTACATTAAACTAAGGAATGTAATGAACCAAAGTTTAATGCACAAAGAACTAATAAAGGTTCTCAAGTGATTGAGTTAACCGAAAGAGTGTTTAGACTAAACATTTTATGTCTGCCTTCAGTAGATACAGAATTTAATAAATTAAGACAATATTTTGCTCAATCTAAAACTATTAGCATAGTACACAAAATTGGGTGACAAGCTATTATAGATATGCAGTAAATTAGTTGTCTTGGTTAAAACACAGAAAGATAACGTTGATTATTTGACAAAAAAGACATTTCAGCCTTGAGGCATAGACCTAATACATTATGCAAATCATAAACACAGATCAAACTTTTTGGGGAGTTCTATAGAACTGAAGATAGAATACCTACATTGTACAAAATTTGTGCCCCTAAATCATATGCATGTGCATTGGATGAGTATTATCATGAATTGGATGATAGACTAAGTGAATGGATATCAAAAAGGCTAAAGGATAGGCTAGGAGACAGAATTTTGGAGAAAAAACATATAACTTAAATATAATAATTTGTGCATGTTAAGCACAGGCCAAAGCTTGAAGGGAAAGGCCCATGTAAGATATTACAAGGCACAATTGTTTTTATGGCAAACTTAGAACTTTATGAGGAATTAAGATTGAATAAAAAATAGTAAGTTAAAGGAGATCAAGGTATATGACCCTACTGCAGTGTAACAAGACTAGCAGCATTCTTGATGCTATAGTTTGTGGTAAAATAAATAACATAACTGAATATAAGCACTTACAAATCTTAAAGAACAAAATATTAAGTGCAGTACAACTATTTGATAACAAAAAATAAGCTTACAAAGACATTTTCTCGCTATAAATGCTCTAATGATAACTCATGCCACAAATGCATTGTGTTAGTAAATCTAAGGTTATGCATATTCAATTGCAAGTGAAGAGAGATAAAAGCATACCCGGTCAACATTTAACAGGAAGAAGAACAAAGGATCAGTGAAAATCGCTACTAAGCATGAAATAACAAAGAATTTGTTCCACTGTTGTACAATCTTCGTATGTGGATTCATAATTGGAAGATTTGAATTTAATGAAGCAACTACTTTCCTCGCCCATCCCTTGCTATCACCATAAAGGATTTTATAAAGCTGCAACAGAAAATCTACATAAGAAATAATGCAAACACAATTCAGAAATTTGTATTTCAATAATACATTCATTTTGTTTAAACAAATCCCAAAAATTAATATATAGGCTATGTCCTCCGCTTCTCCAATAACTAATATATGGTAAAACCTTCATTATCCAAAAAATACATAATGCAAAAAATAAGCAAGTTTGTTGATCAATTTTTAGCATTTTAAGTAAAATGCCCAGTTTTAAGGCACAAAACTTTAATGAACAGCCTTTCAAACAAGTTGTAAACCATTTAAAATACTTCAATATTTACTAAAAAAAATCTAATAAAATTGGCAGCCAGGAATTTGAAAAACACAAGATCATTAGGTGGCTCAAAATCATGATACTAGGAACCCTAATAAGTTACCACATAAACAATAGAAGTGACTGATAGACGTTTATTATCTCAAAAGTGAGGAAATTAACCAAACTTTTTGGGAATATAACACCAGGTAAATTGTTAGGACATATATTTCTTTCTACCTTTTCATACTTGCAAGGATAAAAATGGAAGAGGACAATCCAAATATACTCACTCCAACACAACAGTTTTGTTTTTTTAAATGACAATTTAATTAGAGTTAAAGCATGCAGCAGTTACTGCTGCAATAACCGAATAGTCCCATTACTTAGAGAAAATTAAGCAATCAAACCAGAAAACATAAAAAAGAACTGAACTAGAAAGGCAACACTCTATCCTAAACCTGCATTGCTATTCTCTGATTTTATTAATTCTCCAAGTTCCTTACTGTCTCACTTAGCTACTCATCCAGTTTAACTTAACATAAAACCAATCTATGATAAATAAAAGAAGGAAAAATATTTAAATCCTGCAAAAGACAGCACAAAGCTTTTGCACACCTGAATTCCGACTCTTCACTTTCCACCTTCCACCTTAAGAATAATGTTTTGTGGATTTTTATTCTGGTTCACTTGCTAGGAGGTCCCTCTCTACATCCTTTGGATAGCTCCTTAACACTGGCATGTTAAAAAATAGTGCAGGTTTTCATATTACAGCCATACGATATAGTCATATTTTAATTCAGCCAACTTTTGAACCTCCTTTTCACACTTCGGAGCCCTACTAAAAACAAAAGTCCTCGTTGTTTCCACCAACAAACCATAAACTGATATGTTTGCCGCCATTACCACGTCATGGTGTAATTACTCTTATTTTCAATTACATTTATCATCCTACAGACCATAATAGGATCATAAAATTAAACTTTTCAGTTCCTCCAGCGCCACATAGAAGTTTCTCCAAAGACACCCACGAAGTCGCCAAAATATTATACAGACCCTCCATGCATCTCAAATTTCCACATGTACAAGAGCTATTTGCCAACCAGTAATCTTAATGAGTGGGAATATGTTGATGGGTATCATGTTCCAATAACAAAAGTCCTTTCAAAAACTTACCACTAAAGCTTCCATACATCTAGTTCATCACTGATATGGTTAATCATGAAGAATAACCTTAGGTTTTGTTTGTAAATAACTCATGAGTTAAGGAATGAGTTTTAAAAAGATGTTTTAAAATAGAGCTTTAAAAAAAAAGTTTTAGTAACTAGAAATAGAATTTTGGTGAAAAACAATTTTGTAGGATTTTAATATTTTGAGCTTAAAAATAAAAACTTTTGGAAAAAAAGGTTTGAAATACCACTATTAAACAAACCATCCAATGTCATGAGAAGTATCATGCCATGCAGAATATATTGAAACGTCTTCAATTTCACATTTGATTGCTTTTGTTTTGCATCAGGCACAATTTGCATGCAGGTAAACATGCTAGTGCACCATACGTACATAATTGGTATAAGTGTGACAGCAAAGATGTGCTGATTCCCGCTCATGATTCGGCACATAATTTTGGGATATAAGTTGGCATTTTCAGATTACATAAATTCCTAGTTTAGCATGTGCTGTGTAATATAGCAAATAATATGCTTGTTTCCCAAAACATGGATTCAAGCCGAGGTCTTTTTTTTACTTTTTGCAATGAAGGATAAGGCTGCATACATCTATCCACACAAGAACCTAGTTCACAGAAAAAACTTGGAATAACCATAAATGACTTCCAGGATCCCAGAATGTAATGAAACTCATATAAAGTAAGCTAACATAGGATAGTCAACTTATTAATCAGAATGATGAAGTAAGCGCACCTTATTCTCAATTTGAACTTTCTTTTCCTTGTTACCTTCCTGCTTGGCTCTGTAAGCTCCAGGACACTGAACACAGTCAGTTTTATTGCACATTCCCAATGGCCCAGATTTTATCAAATTTTCATTTTTCATACCATGACTATGGTACTGCAACTTAGCATTTACCAACTCTTCATGTGCCATTGTAAGTGTTCTACTGTATTGCTTTCCCAGCTTAGGCCCAAAAGACTTCTCTGTTTTTTTATTCATGAGCAAAGGTCCACTGAAACCAATGGGAGAGTTACCCCCACTATGAAAAGGTGCATTGTGGCATGTAAGGTCCCCTTCCTTTTCATTAAATGGGCTCATCGTTCTGCTTATAGATGTACTTTTAGCATGAAGGTTTTGCATTTTAGCATCTTTAGCTGAAACCATAGTATTGTATCAAACATTTATTTAAACATGGACCTGAAATAAAGCCAATGACCAAGAGCACATGAAATTACAGAATGCACCAAAATGAGCCCCTGCCTTTCAGCAAGTAGTAGGTGTCAGGAAATTGATTAATAAGAAGTCCAAAACTTTGATGTACAGATAAAAGAAGATCTAGACACAAGTAATTTAACAAAGTTAAATAAGATAAAATTAAGACACAAGTAATTTGACAAAGCTAAATAGGATAGAATTATCCTGGAAAGCAGAGGCAAAACGATATAGAATTATCCTAGAAAGAAGAGGCAAAAATGACACTATCCATGGGTATAAATTAGCATGTGAGGCACAAAAAGCACATTATCCTTAATGTAGATCAAGTCCCTAGGTGCACTAATTTGTGCTTTATCTTCAAATTCTCAAGATAAAACCCATTTTCATGTTTGGATCTCACGTGCACAATCAACGAGCTACAGAAACTCAAATCAGGACTGTTTTCTTGTTGCCCAAACAGGAAGCAAGCAAGATCGCAAGTTGAATCATTTCACCGATTTCAAAAATGACTTTAACCTAATACTTCATTTGATGTTTGAAAGTCACTCATATATATAGAAAACCCGACTGCTATATTTTGATAACCTATTCATTGCACCTAGCAGCGAATACAGCACTTGAGATTAGCAATTTTTGGAAATGACACATCCCATCATTTGGTATTTGGCTGATGAAACTGACCAGTCACTTCAAAAAATGAATTTTATGTAAAAGTAGGTGTAAAAGTTACATGGCAGAGCCCAAAACATTCCTTATTCGGATTCAAAAGCTTCCAAGTGGAATTCATCACAAACAAAACTGAGAACGAGCTCTAACTACCTGTTGAGGTCACTTTTTCGAAAGCTATTCTTCATGTCTATCTTTTAAAGTCTGTGCTATGGTCTCTTTAAATTCTGCTTCCTCACAATCTTCCAAATTGAGTTTCCTGTAGTTTTGCAACCGCCAATTATAAGTTTGTTTATCAAATTGTATGCCATTGTAAAATAAGCACTTGCTTTATTCAAACGACGAGCTACAGCTGAGCACCCTAGAGGAACAAGGATAGAAGTTGAGAATTGTGAACAGAGCAGGTTTTAAATTCATGAACAATGGGAATGCAATTTTCTCATTTATTCATTTTCATTCAAGCAGCACAGCATTGCCAAGTAAGGCCTAAAAGGAACCATACTAGTGTTGGTCCCTAATCCCTAAACTTCTTGAGATAAACATAAAGAAATCCTCGTACACTTAAGTTAGAAATGAATAAACCATCCATCACTCAAAACACAATGGAAAAATAGAAAAATATTTTCGGCAAAAAAAAAAATCAAAAGAAAGAAAAAACAGTAAATGAATCATAAGCATAAGGTTTATGTGAAAAGCACAAAAATTTGAGAACAAACATGGCCACAATCTAGAAAGATCTTTACAACTTATGAAGAAATTACAAAATTTTTCTTACAGCTTAAACTCTTCTCTGTGACACAAAAAAATTTATTGATAGCTTATAACACAAAAAGAAGAAGTTTATGTTTTCAGGAGCATGTTCTTAGTTTTCTTCACTCAATTAATTCTAGGATAAGTTGCTGATAGTCTTCTTAGTTTGTTCCTTATTATAATTAGGTTCTAGAATTTAAAAAATAAGCACATAGGTTCCTCAAGTATAATCATATATAAAACTAGATCCTTGCCAACTCAAAGGTTTTATTTGATAAGTGCATTATCATGTATGCACCCACTTTTATTTCTCATTGTCTTATCCATTTTATTTTCTTTGTTCTTCCACAGTTATCCTAAACCCTAAATCCTCTCTACTACCCATTTGTAATAAATTGATTGTCAATTTGAAGGCAAACAAAACCCTAAACCCTCAACTACAATTTTGATTCTTCCAACTTTACTCCTGTACAATCTTCAACATATAGTTAAAAGATGTGTGTGCTATTGTGGCAGGCAAATTTGAATTCACATTGCTCCATATAATTATAACTTCAATTTTCTTTTCTTAGTTTCACCTTGCATCCTTACTGTAATATTATTTCAGTTTTGTGCTGGTTTGAATAATGGAAATGACAAGCTCATTCAAGTATTCCTACAGGGTTCATTATGCAATTGGTGTGTATGAATATTGCAATGTTGATCCAAATTTGTATGCTTGGTTTGATGCTAACTCAAATATGAAAGTCATTGAAAGCCAGTATCTTTTCCATTGAGAAGACCAGTAAATTTCCAAATAATGGAGACAAGGATTAGTTTCCATCTTACACTATTCATAACGGCAGCAAAAATATCTCTTCGCATTTTACTATGACGAAGAAAGAAGACACTTCAGATTTCAAGTACATGCACAAATTTATTTTGTTGAGTCTTCATGTTTTTATAAATATGCACAACATCAAATTCTTCTCAAGAGCACATCCCACCAACATGCATTATCCATGTTTTTGCCTTATTAGCTTATCCCTTTGCTATTCCAAACATCTTAACATCCATTGTACATGCCCTAGTACACATTTGACTCAAAGCCTATTGCATAGTTGTACACAAATGCCACATTCACAATGTTGCACATAATCACATCCATGATACAGGTATACCTCATACTCCCATGACATACATTGCACACAATGACTTGCAAAACAACTAAAAACCGAACTTGGTTAAGTCCATGCTTTCTCATCCGTGATCAGGCCCCACACATTAACAATTAGAAGCTGTAAGCAATAACCAGGGCGGAGGTACAATTCACTGATGTGCATACATGCATTTATTACTAAGATATCAAATTCAAAGAAGCAGTAGTCACAATTTAATAGTCACCTATTCAGAGACCACATGGGTTAAATCAAAAGATCGTAGAGACATATAAGCATAGCATACCGAAAACACGATTAGAAACTAAAACGAAGCAAAGAGAGTGTAGAAGCTGCGCTTTAAGCTGGATTCAATCAGTAGTTTCATGCAATTGTCAAAGCAGTAACGCAAGACCAAAAGCAGCCATTAAACCGAGCTTTCTTGGAGATGAATTATTACAAGCATCCGAATCATCGCACCGTGGATGCGGTTAGAGGAGGACGAAGAACTTATTCGAAATCTTGAAACCGAGCCCACCATACCATCTCAAACGAGGCGGATTTGGCTAATCAAACAAAAGATATGAGAGAAACTAATCGGAGAGGGAAATGAACAATGCCGACATGAATCATTTCCAACAACCAAATATTGAATCACAAGCAAGGAGACGAATGACGTTTGGCGTTGGGTAAGCGCACCGGAGCAATAGAGGCGGAGGAGGAGAAACGGGCAACGGGCGCGGAAGTTGCCAAATCCTCTGCCAGGCCATTTCTCCATATTTTTTCGCTTTTCAGTAATAGAGCGTTTGTGATGCATGTAAACCGAAATATATATCGTGTCTGACGGGTTAATGGGTCTTACTCGTATACGTCAGTGGATTTCATATAAGAAAAATGTTATAAGCTCGGTTAATTAATCATAGAGAGTTTATATAGATTTTAAAAAAAAGATCATTTCGTCTCCATTTCTCAGTAAATTAAATCTTTAAGAGATATCAAATGACCTTTTTACCACCCTATTGACCTCAAAAGTATATTTTTTTGGTATTTATTGATTTGTAGAAGTCACATTAGAATAAAAAAAATAAGATGAAAAGATGAAAAAAAAATAAACAAAAGAATAAATTTTTATGAAAACTTTGGTATGATTTGAGTATCATGAGATGTTAAAGGTTTCTAGAAAGTTAGTAAAATGATAAAGAATCTTCTAAATAATACAAATATGATGAAAAACAAGCAACTATGGAGTCATGTGGGTAAGTAATAGCATATAATGATCTTTGAGTATTTAGATATTTAATAACACCTTATTGTTTTCAAGTTTTATTTATGCTTGATTTATCCTAAAATTATACTATAAATTCTTCACAATTATGAACTTCAGTAATTCAAGTTCGGGTCTTAGTTCTCATAGTTTCTTTATTTTGGATCATATTTTTTTCAAAAAAATATACATAATTAATAAATATTTATAAAAATTATCCTCTAATTAAACTACTTATAATCATTGATAATATTAAGTCTTCTCTCTCTTTTAGACTCGATTTATCATAAAATAATATAATTTATAATTTTTTATTACTTGATGATTTAGCTTTTGTCAATATATAATTAAATCATAATCATTAATTTAAGATGTTACAAAATAATTAACCATTTTCTTAAAGAATTTTCCTCAAAGATTCTTAGCACAATTATTATTCATTGGCTTGTCAGTCACATTGTGTTCCCCTAATCCAAATTCTCTAATCTTCCTATTCTTTTATTTCCTTTGAAGTAAGATGTTAACTTTTTTAATGGCTTTTTTTACTTGTATCATATTTTTGTCTTACTCAATATGTCTTACCACTTTCATTAATTCTTAATACGAGTCAAATTGCATAAAAGCCATGACACTGCAAATAGAGTCCTCTAATCTCTTTCGAAATATATAACTCTTTGGCTTTTCAATAATTATCATCTCTACAACACACTTCACAAAACCTAGAAAATGTCTAATCATAATATGAAATTGTTATCCCTTAGTAGTATAGTTTTATGAGTTCATAACGATGTCCTTTCTCTTGTTGACTCTAAAACATAGCATTTTAGAAATGTTATGGAGTTTGTCCCGAAAAATTTCAAAGTTGTACCTATTGCCAGATCGCAAATCCTAAATCATCATTTAAAGTGAGTACCACCAAAGGAAATTCCTTATAATCTAAGTAACCCAAACCATCCATGAGTATTTCCAACCAATCATTTTCTTGCAAAGGTTCAATAGTGTGTGCGATGTGTTGTCATACTCCACCTGTATTAATCAATAATTTTTATCAAAATCAAAGTACTTATATGGAAAAAGATAAGGGCTTTTTTTCAAATAAGGAGAGATAATATTTTGTTACATAACTAATTACAAATTTATCCACAAAAAATCTCAAAAATGGACTTTGTTTCATTATTTCTTTATTATTTGATATCTACATTAAAAATTAGTTATATTCTAATCAATATTATGCTATTTCAGGACTCTTTGTATTCTCAATGCATTTCATAATATTTTTCCTTGATAACATCTTTTGTTGCAATGCTATCATACAATACATTCACTAATTTGTATTGTGAATGGATACACAACTTTCATTTAGATTATGATTTTAACATCTAATATTACTATCAAATGGTATGATAACTCATTGAAGTTGTTTTTGAAGCATCGCATTGGATGATCTATTCTTTTAGACCTTTCCTTATAGCTTTAATTATATTATCTAATATTATTATCAAACAATATGATGAGTTCCAATCGCTACCTTAATTATCGTATCTTAAGATTATACCATATGTTGAACTAATCGTATTATATGAAGAATATATTAGTACCATATAACCCCCTCGAGAAGACTTATTTTTGGTCTCCTTAAGCTTTATCATACTATACATTAAACACTTCTTAGTGTATAATTCTGATATCCTCAAATCATCTATGCTAAGTATCGTGCAATATTTTAAGATAAGTTTATTTAATTGATAAATTAAGCTATCTCCTAAATTGTGCCAAATTATGTTAAAATAAAGTATTTCAAAATATAGAAACGAATATAGAATTGGGTAGAATTTGAAAAGACAAGTTCAACGACACTTATTTTTTCTTAATTATAATTTATTTGGACTTATTATATTTTTTAAGTTAAAGAGGATAAATATGTAATTTTAATAAATTAATAATTTAATTATATTTTTATAAAGTAATACGAAATCCTTAGTTATGGGATTTTCAGTTTTGACCCTTCCTAAATCCTTTTCGGTGATTCCTAATCTATTGAACCAAAGAATTCCTTCTTGTTAAAGCCTAGGAGTAGTCCATCAACAAATCCCAATGAGATCCCGCATAGAGAGAGAATCCATAGTGAGCTCGACGATAGCATCAACAAGGATTCTGTTAGTCCTTAAACCATGACATTCAATTTTAGCTCTTGGTTCGCCAATGTTTAGCAATGATTATTAATATTAAGTCTTAATCAATCCTTTGCCTTGTTATTATATTGATTAGAAGGAAAATTGTTCATAGATTGCAAAGCTCAGGTTTGGGAAATGGCAAACCCGGGAGAAAGTGTTGGAGGAGAGAGGAAAAATGAAGGAAGAGAAAATGCAAGCAAGGAAAAAATTAAGGTGAGTTGTGAAAGCTTGAACAAGGATTACAATTTGCAAAACTTCTACCATTGAGCTAAAGTTGTTACTGTTTGATAAGTTGAATCCAAGGAGCAGAATATTAGATAACAATAAGAATCAAGCATGAAAAATAAAAATAAAAAATCTTAAAGTAAGTATTCTAACAACAATTTATATACTTGTGATTTTTATAATATTGAATTGTAAGCATACCTTGTGATGTTTAATATACAATTATTGCAATTAATTTTGTTAAATTATGTAGGAAGTAATAGTTTGAGACCTTAAACACATAAGTATGATGAACAGTTATGTATACTTGTTTTATGTTCATTAATGTACTCCTTGTTTCAATATAACTAGCATGTTATAAAATTTAAAAGCATAATGCATCATTTGTTGTTTCAATTGCAAATATTTATTTATAAATTGTGAAATTTTGAAATTGTGCTCATGTTAAATAAAGAAGTGCAATTGTCAATTGAAACTATTTTAGACCATCACATTTTCATTATACTTTTATATTCAGTTATCTCTAAATTATATGTACATGATACAAATCATATAAATCATCATTTTAGTTTAGCTACAAAGCTTATTTACAAAAACAATTCTTTTGTACATGCTATTCCTATGTGTGCTCATTATTGTATTACGATTCTAGAATACTTGAAACGTTAGCCACTAACACCCTTTTGGATCAATAAAGTAAGAAATAAATAATTCTAGTATTCTTTATAATGTTATATATGTATATATATAGTTTACTTCATCTTTATTTCTATCAAGGTTACTTGTTCTTTTTTTTTCTTCCATTATTTTCTATTTTTGGTCTCTTTATCTTTTCATAGTTTTATTATTCTTTTATTAGGTCATTGTTTCCTCTTAATATAATTATCATATAGTTTTTATCATTTTAGGTTGATATACCACTAATATATATTCTTTTGTTTTCATTCTTGGTCTATTTTATTATTAATGTTAGTTTTTTCTTTTCTTTTCTTCATTTTTTAGTCAGATTTATTGTTAATACCAATTTCTTTTACTTTTTCTTCATTCTTGGCCCAATTTATCGACAATGCAAGTTTTTGTCTATTTTTTCTGTAACCATGGGAAAGCAACTTTTTGGGAAACCAAAATTTCATTTCCTTATTTCTTTCTTTTATTTCATAGCTTAGTTAGCATGCTTCTATATTTATTTCATTTATTCTTTTTCCTTGTATCATGTTCATGCTTTCAACTTGCATATCAAAGAGTTTAACAGTACATACAAATACAAATACTTTATGTATGCAAGTATATATGTATATATATACATAGTAAATTGAACCTTAATAATTGCTATATACTATATAATTATGATGTATATTTGTATGTTTCATTCTTTTACAACTAGTTGTTAAATTTAAATGGTTATTTAATTAATATGAGGCTCCTAGTTTTTATTTTGTAGCTTAGGCAACTTTGATTTCCACCAACTAGTTGTTAAATTTTTTGAATAATTTATACACTTGCTTTTGCAATTTGTTTCACTTATTTTAGATGTCACACCTCTCTTTTGGCTATGTATAATTTTTTTTTTAAACTTAAAATAAATTTTCAAAAATTCAAAATAACATAAGATTATTAGAAAAATGCATGTCATATGTTTCGGTATCAAAAAAAGTTTGGAAGCAACTTCAACATATGGAGCCTTTGTAAGGTTAGCTCTTTACCTAAGTTTTTTTCCATTCTAGTTATTGCAACTTTCTCTTATCATAAGTGGAATGAAGTGGTCTAGTGGTTTTTTATAACAACCCAAAGGTAGGAGTAAATATTTAAATAATATTTCAAAGATTTTGAATTATCAATTATTTAAATTAACCAACATGATCTTAGGATTAAGTAGAATTCTAATAAAGAGAAAGAATTTATAATATCTCAAATATAATAAAATTTGAAGTATAAAATCATTTTAAATTATTTGGATTTTTAAAGAATTTTGGAGAATTTTAAGGGGTTGTTTTATAGATCCCTAAAAAATCGATACGATAACAATGAAGGAAGGTAAGTTAAGAAATATAGTCTAAGTTGTTGAAAGTTGAATTTTATAAATATCAAAATAAACGATTGAAGGTTAAAGAGGGATTTTTTATGGGTTTACAAAAATTAGTAAAATTGTGAAATGCTATTGAGACAAAATATAGAAGAGTAAGTTTAATAACATTTTTTTGGTACAAAAAGGAGGTGTGATAACTTGACATTAAAAGTTAAAGTTAAATTGAGAAAAATAATTAAATAATTTTAATAAGAAATTAAGGTTTGGGGATTTTTTTTAAGAAAATGATGCCAAAAAATGTGAAATTTTGTCAAGTGAAACTCATCAATGAGAATCACGTGAAATTGGTTGACAAACTTTTGGAGGTCATTTGGACAAAATGTTTAAGAAGTTGAATTAGCTTTAGCTTAAAATTATTCAATAATACCAATTGTATCCTTAAAACCTAAAATATTAAACAATGAAAGTGGTGATCACATGTGATGGAAGCCATTAGAATTAGAGGCAAAATGGTTTTTAGGGGTAAAGGAAAGGTCATGTAGCCATGGAGGTGCATTCTTTAAGGGTTTAAACCATCAAGGAGGTTATTAGACATGGGATCATGTGTAAAAGAGGAAGAGCATGGTACTAAGGGAACTTTCAAAAAATTTGAGAAATCGTTGCTTTGGTGGAGATCTTGAAAAGAAGAAAGAAAGAAAGAATGTTTTATTAAGGTGTTGGAATAAATCCATAAGAAACTAACCATGAATTAAAGATAATTTAAAGAAATTACTATAGCAAATACTATAATAGTGCTATAGTACGTGAGGAAAGAAAAAGATCATGAAATGAAATGCATTTTGACATCTATTCCAAGAGTTTATTATGATAAGAAAAGAGTGGTATGTAGGTTTGTGCTCATATTCATCTACTTAATGTAGTGTTGTTTGTAGTTTAGCAACCCAATAGGAAACAATTTGAAGTTATCATACTTGAGGATGATTGTTATCCATGCTTTAATGACATGTTGCATGTCTTTGGAATAGCATGATATGTGGTTATGTTAATTCCTTATGTTATATTATTTCTATCTTTAAATAGGGGTGTGCAACGTGCTCATAAAATATGAATCGTGAAAGTAGTCACTCAAACAAAAGGAAATAAGTTAATGATTGTTTTTATAAAAAATCTAAAATAAAAAAGAAAAAAAGAATAAGAAGAGTTGATTAAAAAGAATGGGGCATCAGCTTAATGAACTTGAAATTGACTTTTGAAATGGTGTAATCTAGAAGTGTAGTTATTATTCAAAATTATGTGCTTTTAAAATAGTACTCTCAAGAATTGAAAACCCCATTTCAAAATGACATATTTTGAAATTGGGGTAATAATTTGGAATGGGCATGCTTTGGAGGTAAGAATCAAAAGGATTTGAAATGTTAAAAGTCATTATCCTACATCCAATTAGATGAGTAGTAAAACGTGAAATAAATGAATAAAAAGTGAAAAAGAATTTATATTATTTTTTAAAAAAATATAGACAAAGGTTCTTTAAAGAAGAATTAAAGAAATTAACATTTAATTTAAACATTATTCACATGTTATATTTCATGATATTCAACTTGCATTTGATATAAGTCAAAAATACTTATTATATATATGTTATATAGTTTTTATCATTGAACTAATAATATTCGACTTAATCTATTTTATTACTTAAACATTTTAAGTGAGAATGAGACACAACACTGGACTCAATTGGAGTGTTAAGAGAGATAATACTTGACCTTATGTTTGATAATTGTTTCTTTGTTATCATATTGTATAAGTTAATGCGATAGTTTGTTTTTTTATTAAAACTAGACTTTTAAAATTCTATTCCATTATGATGTATGAACAAGGGTTTAAAGAATGGTCAAAAGGTTTATATTATTTCAAATTTGTTTTAAAAAATTGTTAACATGCTAAAAATTCTTTATTTACTAAGTAATTTATGAAAAAATTGTTTTTAAAACAAAAAATAAAGTAAAAAAACTAGATGATATAATACTAAACTTAAGAAAAGTTGGGTCTGGATGCCATAATTTAAGCATAGACTTTGCTTTTAATTTCTATCTAGTAGCGTTTACACTAGAATTTGGATTGTTTTGAGTGGTGTTGAACTACTTTCATTCGTGTTTTGTTGAATTTAAGAGGTTTGCAATTATTTTTTTCTCTTAATTCTTTGTTTTCATTCCTTCAAGATTGATATGATTTGAAAGCTAAGTTAGAAGTTAATGTTGTTTTATTGGAAGTAGATTACAGCATGAAAACTAGAGAATCGATTGTTGCAAGTGTGGAATAGATGAATGTTCATAGGATAGATGATCGTTCTTATGTGTCCTTCGCGAGTTTATGAGTGCTATGTTGTGCCAAATTGGATCATTCAATGGGCAGTCCCTTCAACTCTTTTGGGGGAGTTTGAGAAACTTTTTATCGAGTACAAATTTTGGTGCCTTAAGCAAATAAGAGTCAAGAACATTTTTTTATGGAAAAGTGAGTGTGTTGTGACTATTTTTGCATGTTTTTACTTATGTAAGAAATAAAGAGAAAGTTGAGAATGGAACTAGAGAAATATCAAAAAATTTAGATAAATGAATTTAAATTTTTTATAATGTAAGTATTGGTTTTATTATGAAAATGTAGAATTGAGTGTGATAACATTACATATTTTACTTATACATTGAGTTTTGATACATATCATGAAATGTAGTTGTGGTGACATCCAACTTGCCTTTCTAAATGATGCCACGACATCTACTTGTTATTAGTTTTGAAGACTCTTTTTTATAAATAAAATGAGTCATATTATATCCTCAAAATATTTTAAACGCATTTAAAACGAAATTATGATCAATATAAACTATCATATTTCTTTTAAAAATGTGATCCATACTTTTGTAGTAGAATGACTAATATAGTTTAATATTAATGAAATAAAAATAGATATCATAACAACTTATACAAAATGATAATATAAAAAATAACTATTAAATATAAAAGACATATATTATCCATCTTGCTATTCCCTTGGAATCTTATATTGTGTCTTATTTGACCTAAAATATTAGGTCATAAAATAGGTTAGGAAATTATTACTTGCTTAATAGCAAAAATAATGTAATATATATGTAAACAAAAATATATTAGGGTCATGTTTGATTTTGGGTCAATATAATATATAAAAAATAAACTAATAACATATAAAACACTTTTTTTTTAAAAATATCCTCTAATTTTGAGAAATCATGTAAATTTCTTTTTACTCTTTTATTCTATCATTTTATAATTCACTTATTTCTTATCATGTCATGTTGAAACAAATTAAGTCATTATTGACAAACACCATTTATATATTTGTTTAGATATAATCATTTCAATAAACTCTTGTTCTTATTGTTTTTTCAACACAATAAAATTAACAATTGAAAAATTTATAAATTTAAATTACTATTCCTAACAAAGTTAGTGCACATCATCTAATACTCTATCAATCATTTAAATATATATATATATATATATATATATATATATATATATATATATATATATATATATATATATATATATATATATAGATGATACAAAGCATGCCTACATTAGTTTCAATTACTAGTGGTCTCACCCCAAAATTTATCTTTTCTTGATTTATGCACTTTTCATAAGCATGATTTTTCTTTTGTAATGTTCCTAATTCGTTGACTTAAAACCACATAATAATTTTTCTCAAATTTCTCTTGCTTACTTGTAGCATCTTATTTTCCATTCTATTTCTTCCCCTTTTCTTCAAGTCAATTTTAGACTTAGTGAATTTTTTAACTTTGTGAAAACTCTCACACAGATGAATTCCATTTTTCCTTTATAATCACTTGGCATTAATTCTTCTACCTCGCATTCTAAATCCCTCCAAATAGCCATGCCACTTCAAAGAATCTCATTAGATTCATGTGGTTTTTTCAATTCTTCAAGTCACCATTGATCAACTTTTCCTTAATCGTGCATTGAGGGTTAGCAAATTAGATATTTAAAGAAATTTAATTAATGATTAAATCAGATTTTGTGTAATCCAATATTTCTCACATTTTTTATAAACTTGACCTCCAAAAACATGTCAATCAATTCCACATGATTCCATTTACAAGTTTTATTTGTCAATCAATTTTCAAATTATTTTTCATCATTTAGTATTTTTAATAATGTTTCAAACTAAAAAAACTTGATAAATTTATTTTATTAATTTTTTGAAAATTATTTTAGCTTTTAATTCTATGATCATTCACCTTAATTTTATGCTAAGAAAATTCTACTATATCATTCCTTATAACTTTTTGTTTTGGTTACATTTTTTTATTTTGAGTTTATTTCATATTTTTAATAAATTTTTTTATGCATTCTTAGGTTTAGAAATAAATTAATTATTAAATCTATTAAATATTTTATCTTTATTCTATTGCTTATAAAACTTTATTTTCACCATCTAGATATCATTAAACTTCTTATAATATACACACTTAATTTTATAGTTCACCTTTGTGGTCCCCTTGACCATGGTATCGCCAAATTTTTAAACCATTTTTTTTCAAATCCATAGCATGATCACATATTGAAATCTAATAAAATTCAAATAAAAACTATTATATTCTTTTTACAATCAAGTTCATATAAAAACTATTACAATAAAAATAAAAAAAATAAAAAAAATAAAAATACTATAAGACACAAGTCCCCATTGTCGAAAATAGAGTTATATAATTTTATAGTATCCTAACACAACCAAAATAAATGCAAATAATAAAGTGAGCTAATATCTTGTTACACCCCATTTTTCCTAGGCTGATTTTTGGCATACAATTTTTTTTTTTTTTTTTTTTTTTTTATATATATATAGACAGCTCAGATCGTCCCATACCAACCTGAGTAGCCTACGAAAACATAGGATATAACACATCATTACACACCTACTTTCCTTAACAATGTGGATCCCATCTCCCGGGTACACCGTCAAATCAGGTTCATGACTCCTGAATTAACCGGTGGACTCGCGCAATGTTACTCCTACTAGACCCAATACTCCTAACCCATACGGGTAGGAGAACCGATCTAATAGAAGTCTGAACCCCCACGGTTAAGTTCCATAGTCATGTAATGACCTCACCATCAAACAAAAAGATATATAACATCCTCAGATAAAATATGGTACTCCACACACCATACTCCAAGACAATAAAATAAAACAGTGAATGAACTACATCACAAGAATAAGATCCAAGTCCAACAAGTGCAATATTATCCAACCAGAAATATAAGTCAGAATTACCCTCACATATTACATGACATATGAGAATAACAATCTCATTAAATACATCCAACAGCAACAATCAACTAACCAGAATATCTCAGACAATCACAAATCAGATATCCTCCACAATCCTGCTGACCACGATCCCACCTAATCTGGTAGCGTCAAGTCTGCCGAGCCACTGAAAATATATAATACAGGAATGAGCTACGCCCAGTAGGAAAGACAGCTAGTAAAACTCACATGCAAGAGAAGGATAATAGCAAAAATATAGGAATACAGCATAACAATGTAAGGTGGATAGGCACTCTCAGTCCCAGACTCCGACCAACCACAGTCACCCCTAGTCACACCAGAGTAGCTCTCCTCTGGGCTTCCAGGTAGCGTGCCAGTGGGAACGCCCATCTCGAAACACGCATGGCGCCTAAGCACCCGACACCGCAGCGTCTCTCGTCAATCAATCTCCTGGAGACTATAGACAGATCCAGTCACAAAATCTCTAGCCAACGTGAGACACCCCTGCCACCCTAAGGCGCGCAGGCCTACACACTTGTATAAGTTAATGCGATAGTTTGTTTTTTTATTAAAACTAGACTTTTAAAATTCTATTCCATTATGATGTATGAACAAGGGTTTAAAGAATGGTCAAAAGGTTTATATTATTTCAAATTTGTTTTAAAAAATTGTTAACATGCTAAAAATTCTTTATTTACTAAGTAATTTATGAAAAAATTGTTTTTAAAACAAAAAATAAAGTAAAAAAACTAGATGATATAATACTAAACTTAAGAAAAGTTGGGTCTAGATGCCATAATTTAAGCATAGACTTTGCTTTTAATTTCTATCTAGTAGCGTTTACACTAGAATTTGGATTGTTTTGAGTGGTGTTGAACTACTTTCATTCGTGTTTTGTTGAATTTAAGAGGTTTGCAATTATTTTTTTCTCTTAATTCTTTGTTTTCATTCCTTCAAGATTGATATGATTTGAAAGCTAAGTTAGAAGTTAATGTTGTTTTATTGGAAGTAGATTACAGCATGAAAACTAGAGAATCGATTGTTGCAAGTGTGGAATAGATGAATGTTCATAGGACAGATGATCGTTCTTATGTGTCCTTCGCGAGTTTATGAGTGCTATGTTGTGCCAAATTGGATCATTCAATGGGCAGTCCCTTCAACTCTTTTGGGGGAGTTTGAGAAACTTTTTAAATTACTCGAGTACAAATTTTGGTGCCTTAAGCAAATAAGAGTCAAGAACATTTTTTTATGGAAAAGTGAGTGTGTTGTGACTATTTTTGCATGTTTTTACTTATGTAAGAAATAAAGAGAAAGTTGAGAATGGAACTAGAGAAATATCAAAAAATTTAGATAAATGAATTTAAATTTTTTATAATGTAAGTATTGGTTTTATTATGAAAATGTAGAATTGAGTGTGATAACATTACATATTTTACTTATACATTGAGTTTTGATACATATCATGAAATGTAGTTGTGGTGACATCCAACTTGCCTTTCTAAATGATGCCACGACATCTACTTGTTATTAGTTTTGAAGACTCTTTTTTATAAATAAAATGAGTCATATTATATCCTCAAAATATTTTAAACGCATTTAAAACGAAATTATGATCAATATAAACTATCATATTTCTTTTAAAAATGTGATCCATACTTTTGTAGTAGAATGACTAATATAGTTTAATATTAATGAAATAAAAATAGATATCATAACAACTTATACAAAATGATAATATAAAAAATAACTATTAAATATAAAAGACATATATTATCCATCTTGCTATTCCCTTGGAATCTTATATTGTGTCTTATTTGACCTAAAATATTAGGTCATAAAATAGGTTAGGAAATTATTACTTGCTTAATAGCAAAAATAATGTAATATATATGTAAACAAAAATATATTAGGGTCATGTTTGATTTTGGGTCAATATAATATATAAAAAATAAACTAATAACATATAAAACACTTTTTTTTTAAAAAATATCCTCTAATTTTGAGAAATCATGTAAATTTCTTTTTACTCTTTTATTCTATCATTTTATAATTCACTTATTTCTTATCATGTCATGTTGAAAAAAATTAAGTCATTATTGACAAACACCATTTATATATTTGTTTAGATATAATCATTTCAATAAACTCTTGTTCTTATTGTTTTTTCAACACAATAAAATTAACAATTGAAAAATTTATAAATTTAAATTACTATTCCTAACAAAGTTAGTGCACATCATCTAATACTCTATCAATCATTTAAATATATATATATATATATATATATATATATATATATATATATATATATATATAGATGATACAAAGCATGCCTACATTAGTTTCAATTACTAGTGGTCTCACCCCAAAATTTATCTTTTCTTGATTTATGCACTTTTCATAAGCATGATTTTTCTTTTGTAATGTTCCTAATTCGTTGACTTAAAACCACATAATAATTTTTCTCAAATTTCTCTTGCTTACTTGTAGCATCTTATTTTCCATTCTATTTCTTCCCCTTTTCTTCAAGTCAATTTTAGACTTAGTGAATTTTTTAACTTTGTGAAAACTCTCACACAGATGAATTCCATTTTTCCTTTATAATCACTTGGCATTAATTCTTCTACCTCGCATTCTAAATCCCTCCAAATAGCCATGCCACTTCAAAGAATCTCATTAGATTCATGTGGTTTTTTCAATTCTTCAAGTCACCATTGATCAACTTTTCCTTAATCGTGCATTGAGGGTTAGCAAATTAGATATTTAAAGAAATTTAATTAATGATTAAATCAGATTTTGTGTAATCCAATATTTCTCACATTTTTTATAAACTTGACCTCCAAAAACATGTCAATCAATTCCACATGATTCCATTTACAAGTTTTATTTGTCAATCAATTTTCAAATTATTTTTCATCATTTAGTATTTTTAATAATGTTTCAAACTAAAAAAACTTGATAAATTTATTTTATTAATTTTTTGAAAATTATTTTAGCTTTTAATTCTATGATCATTCACCTTAATTTTATGCTAAGAAAATTCTACTATATCATTCCTTATAACTTTTTGTTTTGGTTACATTTTTTTATTTTGAGTTTATTTCATATTTTTAATAAATTTTTTTATGCATTCTTAGGTTTAGAAATAAATTAATTATTAAATCTATTAAATATTTTATCTTTATTCTATTGCTTATAAAACTTTATTTTCACCATCTAGATATCATTAAACTTCTTATAATATACACACTTAATTTTATAGTTCACCTTTGTGGTCCCCTTGACCATGGTATCGCCAAATTTTTAAACCATTTTTTTTCAAATCCATAGCATGATCACATATTGAAATCTAATAAAATTCAAATAAAAACTATTATATTCTTTTTACAATCAAGTTCATATAAAAACTATTACAATAAAAATAAAAAAAATAAAAAAAATAAAAATACTATAAGACACAAGTCCCCATTGTCGAAAATAGAGTTATATAATTTTATAGTATCCTAACACAACCAAAATAAATGCAAATAATAAAGTGAGCTAATATCTTGTTACACCCCATTTTTCCTAGGCTGATTTTTGGCATACAATTTTTTTTTTTTTTTTTTTTTTTTATATATATATAGACAGCTCAGATCGTCCCATACCAACCTGAGTAGCCTACGAAAACATAGGATATAACACATCATTACACACCTACTTTCCTTAACAATGTGGATCCCATCTCCCGGGTACACCGTCAAATCAGGTTCATGACTCCTGAATTAACCGGTGGACTCGCGCAATGTTACTCCTACTAGACCCAATACTCCTAACCCATACGGGTAGGAGAACCGATCTAATAGAAGTCTGAACCCCCACGGTTAAGTTCCATAGTCATGTAATGACCTCACCATCAAACAAAAAGATATATAACATCCTCAGATAAAATATGGTACTCCACACACCATACTCCAAGACAATAAAATAAAACAGTGAATGAACTACATCACAAGAATAAGATCCAAGTCCAACAAGTGCAATATTATCCAACCAGAAATATAAGTCAGAATTACCCTCACATATTACATGACATATGAGAATAACAATCTCATTAAATACATCCAACAGCAACAATCAACTAACCAGAATATCTCAGACAATCACAAATCAGATATCCTCCACAATCCTGCTGACCACGATCCCACCTAATCTGGTAGCGTCAAGTCTGCCGAGCCACTGAAAATATATAATACAGGAATGAGCTACGCCCAGTAGGAAAGACAGCTAGTAAAACTCACATGCAAGAGAAGGATAATAGCAAAAATATAGGAATACAGCATAACAATGTAAGGTGGATAGGCACTCTCAGTCCCAGACTCCGACCAACCACAGTCACCCCTAGTCACACCAGAGTAGCTCTCCTCTGGGCTTCCAGGTAGCGTGCCAGTGGGAACGCCCATCTCGAAACACGCATGGCGCCTAAGCACCCGACACCGCAGCGTCTCTCGTCAATCAATCTCCTGGAGACTATAGACAGATCCAGTCACAAAATCTCTAGCCAACGTGAGACACCCCTGCCACCCTAAGGCGCGCAGGCCTACACACTTGTATAAGTTAATGCGATAGTTTGTTTTTTTATTAAAACTAGACTTTTAAAATTCTATTCCATTATGATGTATGAACAAGGGTTTAAAGAATGGTCAAAAGGTTTATATTATTTCAAATTTGTTTTAAAAAATTGTTAACATGCTAAAAATTCTTTATTTACTAAGTAATTTATGAAAAAATTGTTTTTAAAACAAAAAATAAAGTAAAAAAACTAGATGATATAATACTAAACTTAAGAAAAGTTGGGTCTAGATGCCATAATTTAAGCATAGACTTTGCTTTTAATTTCTATCTAGTAGCGTTTACACTAGAATTTGGATTGTTTTGAGTGGTGTTGAACTACTTTCATTCGTGTTTTGTTGAATTTAAGAGGTTTGCAATTATTTTTTTCTCTTAATTCTTTGTTTTCATTCCTTCAAGATTGATATGATTTGAAAGCTAAGTTAGAAGTTAATGTTGTTTTATTGGAAGTAGATTACAGCATGAAAACTAGAGAATCGATTGTTGCAAGTGTGGAATAGATGAATGTTCATAGGATAGATGATCGTTCTTATGTGTCCTTCGCGAGTTTATGAGTGCTATGTTGTGCCAAATTGGATCATTCAATGGGCAGTCCCTTCAACTCTTTTGGGGGAGTTTGAGAAACTTTTTAAATTACTCGAGTACAAATTTTGGTGCCTTAAGCAAATAAGAGTCAAGAACATTTTTTTATGGAAAAGTGAGTGTGTTGTGACTATTTTTGCATGTTTTTACTTATGTAAGAAATAAAGAGAAAGTTGAGAATGGAACTAGAGAAATATCAAAAAATTTAGATAAATGAATTTAAATTTTTTATAATGTAAGTATTGGTTTTATTATGAAAATGTAGAATTGAGTGTGATAACATTACATATTTTACTTATACATTGAGTTTTGATACATATCATGAAATGTAGTTGTGGTGACATCCAACTTGCCTTTCTAAATGATGCCACGACATCTACTTGTTATTAGTTTTGAAGACTCTTTTTTATAAATAAAATGAGTCATATTATATCCTCAAAATATTTTAAACGCATTTAAAACGAAATTATGATCAATATAAACTATCATATTTCTTTTAAAAATGTGATCCATACTTTTGTAGTAGAATGACTAATATAGTTTAATATTAATGAAATAAAAATAGATATCATAACAACTTATACAAAATGATAATATAAAAAATAACTATTAAATATAAAAGACATATATTATCCATCTTGCTATTCCCTTGGAATCTTATATTGTGTCTTATTTGACCTAAAATATTAGGTCATAAAATAGGTTAGGAAATTATTACTTGCTTAATAGCAAAAATAATGTAATATATATGTAAACAAAAATATATTAGGGTCATGTTTGATTTTGGGTCAATATAATATATAAAAAATAAACTAATAACATATAAAACACTTTTTTTTTAAAAATATCCTCTAATTTTGAGAAATCATGTAAATTTCTTTTTACTCTTTTATTCTATCATTTTATAATTCACTTATTTCTTATCATGTCATGTTGAAACAAATTAAGTCATTATTGACAAACACCATTTATATATTTGTTTAGATATAATCATTTCAATAAACTCTTGTTCTTATTGTTTTTTCAACACAATAAAATTAACAATTGAAAAATTTATAAATTTAAATTACTATTCCTAACAAAGTTAGTGCACATCATCTAATACTCTATCAATCATTTAAATATATATATATATATATATATATATATATATATATATATATATATATATATATATATATAGATGATACAAAGCATGCCTACATTAGTTTCAATTACTAGTGGTCTCACCCCAAAATTTATCTTTTCTTGATTTATGCACTTTTCATAAGCATGATTTTTCTTTTGTAATGTTCCTAATTCGTTGACTTAAAACCACATAATAATTTTTCTCAAATTTCTCTTGCTTACTTGTAGCATCTTATTTTCCATTCTATTTCTTCCCCTTTTCTTCAAGTCAATTTTAGACTTAGTGAATTTTTTAACTTTGTGAAAACTCTCACACAGATGAATTCCATTTTTCCTTTATAATCACTTGGCATTAATTCTTCTACCTCGCATTCTAAATCCCTCCAAATAGCCATGCCACTTCAAAGAATCTCATTAGATTCATGTGGTTTTTTCAATTCTTCAAGTCACCATTGATCAACTTTTCCTTAATCGTGCATTGAGGGTTAGCAAATTAGATATTTAAAGAAATTTAATTAATGATTAAATCAGATTTTGTGTAATCCAATATTTCTCACATTTTTTATAAACTTGACCTCCAAAAACATGTCAATCAATTCCACATGATTCCATTTACAAGTTTTATTTGTCAATCAATTTTCAAATTATTTTTCATCATTTAGTATTTTTAATAATGTTTCAAACTAAAAAAACTTGATAAATTTATTTTATTAATTTTTTGAAAATTATTTTAGCTTTTAATTCTATGATCATTCACCTTAATTTTATGCTAAGAAAATTCTACTATATCATTCCTTATAACTTTTTGTTTTGGTTACATTTTTTTATTTTGAGTTTATTTCATATTTTTAATAAATTTTTTTATGCATTCTTAGGTTTAGAAATAAATTAATTATTAAATCTATTAAATATTTTATCTTTATTCTATTGCTTATAAAACTTTATTTTCACCATCTAGATATCATTAAACTTCTTATAATATACACACTTAATTTTATAGTTCACCTTTGTGGTCCCCTTGACCATGGTATCGCCAAATTTTTAAACCATTTTTTTTCAAATCCATAGCATGATCACATATTGAAATCTAATAAAATTCAAATAAAAACTATTATATTCTTTTTACAATCAAGTTCATATAAAAACTATTACAATAAAAATAAAAAAAATAAAAAAAATAAAAATACTATAAGACACAAGTCCCCATTGTCGAAAATAGAGTTATATAATTTTATAGTATCCTAACACAACCAAAATAAATGCAAATAATAAAGTGAGCTAATATCTTGTTACACCCCATTTTTCCTAGGCTGATTTTTGGCATACAATTTTTTTTTTTTTTTTTTTTTTTTTATATATATATAGACAGCTCAGATCGTCCCATACCAACCTGAGTAGCCTACGAAAACATAGGATATAACACATCATTACACACCTACTTTCCTTAACAATGTGGATCCCATCTCCCGGGTACACCGTCAAATCAGGTTCATGACTCCTGAATTAACCGGTGGACTCGCGCAATGTTACTCCTACTAGACCCAATACTCCTAACCCATACGGGTAGGAGAACCGATCTAATAGAAGTCTGAACCCCCACGGTTAAGTTCCATAGTCATGTAATGACCTCACCATCAAACAAAAAGATATATAACATCCTCAGATAAAATATGGTACTCCACACACCATACTCCAAGACAATAAAATAAAACAGTGAATGAACTACATCACAAGAATAAGATCCAAGTCCAACAAGTGCAATATTATCCAACCAGAAATATAAGTCAGAATTACCCTCACATATTACATGACATATGAGAATAACAATCTCATTAAATACATCCAACAGCAACAATCAACTAACCAGAATATCTCAGACAATCACAAATCAGATATCCTCCACAATCCTGCTGACCACGATCCCACCTAATCTGGTAGCGTCAAGTCTGCCGAGCCACTGAAAATATATAATACAGGAATGAGCTACGCCCAGTAGGAAAGACAGCTAGTAAAACTCACATGCAAGAGAAGGATAATAGCAAAAATATAGGAATACAGCATAACAATGTAAGGTGGATAGGCACTCTCAGTCCCAGACTCCGACCAACCACAGTCACCCCTAGTCACACCAGAGTAGCTCTCCTCTGGGCTTCCAGGTAGCGTGCCAGTGGGAACGCCCATCTCGAAACACGCATGGCGCCTAAGCACCCGACACCGCAGCGTCTCTCGTCAATCAATCTCCTGGAGACTATAGACAGATCCAGTCACAAAATCTCTAGCCAACGTGAGACACCCCTGCCACCCTAAGGCGCGCAGGCCTACACACTTGTATAAGTTAATGCGATAGTTTGTTTTTTTATTAAAACTAGACTTTTAAAATTCTATTCCATTATGATGTATGAACAAGGGTTTAAAGAATGGTCAAAAGGTTTATATTATTTCAAATTTGTTTTAAAAAATTGTTAACATGCTAAAAATTCTTTATTTACTAAGTAATTTATGAAAAAATTGTTTTTAAAACAAAAAATAAAGTAAAAAAACTAGATGATATAATACTAAACTTAAGAAAAGTTGGGTCTAGATGCCATAATTTAAGCATAGACTTTGCTTTTAATTTCTATCTAGTAGCGTTTACACTAGAATTTGGATTGTTTTGAGTGGTGTTGAACTACTTTCATTCGTGTTTTGTTGAATTTAAGAGGTTTGCAATTATTTTTTTCTCTTAATTCTTTGTTTTCATTCCTTCAAGATTGATATGATTTGAAAGCTAAGTTAGAAGTTAATGTTGTTTTATTGGAAGTAGATTACAGCATGAAAACTAGAGAATCGATTGTTGCAAGTGTGGAATAGATGAATGTTCATAGGACAGATGATCGTTCTTATGTGTCCTTCGCGAGTTTATGAGTGCTATGTTGTGCCAAATTGGATCATTCAATGGGCAGTCCCTTCAACTCTTTTGGGGGAGTTTGAGAAACTTTTTAAATTACTCGAGTACAAATTTTGGTGCCTTAAGCAAATAAGAGTCAAGAACATTTTTTTATGGAAAAGTGAGTGTGTTGTGACTATTTTTGCATGTTTTTACTTATGTAAGAAATAAAGAGAAAGTTGAGAATGGAACTAGAGAAATATCAAAAAATTTAGATAAATGAATTTAAATTTTTTATAATGTAAGTATTGGTTTTATTATGAAAATGTAGAATTGAGTGTGATAACATTACATATTTTACTTATACATTGAGTTTTGATACATATCATGAAATGTAGTTGTGGTGACATCCAACTTGCCTTTCTAAATGATGCCACGACATCTACTTGTTATTAGTTTTGAAGACTCTTTTTTATAAATAAAATGAGTCATATTATATCCTCAAAATATTTTAAACGCATTTAAAACGAAATTATGATCAATATAAACTATCATATTTCTTTTAAAAATGTGATCCATACTTTTGTAGTAGAATGACTAATATAGTTTAATATTAATGAAATAAAAATAGATATCATAACAACTTATACAAAATGATAATATAAAAAATAACTATTAAATATAAAAGACATATATTATCCATCTTGCTATTCCCTTGGAATCTTATATTGTGTCTTATTTGACCTAAAATATTAGGTCATAAAATAGGTTAGGAAATTATTACTTGCTTAATAGCAAAAATAATGTAATATATATGTAAACAAAAATATATTAGGGTCATGTTTGATTTTGGGTCAATATAATATATAAAAAATAAACTAATAACATATAAAACACTTTTTTTTTAAAAAATATCCTCTAATTTTGAGAAATCATGTAAATTTCTTTTTACTCTTTTATTCTATCATTTTATAATTCACTTATTTCTTATCATGTCATGTTGAAAAAAATTAAGTCATTATTGACAAACACCATTTATATATTTGTTTAGATATAATCATTTCAATAAACTCTTGTTCTTATTGTTTTTTCAACACAATAAAATTAACAATTGAAAAATTTATAAATTTAAATTACTATTCCTAACAAAGTTAGTGCACATCATCTAATACTCTATCAATCATTTAAATATATATATATATATATATATATATATATATATATATATATATATATATATATATATATATAGATGATACAAAGCATGCCTACATTAGTTTCAATTACTAGTGGTCTCACCCCAAAATTTATCTTTTCTTGATTTATGCACTTTTCATAAGCATGATTTTTCTTTTGTAATGTTCCTAATTCGTTGACTTAAAACCACATAATAATTTTTCTCAAATTTCTCTTGCTTACTTGTAGCATCTTATTTTCCATTCTATTTCTTCCCCTTTTCTTCAAGTCAATTTTAGACTTAGTGAATTTTTTAACTTTGTGAAAACTCTCACACAGATGAATTCCATTTTTCCTTTATAATCACTTGGCATTAATTCTTCTACCTCGCATTCTAAATCCCTCCAAATAGCCATGCCACTTCAAAGAATCTCATTAGATTCATGTGGTTTTTTCAATTCTTCAAGTCACCATTGATCAACTTTTCCTTAATCGTGCATTGAGGGTTAGCAAATTAGATATTTAAAGAAATTTAATTAATGATTAAATCAGATTTTGTGTAATCCAATATTTCTCACATTTTTTATAAACTTGACCTCCAAAAACATGTCAATCAATTCCACATGATTCCATTTACAAGTTTTATTTGTCAATCAATTTTCAAATTATTTTTCATCATTTAGTATTTTTAATAATGTTTCAAACTAAAAAAACTTGATAAATTTATTTTATTAATTTTTTGAAAATTATTTTAGCTTTTAATTCTATGATCATTCACCTTAATTTTATGCTAAGAAAATTCTACTATATCATTCCTTATAACTTTTTGTTTTGGTTACATTTTTTTATTTTGAGTTTATTTCATATTTTTAATAAATTTTTTTATGCATTCTTAGGTTTAGAAATAAATTAATTATTAAATCTATTAAATATTTTATCTTTATTCTATTGCTTATAAAACTTTATTTTCACCATCTAGATATCATTAAACTTCTTATAATATACACACTTAATTTTATAGTTCACCTTTGTGGTCCCCTTGACCATGGTATCGCCAAATTTTTAAACCATTTTTTTTCAAATCCATAGCATGATCACATATTGAAATCTAATAAAATTCAAATAAAAACTATTATATTCTTTTTACAATCAAGTTCATATAAAAACTATTACAATAAAAATAAAAAAAATAAAAAAAATAAAAATACTATAAGACACAAGTCCCCATTGTCGAAAATAGAGTTATATAATTTTATAGTATCCTAACACAACCAAAATAAATGCAAATAATAAAGTGAGCTAATATCTTGTTACACCCCATTTTTCCTAGGCTGATTTTTGGCATACAATTTTTTTTTTTTTTTTTTTTTTTTTATATATATATAGACAGCTCAGATCGTCCCATACCAACCTGAGTAGCCTACGAAAACATAGGATATAACACATCATTACACACCTACTTTCCTTAACAATGTGGATCCCATCTCCCGGGTACACCGTCAAATCAGGTTCATGACTCCTGAATTAACCGGTGGACTCGCGCAATGTTACTCCTACTAGACCCAATACTCCTAACCCATACGGGTAGGAGAACCGATCTAATAGAAGTCTGAACCCCCACGGTTAAGTTCCATAGTCATGTAATGACCTCACCATCAAACAAAAAGATATATAACATCCTCAGATAAAATATGGTACTCCACACACCATACTCCAAGACAATAAAATAAAACAGTGAATGAACTACATCACAAGAATAAGATCCAAGTCCAACAAGTGCAATATTATCCAACCAGAAATATAAGTCAGAATTACCCTCACATATTACATGACATATGAGAATAACAATCTCATTAAATACATCCAACAGCAACAATCAACTAACCAGAATATCTCAGACAATCACAAATCAGATATCCTCCACAATCCTGCTGACCACGATCCCACCTAATCTGGTAGCGTCAAGTCTGCCGAGCCACTGAAAATATATAATACAGGAATGAGCTACGCCCAGTAGGAAAGACAGCTAGTAAAACTCACATGCAAGAGAAGGATAATAGCAAAAATATAGGAATACAGCATAACAATGTAAGGTGGATAGGCACTCTCAGTCCCAGACTCCGACCAACCACAGTCACCCCTAGTCACACCAGAGTAGCTCTCCTCTGGGCTTCCAGGTAGCGTGCCAGTGGGAACGCCCATCTCGAAACACGCATGGCGCCTAAGCACCCGACACCGCAGCGTCTCTCGTCAATCAATCTCCTGGAGACTATAGACAGATCCAGTCACAAAATCTCTAGCCAACGTGAGACACCCCTGCCACCCTAAGGCGCGCAGGCCTACACACTTGTATAAGTTAATGCGATAGTTTGTTTTTTTATTAAAACTAGACTTTTAAAATTCTATTCCATTATGATGTATGAACAAGGGTTTAAAGAATGGTCAAAAGGTTTATATTATTTCAAATTTGTTTTAAAAAATTGTTAACATGCTAAAAATTCTTTATTTACTAAGTAATTTATGAAAAAATTGTTTTTAAAACAAAAAATAAAGTAAAAAAACTAGATGATATAATACTAAACTTAAGAAAAGTTGGGTCTGGATGCCATAATTTAAGCATAGACTTTGCTTTTAATTTCTATCTAGTAGCGTTTACACTAGAATTTGGATTGTTTTGAGTGGTGTTGAACTACTTTCATTCGTGTTTTGTTGAATTTAAGAGGTTTGCAATTATTTTTTTCTCTTAATTCTTTGTTTTCATTCCTTCAAGATTGATATGATTTGAAAGCTAAGTTAGAAGTTAATGTTGTTTTATTGGAAGTAGATTACAGCATGAAAACTAGAGAATCGATTGTTGCAAGTGTGGAATAGATGAATGTTCATAGGACAGATGATCGTTCTTATGTGTCCTTCGCGAGTTTATGAGTGCTATGTTGTGCCAAATTGGATCATTCAATGGGCAGTCCCTTCAACTCTTTTGGGGGAGTTTGAGAAACTTTTTAAATTACTCGAGTACAAATTTTGGTGCCTTAAGCAAATAAGAGTCAAGAACATTTTTTTATGGAAAAGTGAGTGTGTTGTGACTATTTTTGCATGTTTTTACTTATGTAAGAAATAAAGAGAAAGTTGAGAATGGAACTAGAGAAATATCAAAAAATTTAGATAAATGAATTTAAATTTTTTATAATGTAAGTATTGGTTTTATTATGAAAATGTAGAATTGAGTGTGATAACATTACATATTTTACTTATACATTGAGTTTTGATACATATCATGAAATGTAGTTGTGGTGACATCCAACTTGCCTTTCTAAATGATGCCACGACATCTACTTGTTATTAGTTTTGAAGACTCTTTTTTATAAATAAAATGAGTCATATTATATCCTCAAAATATTTTAAACGCATTTAAAACGAAATTATGATCAATATAAACTATCATATTTCTTTTAAAAATGTGATCCATACTTTTGTAGTAGAATGACTAATATAGTTTAATATTAATGAAATAAAAATAGATATCATAACAACTTATACAAAATGATAATATAAAAAATAACTATTAAATATAAAAGACATATATTATCCATCTTGCTATTCCCTTGGAATCTTATATTGTGTCTTATTTGACCTAAAATATTAGGTCATAAAATAGGTTAGGAAATTATTACTTGCTTAATAGCAAAAATAATGTAATATATATGTAAACAAAAATATATTAGGGTCATGTTTGATTTTGGGTCAATATAATATATAAAAAATAAACTAATAACATATAAAACACTTTTTTTTTAAAAAATATCCTCTAATTTTGAGAAATCATGTAAATTTCTTTTTACTCTTTTATTCTATCATTTTATAATTCACTTATTTCTTATCATGTCATGTTGAAAAAAATTAAGTCATTATTGACAAACACCATTTATATATTTGTTTAGATATAATCATTTCAATAAACTCTTGTTCTTATTGTTTTTTCAACACAATAAAATTAACAATTGAAAAATTTATAAATTTAAATTACTATTCCTAACAAAGTTAGTGCACATCATCTAATACTCTATCAATCATTTAATATATATATATATATATATATATATATATATATATATATATATATATATATATATATATATATAGATGATACAAAGCATGCCTACATTAGTTTCAATTACTAGTGGTCTCACCCCAAAATTTATCTTTTCTTGATTTATGCACTTTTCATAAGCATGATTTTTCTTTTGTAATGTTCCTAATTCGTTGACTTAAAACCACATAATAATTTTTCTCAAATTTCTCTTGCTTACTTGTAGCATCTTATTTTCCATTCTATTTCTTCCCCTTTTCTTCAAGTCAATTTTAGACTTAGTGAATTTTTTAACTTTGTGAAAACTCTCACACAGATGAATTCCATTTTTCCTTTATAATCACTTGGCATTAATTCTTCTACCTCGCATTCTAAATCCCTCCAAATAGCCATGCCACTTCAAAGAATCTCATTAGATTCATGTGGTTTTTTCAATTCTTCAAGTCACCATTGATCAACTTTTCCTTAATCGTGCATTGAGGGTTAGCAAATTAGATATTTAAAGAAATTTAATTAATGATTAAATCAGATTTTGTGTAATCCAATATTTCTCACATTTTTTATAAACTTGACCTCCAAAAACATGTCAATCAATTCCACATGATTCCATTTACAAGTTTTATTTGTCAATCAATTTTCAAATTATTTTTCATCATTTAGTATTTTTAATAATGTTTCAAACTAAAAAAACTTGATAAATTTATTTTATTAATTTTTTGAAAATTATTTTAGCTTTTAATTCTATGATCATTCACCTTAATTTTATGCTAAGAAAATTCTACTATATCATTCCTTATAACTTTTTGTTTTGGTTACATTTTTTTATTTTGAGTTTATTTCATATTTTTAATAAATTTTTTTATGCATTCTTAGGTTTAGAAATAAATTAATTATTAAATCTATTAAATATTTTATCTTTATTCTATTGCTTATAAAACTTTATTTTCACCATCTAGATATCATTAAACTTCTTATAATATACACACTTAATTTTATAGTTCACCTTTGTGGTCCCCTTGACCATGGTATCGCCAAATTTTTAAACCATTTTTTTTCAAATCCATAGCATGATCACATATTGAAATCTAATAAAATTCAAATAAAAACTATTATATTCTTTTTACAATCAAGTTCATATAAAAACTATTACAATAAAAATAAAAAAAATAAAAAAAATAAAAATACTATAAGACACAAGTCCCCATTGTCGAAAATAGAGTTATATAATTTTATAGTATCCTAACACAACCAAAATAAATGCAAATAATAAAGTGAGCTAATATCTTGTTACACCCCATTTTTCCTAGGCTGATTTTTGGCATACAATTTTTTTTTTTTTTTTTTTTTTTTATATATATATAGACAGCTCAGATCGTCCCATACCAACCTGAGTAGCCTACGAAAACATAGGATATAACACATCATTACACACCTACTTTCCTTAACAATGTGGATCCCATCTCCCGGGTACACCGTCAAATCAGGTTCATGACTCCTGAATTAACCGGTGGACTCGCGCAATGTTACTCCTACTAGACCCAATACTCCTAACCCATACGGGTAGGAGAACCGATCTAATAGAAGTCTGAACCCCCACGGTTAAGTTCCATAGTCATGTAATGACCTCACCATCAAACAAAAAGATATATAACATCCTCAGATAAAATATGGTACTCCACACACCATACTCCAAGACAATAAAATAAAACAGTGAATGAACTACATCACAAGAATAAGATCCAAGTCCAACAAGTGCAATATTATCCAACCAGAAATATAAGTCAGAATTACCCTCACATATTACATGACATATGAGAATAACAATCTCATTAAATACATCCAACAGCAACAATCAACTAACCAGAATATCTCAGACAATCACAAATCAGATATCCTCCACAATCCTGCTGACCACGATCCCACCTAATCTGGTAGCGTCAAGTCTGCCGAGCCACTGAAAATATATAATACAGGAATGAGCTACGCCCAGTAGGAAAGACAGCTAGTAAAACTCACATGCAAGAGAAGGATAATAGCAAAAATATAGGAATACAGCATAACAATGTAAGGTGGATAGGCACTCTCAGTCCCAGACTCCGACCAACCACAGTCACCCCTAGTCACACCAGAGTAGCTCTCCTCTGGGCTTCCAGGTAGCGTGCCAGTGGGAACGCCCATCTCGAAACACGCATGGCGCCTAAGCACCCGACACCGCAGCGTCTCTCGTCAATCAATCTCCTGGAGACTATAGACAGATCCAGTCACAAAATCTCTAGCCAACGTGAGACACCCCTGCCACCCTAAGGCGCGCAGGCCTACACACTTGTATAAGTTAATGCGATAGTTTGTTTTTTTATTAAAACTAGACTTTTAAAATTCTATTCCATTATGATGTATGAACAAGGGTTTAAAGAATGGTCAAAAGGTTTATATTATTTCAAATTTGTTTTAAAAAATTGTTAACATGCTAAAAATTCTTTATTTACTAAGTAATTTATGAAAAAATTGTTTTTAAAACAAAAAATAAAGTAAAAAAACTAGATGATATAATACTAAACTTAAGAAAAGTTGGGTCTGGATGCCATAATTTAAGCATAGACTTTGCTTTTAATTTCTATCTAGTAGCGTTTACACTAGAATTTGGATTGTTTTGAGTGGTGTTGAACTACTTTCATTCGTGTTTTGTTGAATTTAAGAGGTTTGCAATTATTTTTTTCTCTTAATTCTTTGTTTTCATTCCTTCAAGATTGATATGATTTGAAAGCTAAGTTAGAAGTTAATGTTGTTTTATTGGAAGTAGATTACAGCATGAAAACTAGAGAATCGATTGTTGCAAGTGTGGAATAGATGAATGTTCATAGGACAGATGATCGTTCTTATGTGTCCTTCGCGAGTTTATGAGTGCTATGTTGTGCCAAATTGGATCATTCAATGGGCAGTCCCTTCAACTCTTTTGGGGGAGTTTGAGAAACTTTTTAAATTACTCGAGTACAAATTTTGGTGCCTTAAGCAAATAAGAGTCAAGAACATTTTTTTATGGAAAAGTGAGTGTGTTGTGACTATTTTTGCATGTTTTTACTTATGTAAGAAATAAAGAGAAAGTTGAGAATGGAACTAGAGAAATATCAAAAAATTTAGATAAATGAATTTAAATTTTTTATAATGTAAGTATTGGTTTTATTATGAAAATGTAGAATTGAGTGTGATAACATTACATATTTTACTTATACATTGAGTTTTGATACATATCATGAAATGTAGTTGTGGTGACATCCAACTTGCCTTTCTAAATGATGCCACGACATCTACTTGTTATTAGTTTTGAAGACTCTTTTTTATAAATAAAATGAGTCATATTATATCCTCAAAATATTTTAAACGCATTTAAAACGAAATTATGATCAATATAAACTATCATATTTCTTTTAAAAATGTGATCCATACTTTTGTAGTAGAATGACTAATATAGTTTAATATTAATGAAATAAAAATAGATATCATAACAACTTATACAAAATGATAATATAAAAAATAACTATTAAATATAAAAGACATATATTATCCATCTTGCTATTCCCTTGGAATCTTATATTGTGTCTTATTTGACCTAAAATATTAGGTCATAAAATAGGTTAGGAAATTATTACTTGCTTAATAGCAAAAATAATGTAATATATATGTAAACAAAAATATATTAGGGTCATGTTTGATTTTGGGTCAATATAATATATAAAAAATAAACTAATAACATATAAAACACTTTTTTTTTAAAAAATATCCTCTAATTTTGAGAAATCAATGTAAATTTCTTTTTACTCTTTTATTCTATCATTTTATAATTCACTTATTTCTTATCATGTCATGTTGAAAAAAATTAAGTCATTATTGACAAACACCATTTATATATTTGTTTAGATATAATCATTTCAATAAACTCTTGTTCTTATTGTTTTTTCAACACAATAAAATTAACAATTGAAAAATTTATAAATTTAAATTACTATTCCTAACAAAGTTAGTGCACATCATCTAATACTCTATCAATCATTTAAATATATATATATATATATATATATATATATAGATGATACAAAGCATGCCTACATTAGTTTCAATTACTAGTGGTCTCACCCCAAAATTTATCTTTTCTTGATTTATGCACTTTTCATAAGCATGATTTTTCTTTTGTAATGTTCCTAATTCGTTGACTTAAAACCACATAATAATTTTTCTCAAATTTCTCTTGCTTACTTGTAGCATCTTATTTTCCATTCTATTTCTTCCCCTTTTCTTCAAGTCAATTTTAGACTTAGTGAATTTTTTAACTTTGTGAAAACTCTCACACAGATGAATTCCATTTTTCCTTTATAATCACTTGGCATTAATTCTTCTACCTCGCATTCTAAATCCCTCCAAATAGCCATGCCACTTCAAAGAATCTCATTAGATTCATGTGGTTTTTTCAATTCTTCAAGTCACCATTGATCAACTTTTCCTTAATCGTGCATTGAGGGTTAGCAAATTAGATATTTAAAGAAATTTAATTAATGATTAAATCAGATTTTGTGTAATCCAATATTTCTCACATTTTTTATAAACTTGACCTCCAAAAACATGTCAATCAATTCCACATGATTCCATTTACAAGTTTTATTTGTCAATCAATTTTCAAATTATTTTTCATCATTTAGTATTTTTAATAATGTTTCAAACTAAAAAAACTTGATAAATTTATTTTATTAATTTTTTGAAAATTATTTTAGCTTTTAATTCTATGATCATTCACCTTAATTTTATGCTAAGAAAATTCTACTATATCATTCCTTATAACTTTTTGTTTTGGTTACATTTTTTTATTTTGAGTTTATTTCATATTTTTAATAAATTTTTTTATGCATTCTTAGGTTTAGAAATAAATTAATTATTAAATCTATTAAATATTTTATCTTTATTCTATTGCTTATAAAACTTTATTTTCACCATCTAGATATCATTAAACTTCTTATAATATACACACTTAATTTTATAGTTCACCTTTGTGGTCCCCTTGACCATGGTATCGCCAAATTTTTAAACCATTTTTTTTCAAATCCATAGCATGATCACATATTGAAATCTAATAAAATTCAAATAAAAACTATTATATTCTTTTTACAATCAAGTTCATATAAAAACTATTACAATAAAAATAAAAAAAATAAAAAAAATAAAAATACTATAAGACACAAGTCCCCATTGTCGAAAATAGAGTTATATAATTTTATAGTATCCTAACACAACCAAAATAAATGCAAATAATAAAGTGAGCTAATATCTTGTTACACCCCATTTTTCCTAGGCTGATTTTTGGCATACAATTTTTTTTTTTTTTTTTTTTTTTTATATATATATAGACAGCTCAGATCGTCCCATACCAACCTGAGTAGCCTACGAAAACATAGGATATAACACATCATTACACACCTACTTTCCTTAACAATGTGGATCCCATCTCCCGGGTACACCGTCAAATCAGGTTCATGACTCCTGAATTAACCGGTGGACTCGCGCAATGTTACTCCTACTAGACCCAATACTCCTAACCCATACGGGTAGGAGAACCGATCTAATAGAAGTCTGAACCCCCACGGTTAAGTTCCATAGTCATGTAATGACCTCACCATCAAACAAAAAGATATATAACATCCTCAGATAAAATATGGTACTCCACACACCATACTCCAAGACAATAAAATAAAACAGTGAATGAACTACATCACAAGAATAAGATCCAAGTCCAACAAGTGCAATATTATCCAACCAGAAATATAAGTCAGAATTACCCTCACATATTACATGACATATGAGAATAACAATCTCATTAAATACATCCAACAGCAACAATCAACTAACCAGAATATCTCAGACAATCACAAATCAGATATCCTCCACAATCCTGCTGACCACGATCCCACCTAATCTGGTAGCGTCAAGTCTGCCGAGCCACTGAAAATATATAATACAGGAATGAGCTACGCCCAGTAGGAAAGACAGCTAGTAAAACTCACATGCAAGAGAAGGATAATAGCAAAAATATAGGAATACAGCATAACAATGTAAGGTGGATAGGCACTCTCAGTCCCAGACTCCGACCAACCACAGTCACCCCTAGTCACACCAGAGTAGCTCTCCTCTGGGCTTCCAGGTAGCGTGCCAGTGGGAACGCCCATCTCGAAACACGCATGGCGCCTAAGCACCCGACACCGCAGCGTCTCTCGTCAATCAATCTCCTGGAGACTATAGACAGATCCAGTCACAAAATCTCTAGCCAACGTGAGACACCCCTGCCACCCTAAGGCGCGCAGGCCTACACACTTGTATAAGTTAATGCGATAGTTTGTTTTTTTATTAAAACTAGACTTTTAAAATTCTATTCCATTATGATGTATGAACAAGGGTTTAAAGAATGGTCAAAAGGTTTATATTATTTCAAATTTGTTTTAAAAAATTGTTAACATGCTAAAAATTCTTTATTTACTAAGTAATTTATGAAAAAATTGTTTTTAAAACAAAAAATAAAGTAAAAAAACTAGATGATATAATACTAAACTTAAGAAAAGTTGGGTCTGGATGCCATAATTTAAGCATAGACTTTGCTTTTAATTTCTATCTAGTAGCGTTTACACTAGAATTTGGATTGTTTTGAGTGGTGTTGAACTACTTTCATTCGTGTTTTGTTGAATTTAAGAGGTTTGCAATTATTTTTTTCTCTTAATTCTTTGTTTTCATTCCTTCAAGATTGATATGATTTGAAAGCTAAGTTAGAAGTTAATGTTGTTTTATTGGAAGTAGATTACAGCATGAAAACTAGAGAATCGATTGTTGCAAGTGTGGAATAGATGAATGTTCATAGGATAGATGATCGTTCTTATGTGTCCTTCGCGAGTTTATGAGTGCTATGTTGTGCCAAATTGGATCATTCAATGGGCAGTCCCTTCAACTCTTTTGGGGGAGTTTGAGAAACTTTTTAAATTACTCGAGTACAAATTTTGGTGCCTTAAGCAAATAAGAGTCAAGAACATTTTTTTATGGAAAAGTGAGTGTGTTGTGACTATTTTTGCATGTTTTTACTTATGTAAGAAATAAAGAGAAAGTTGAGAATGGAACTAGAGAAATATCAAAAAATTTAGATAAATGAATTTAAATTTTTTATAATGTAAGTATTGGTTTTATTATGAAAATGTAGAATTGAGTGTGATAACATTACATATTTTACTTATACATTGAGTTTTGATACATATCATGAAATGTAGTTGTGGTGACATCCAACTTGCCTTTCTAAATGATGCCACGACATCTACTTGTTATTAGTTTTGAAGACACTTTTTTATAAATAAAATGAGTCATATTATATCCTCAAAATATTTTAAACGCATTTAAAACGAAATTATGATCAATATAAACTATCATATTTCTTTTAAAAATGTGATCCATACTTTTGTAGTAGAATGACTAATATAGTTTAATATTAATGAAATAAAAATAGATATCATAACAACTTATACAAAATGATAATATAAAAAATAACTATTAAATATAAAAGACATATATTATCCATCTTGCTATTCCCTTGGAATCTTATATTGTGTCTTATTTGACCTAAAATATTAGGTCATAAAATAGGTTAGGAAATTATTACTTGCTTAATAGCAAAAATAATGTAATATATATGTAAACAAAAATATATTAGGGTCATGTTTGATTTTGGGTCAATATAATATATAAAAAATAAACTAATAACATATAAAACACTTTTTTTTTAAAAAATATCCTCTAATTTTGAGAAATCATGTAAATTTCTTTTTACTCTTTTATTCTATCATTTTATAATTCACTTATTTCTTATCATGTCATGTTGAAAAAAATTAAGTCATTATTGACAAACACCATTTATATATTTGTTTAGATATAATCATTTCAATAAACTCTTGTTCTTATTGTTTTTTCAACACAATAAAATTAACAATTGAAAAATTTATAAATTTAAATTACTATTCCTAACAAAGTTAGTGCACATCATCTAATACTCTATCAATCATTTAAATATATATATATATATATATATATATATATATATATATATATATATATATATATAGATGATACAAAGCATGCCTACATTAGTTTCAATTACTAGTGGTCTCACCCCAAAATTTATCTTTTCTTGATTTATGCACTTTTCATAAGCATGATTTTTCTTTTGTAATGTTCCTAATTCGTTGACTTAAAACCACATAATAATTTTTCTCAAATTTCTCTTGCTTACTTGTAGCATCTTATTTTCCATTCTATTTCTTCCCCTTTTCTTCAAGTCAATTTTAGACTTAGTGAATTTTTTAACTTTGTGAAAACTCTCACACAGATGAATTCCATTTTTCCTTTATAATCACTTGGCATTAATTCTTCTACCTCGCATTCTAAATCCCTCCAAATAGCCATGCCACTTCAAAGAATCTCATTAGATTCATGTGGTTTTTTCAATTCTTCAAGTCACCATTGATCAACTTTTCCTTAATCGTGCATTGAGGGTTAGCAAATTAGATATTTAAAGAAATTTAATTAATGATTAAATCAGATTTTGTGTAATCCAATATTTCTCACATTTTTTATAAACTTGACCTCCAAAAACATGTCAATCAATTCCACATGATTCCATTTACAAGTTTTATTTGTCAATCAATTTTCAAATTATTTTTCATCATTTAGTATTTTTAATAATGTTTCAAACTAAAAAAACTTGATAAATTTATTTTATTAATTTTTTGAAAATTATTTTAGCTTTTAATTCTATGATCATTCACCTTAATTTTATGCTAAGAAAATTCTACTATATCATTCCTTATAACTTTTTGTTTTGGTTACATTTTTTTATTTTGAGTTTATTTCATATTTTTAATAAATTTTTTTATGCATTCTTAGGTTTAGAAATAAATTAATTATTAAATCTATTAAATATTTTATCTTTATTCTATTGCTTATAAAACTTTATTTTCACCATCTAGATATCATTAAACTTCTTATAATATACACACTTAATTTTATAGTTCACCTTTGTGGTCCCCTTGACCATGGTATCGCCAAATTTTTAAACCATTTTTTTTCAAATCCATAGCATGATCACATATTGAAATCTAATAAAATTCAAATAAAAACTATTATATTCTTTTTACAATCAAGTTCATATAAAAACTATTACAATAAAAATAAAAAAAATAAAAAAAATAAAAATACTATAAGACACAAGTCCCCATTGTCGAAAATAGAGTTATATAATTTTATAGTATCCTAACACAACCAAAATAAATGCAAATAATAAAGTGAGCTAATATCTTGTTACACCCCATTTTTCCTAGGCTGATTTTTGGCATACAATTTTTTTTTTTTTTTTTTTTTTTTATATATATATAGACAGCTCAGATCGTCCCATACCAACCTGAGTAGCCTACGAAAACATAGGATATAACACATCATTACACACCTACTTTCCTTAACAATGTGGATCCCATCTCCCGGGTACACCGTCAAATCAGGTTCATGACTCCTGAATTAACCGGTGGACTCGCGCAATGTTACTCCTACTAGACCCAATACTCCTAACCCATACGGGTAGGAGAACCGATCTAATAGAAGTCTGAACCCCCACGGTTAAGTTCCATAGTCATGTAATGACCTCACCATCAAACAAAAAGATATATAACATCCTCAGATAAAATATGGTACTCCACACACCATACTCCAAGACAATAAAATAAAACAGTGAATGAACTACATCACAAGAATAAGATCCAAGTCCAACAAGTGCAATATTATCCAACCAGAAATATAAGTCAGAATTACCCTCACATATTACATGACATATGAGAATAACAATCTCATTAAATACATCCAACAGCAACAATCAACTAACCAGAATATCTCAGACAATCACAAATCAGATATCCTCCACAATCCTGCTGACCACGATCCCACCTAATCTGGTAGCGTCAAGTCTGCCGAGCCACTGAAAATATATAATACAGGAATGAGCTACGCCCAGTAGGAAAGACAGCTAGTAAAACTCACATGCAAGAGAAGGATAATAGCAAAAATATAGGAATACAGCATAACAATGTAAGGTGGATAGGCACTCTCAGTCCCAGACTCCGACCAACCACAGTCACCCCTAGTCACACCAGAGTAGCTCTCCTCTGGGCTTCCAGGTAGCGTGCCAGTGGGAACGCCCATCTCGAAACACGCATGGCGCCTAAGCACCCGACACCGCAGCGTCTCTCGTCAATCAATCTCCTGGAGACTATAGACAGATCCAGTCACAAAATCTCTAGCCAACGTGAGACACCCCTGCCACCCTAAGGCGCGCAGGCCTACACACTTGTATAAGTTAATGCGATAGTTTGTTTTTTTATTAAAACTAGACTTTTAAAATTCTATTCCATTATGATGTATGAACAAGGGTTTAAAGAATGGTCAAAAGGTTTATATTATTTCAAATTTGTTTTAAAAAATTGTTAACATGCTAAAAATTCTTTATTTACTAAGTAATTTATGAAAAAATTGTTTTTAAAACAAAAAATAAAGTAAAAAAACTAGATGATATAATACTAAACTTAAGAAAAGTTGGGTCTGGATGCCATAATTTAAGCATAGACTTTGCTTTTAATTTCTATCTAGTAGCGTTTACACTAGAATTTGGATTGTTTTGAGTGGTGTTGAACTACTTTCATTCGTGTTTTGTTGAATTTAAGAGGTTTGCAATTATTTTTTTCTCTTAATTCTTTGTTTTCATTCCTTCAAGATTGATATGATTTGAAAGCTAAGTTAGAAGTTAATGTTGTTTTATTGGAAGTAGATTACAGCATGAAAACTAGAGAATCGATTGTTGCAAGTGTGGAATAGATGAATGTTCATAGGATAGATGATCGTTCTTATGTGTCCTTCGCGAGTTTATGAGTGCTATGTTGTGCCAAATTGGATCATTCAATGGGCAGTCCCTTCAACTCTTTTGGGGGAGTTTGAGAAACTTTTTAAATTACTCGAGTACAAATTTTGGTGCCTTAAGCAAATAAGAGTCAAGAACATTTTTTTATGGAAAAGTGAGTGTGTTGTGACTATTTTTGCATGTTTTTACTTATGTAAGAAATAAAGAGAAAGTTGAGAATGGAACTAGAGAAATATCAAAAAATTTAGATAAATGAATTTAAATTTTTTATAATGTAAGTATTGGTTTTATTATGAAAATGTAGAATTGAGTGTGATAACATTACATATTTTACTTATACATTGAGTTTTGATACATATCATGAAATGTAGTTGTGGTGACATCCAACTTGCCTTTCTAAATGATGCCACGACATCTACTTGTTATTAGTTTTGAAGACTCTTTTTTATAAATAAAATGAGTCATATTATATCCTCAAAATATTTTAAACGCATTTAAAACGAAATTATGATCAATATAAACTATCATATTTCTTTTAAAAATGTGATCCATACTTTTGTAGTAGAATGACTAATATAGTTTAATATTAATGAAATAAAAATAGATATCATAACAACTTATACAAAATGATAGTATAAAAAATAACTATTAAATATAAAAGACATATATTATCCATCTTGCTATTCCCTTGGAATCTTATATTGTGTCTTATTTGACCTAAAATATTAGGTCATAAAATAGGTTAGGAAATTATTACTTGCTTAATAGCAAAAATAATGTAATATATATGTAAACAAAAATATATTAGGGTCATGTTTGATTTTGGGTCAATATAATATATAAAAAATAAACTAATAACATATAAAACACTTTTTTTTTTAAAAATATCCTCTAATTTTGAGAAATCATGTAAATTTCTTTTTACTCTTTTATTCTATCATTTTATAATTCACTTATTTCTTATCATGTCATGTTGAAACAAATTAAGTCATTATTGACAAACACCATTTATATATTTGTTTAGATATAATCATTTCAATAAACTCTTGTTCTTATTGTTTTTTCAACACAATAAAATTAAAAATTGAAAAATTTATAAATTTAAATTACTATTCCTAACAAAGTTAGTGCACATCATCTAATACTCTATCAATCATTTAAATATATATATATATATATATATATATATATATATATATATATATATATATATATATATATAGATGATACAAAGCATGCCTACATTAGTTTCAATTACTAGTGGTCTCACCCCAAAATTTATCTTTTCTTGATTTATGCACTTTTCATAAGCATGATTTTTCTTTTGTAATGTTCCTAATTCGTTGACTTAAAACCACATAATAATTTTTCTCAAATTTCTCTTGCTTACTTGTAGCATCTTATTTTCCATTCTATTTCTTCCCCTTTTCTTCAAGTCAATTTTAGACTTAGTGAATTTTTTAACTTTGTGAAAACTCTCACACAGATGAATTCCATTTTTCCTTTATAATCACTTGGCATTAATTCTTCTACCTCGCATTCTAAATCCCTCCAAATAGCCATGCCACTTCAAAGAATCTCATTAGATTCATGTGGTTTTTTCAATTCTTCAAGTCACCATTGATCAACTTTTCCTTAATCGTGCATTGAGGGTTAGCAAATTAGATATTTAAAGAAATTTAATTAATGATTAAATCAGATTTTGTGTAATCCAATATTTCTCACATTTTTTATAAACTTGACCTCCAAAAACATGTCAATCAATTCCACATGATTCCATTTACAAGTTTTATTTGTCAATCAATTTTCAAATTATTTTTCATCATTTAGTATTTTTAATAATGTTTCAAACTAAAAAAACTTGATAAATTTATTTTATTAATTTTTTGAAAATTATTTTAGCTTTTAATTCTATGATCATTCACCTTAATTTTATGCTAAGAAAATTCTACTATATCATTCCTTATAACTTTTTGTTTTGGTTACATTTTTTTATTTTGAGTTTATTTCATATTTTTAATAAATTTTTTTATGCATTCTTAGGTTTAGAAATAAATTAATTATTAAATCTATTAAATATTTTATCTTTATTCTATTGCTTATAAAACTTTATTTTCACCATCTAGATATCATTAAACTTCTTATAATATACACACTTAATTTTATAGTTCACCTTTGTGGTCCCCTTGACCATGGTATCGCCAAATTTTTAAACCATTTTTTTTCAAATCCATAGCATGATCACATATTGAAATCTAATAAAATTCAAATAAAAACTATTATATTCTTTTTACAATCAAGTTCATATAAAAACTATTACAATAAAAATAAAAAAAATAAAAAAAATAAAAATACTATAAGACACAAGTCCCCATTGTCGAAAATAGAGTTATATAATTTTATAGTATCCTAACACAACCAAAATAAATGCAAATAATAAAGTGAGCTAATATCTTGTTACACCCCATTTTTCCTAGGCTGATTTTTGGCATACAATTTTTTTTTTTTTTTTTTTTTATATATATAGACAGCTCAGATCGTCCCATACCAACCTGAGTAGCCTACGAAAACATAGGATATAACACATCATTACACACCTACTTTCCTTAACAATGTGGATCCCATCTCCCGGGTACACCGTCAAATCAGGTTCATGACTCCTGAATTAACCGATGGACTCGCGCAATGTTACTCCTACTAGACCCAATACTCCTAACCCATACGGGTAGGAGAACCGATCTAATAGAAGTCTGAACCCCCACGGTTAAGTTCCATAGTCATGTAATGACCTCACCATCAAACAAAAAGATATATAACATCCTCAGATAAAATATGGTACTCCACACACCATACTCCAAGACAATAAAATAAAACAGTGAATGAACTACATCACAAGAATAAGATCCAAGTCCAACAAGTGCAATATTATCCAACCAGAAATATAAGTCAGAATTACCCTCACATATTACATGACATATGAGAATAACAATCTCATTAAATACATCCAACAGCAACAATCAACTAACCAGAATATCTCAGACAATCACAAATCAGATATCCTCCACAATCCTGCTGACCACGATCCCACCTAATCTGGTAGCGTCAAGTCTGCCGAGCCACTGAAAATATATAATACAGGAATGAGCTACGCCCAGTAGGAAAGACCGCTAGTAAAACTCACATGCAAGAGAAGGATAATAGCAAAAATATAGGAATACAGCATAACAATGTAAGGTGGATAGGCACTCTCAGTCCCAGACTCCGACCAACCACAGTCACCCCTAGTCACACCAGAGTAGCTCTCCTCTGGGCTTCCAGGTAGCGTGCCAGTGGGAACGCCCATCTCGAAACACGCATGGCGCCTAAGCACCCGACACCGCAGCGTCTCTCGTCAATCAATCTCCTGGAGACTATAGACAGATCCAGTCACAAAATCTCTAGCCAACGTGAGACACCCCTGCCACCCTAAGGCGCGCAGGCCTACACACTTGTATAAGTTAATGCGATAGTTTGTTTTTTTATTAAAACTAGACTTTTAAAATTCTATTCCATTATGATGTATGAACAAGGGTTTAAAGAATGGTCAAAAGGTTTATATTATTTCAAATTTGTTTTAAAAAATTGTTAACATGCTAAAAATTCTTTATTTACTAAGTAATTTATGAAAAAATTGTTTTTAAAACAAAAAATAAAGTAAAAAAACTAGATGATATAATACTAAACTTAAGAAAAGTTGGGTCTGGATGCCATAATTTAAGCATAGACTTTGCTTTTAATTTCTATCTAGTAGCGTTTACACTAGAATTTGGATTGTTTTGAGTGGTGTTGAACTACTTTCATTCGTGTTTTGTTGAATTTAAGAGGTTTGCAATTATTTTTTTCTCTTAATTCTTTGTTTTCATTCCTTCAAGATTGATATGATTTGAAAGCTAAGTTAGAAGTTAATGTTGTTTTATTGGAAGTAGATTACAGCATGAAAACTAGAGAATCGATTGTTGCAAGTGTGGAATAGATGAATGTTCATAGGATAGATGATCGTTCTTATGTGTCCTTCGCGAGTTTATGAGTGCTATGTTGTGCCAAATTGGATCATTCAATGGGCAGTCCCTTCAACTCTTTTGGGGGAGTTTGAGAAACTTTTTAAATTACTCGAGTACAAATTTTGGTGCCTTAAGCAAATAAGAGTCAAGAACATTTTTTTATGGAAAAGTGAGTGTGTTGTGACTATTTTTGCATGTTTTTACTTATGTAAGAAATAAAGAGAAAGTTGAGAATGGAACTAGAGAAATATCAAAAAATTTAGATAAATGAATTTAAATTTTTTATAATGTAAGTATTGGTTTTATTATGAAAATGTAGAATTGAGTGTGATAACATTACATATTTTACTTATACATTGAGTTTTGATACATATCATGAAATGTAGTTGTGGTGACATCCAACTTGCCTTTCTAAATGATGCCACGACATCTACTTGTTATTAGTTTTGAAGACTCTTTTTTATAAATAAAATGAGTCATATTATATCCTCAAAATATTTTAAACGCATTTAAAACGAAATTATGATCAATATAAACTATCATATTTCTTTTAAAAATGTGATCCATACTTTTGTAGTAGAATGACTAATATAGTTTAATATTAATGAAATAAAAATAGATATCATAACAACTTATACAAAATGATAGTATAAAAAATAACTATTAAATATAAAAGACATATATTATCCATCTTGCTATTCCCTTGGAATCTTATATTGTGTCTTATTTGACCTAAAATATTAGGTCATAAAATAGGTTAGGAAATTATTACTTGCTTAATAGCAAAAATAATGTAATATATATGTAAACAAAAATATATTAGGGTCATGTTTGATTTTGGGTCAATATAATATATAAAAAATAAACTAATAACATATAAAACACTTTTTTTTTTAAAAATATCCTCTAATTTTGAGAAATCATGTAAATTTCTTTTTACTCTTTTATTCTATCATTTTATAATTCACTTATTTCTTATCATGTCATGTTGAAACAAATTAAGTCATTATTGACAAACACCATTTATATATTTGTTTAGATATAATCATTTCAATAAACTCTTGTTCTTATTGTTTTTTCAACACAATAAAATTAACAATTGAAAAATTTATAAATTTAAATTACTATTCCTAACAAAGTTAGTGCACATCATCTAATACTCTATCAATCATTTAAATATATATATATATATATATATATATATATATATATATATATATATATATATATAGATGATACAAAGCATGCCTACATTAGTTTCAATTACTAGTGGTCTCACCCCAAAATTTATCTTTTCTTGATTTATGCACTTTTCATAAGCATGATTTTTCTTTTGTAATGTTCCTAATTCGTTGACTTAAAACCACATAATAATTTTTCTCAAATTTCTCTTGCTTACTTGTAGCATCTTATTTTCCATTCTATTTCTTCCCCTTTTCTTCAAGTCAATTTTAGACTTAGTGAATTTTTTAACTTTGTGAAAACTCTCACACAGATGAATTCCATTTTTCCTTTATAATCACTTGGCATTAATTCTTCTACCTCGCATTCTAAATCCCTCCAAATAGCCATGCCACTTCAAAGAATCTCATTAGATTCATGTGGTTTTTTCAATTCTTCAAGTCACCATTGATCAACTTTTCCTTAATCGTGCATTGAGGGTTAGCAAATTAGATATTTAAAGAAATTTAATTAATGATTAAATCAGATTTTGTGTAATCCAATATTTCTCACATTTTTTATAAACTTGACCTCCAAAAACATGTCAATCAATTCCACATGATTCCATTTACAAGTTTTATTTGTCAATCAATTTTCAAATTATTTTTCATCATTTAGTATTTTTAATAATGTTTCAAACTAAAAAAACTTGATAAATTTATTTTATTAATTTTTTGAAAATTATTTTAGCTTTTAATTCTATGATCATTCACCTTAATTTTATGCTAAGAAAATTCTACTATATCATTCCTTATAACTTTTTGTTTTGGTTACATTTTTTTATTTTGAGTTTATTTCATATTTTTAATAAATTTTTTTATGCATTCTTAGGTTTAGAAATAAATTAATTATTAAATCTATTAAATATTTTATCTTTATTCTATTGCTTATAAAACTTTATTTTCACCATCTAGATATCATTAAACTTCTTATAATATACACACTTAATTTTATAGTTCACCTTTGTGGTCCCCTTGACCATGGTATCGCCAAATTTTTAAACCATTTTTTTTCAAATCCATAGCATGATCACATATTGAAATCTAATAAAATTCAAATAAAAACTATTATATTCTTTTTACAATCAAGTTCATATAAAAACTATTACAATAAAAATAAAAAAAATAAAAAAAATAAAAATACTATAAGACACAAGTCCCCATTGTCGAAAATAGAGTTATATAATTTTATAGTATCCTAACACAACCAAAATAAATGCAAATAATAAAGTGAGCTAATATCTTGTTACACCCCATTTTTCCTAGGCTGATTTTTGGCATACAATTTTTTTTTTTTTTTTTTTTTATATATATAGACAGCTCAGATCGTCCCATACCAACCTGAGTAGCCTACGAAAACATAGGATATAACACATCATTACACACCTACTTTCCTTAACAATGTGGATCCCATCTCCCGGGTACACCGTCAAATCAGGTTCATGACTCCTGAATTAACCGATGGACTCGCGCAATGTTACTCCTACTAGACCCAATACTCCTAACCCATACGGGTAGGAGAACCGATCTAATAGAAGTCTGAACCCCCACGGTTAAGTTCCATAGTCATGTAATGACCTCACCATCAAACAAAAAGATATATAACATCCTCAGATAAAATATGGTACTCCACACACCATACTCCAAGACAATAAAATAAAACAGTGAATGAACTACATCACAAGAATAAGATCCAAGTCCAACAAGTGCAATATTATCCAACCAGAAATATAAGTCAGAATTACCCTCACATATTACATGACATATGAGAATAACAATCTCATTAAATACATCCAACAGCAACAATCAACTAACCAGAATATCTCAGACAATCACAAATCAGATATCCTCCACAATCCTGCTGACCACGATCCCACCTAATCTGGTAGCGTCAAGTCTGCCGAGCCACTGAAAATATATAATACAGGAATGAGCTACGCCCAGTAGGAAAGACAGCTAGTAAAACTCACATGCAAGAGAAGGATAATAGCAAAAATATAGGAATACAGCATAACAATGTAAGGTGGATAGGCACTCTCAGTCCCAGACTCCGACCAACCACAGTCACCCCTAGTCACACCAGAGTAGCTCTCCTCTGGGCTTCCAGGTAGCGTGCCAGTGGGAACGCCCATCTCGAAACACGCATGGCGCCTAAGCACCCGACACCGCAGCGTCTCTCGTCAATCAATCTCCTGGAGACTATAGACAGATCCAGTCACAAAATCTCTAGCCAACGTGAGACACCCCTGCCACCCTAAGGCGCGCAGGCCTACACACTTGTATAAGTTAATGCGATAGTTTGTTTTTTTATTAAAACTAGACTTTTAAAATTCTATTCCATTATGATGTATGAACAAGGGTTTAAAGAATGGTCAAAAGGTTTATATTATTTCAAATTTGTTTTAAAAAATTGTTAACATGCTAAAAATTCTTTATTTACTAAGTAATTTATGAAAAAATTGTTTTTAAAACAAAAAATAAAGTAAAAAAACTAGATGATATAATACTAAACTTAAGAAAAGTTGGGTCTGGATGCCATAATTTAAGCATAGACTTTGCTTTTAATTTCTATCTAGTAGCGTTTACACTAGAATTTGGATTGTTTTGAGTGGTGTTGAACTACTTTCATTCGTGTTTTGTTGAATTTAAGAGGTTTGCAATTATTTTTTTCTCTTAATTCTTTGTTTTCATTCCTTCAAGATTGATATGATTTGAAAGCTAAGTTAGAAGTTAATGTTGTTTTATTGGAAGTAGATTACAGCATGAAAACTAGAGAATCGATTGTTGCAAGTGTGGAATAGATGAATGTTCATAGGATAGATGATCGTTCTTATGTGTCCTTCGCGAGTTTATGAGTGCTATGTTGTGCCAAATTGGATCATTCAATGGGCAGTCCCTTCAACTCTTTTGGGGGAGTTTGAGAAACTTTTTAAATTACTCGAGTACAAATTTTGGTGCCTTAAGCAAATAAGAGTCAAGAACATTTTTTTATGGAAAAGTGAGTGTGTTGTGACTATTTTTGCATGTTTTTACTTATGTAAGAAATAAAGAGAAAGTTGAGAATGGAACTAGAGAAATATCAAAAAATTTAGATAAATGAATTTAAATTTTTTATAATGTAAGTATTGGTTTTATTATGAAAATGTAGAATTGAGTGTGATAACATTACATATTTTACTTATACATTGAGTTTTGATACATATCATGAAATGTAGTTGTGGTGACATCCAACTTGCCTTTCTAAATGATGCCACGACATCTACTTGTTATTAGTTTTGAAGACTCTTTTTTATAAATAAAATGAGTCATATTATATCCTCAAAATATTTTAAACGCATTTAAAACGAAATTATGATCAATATAAACTATCATATTTCTTTTAAAAATGTGATCCATACTTTTGTAGTAGAATGACTAATATAGTTTAATATTAATGAAATAAAAATAGATATCATAACAACTTATACAAAATGATAGTATAAAAAATAACTATTAAATATAAAAGACATATATTATCCATCTTGCTATTCCCTTGGAATCTTATATTGTGTCTTATTTGACCTAAAATATTAGGTCATAAAATAGGTTAGGAAATTATTACTTGCTTAATAGCAAAAATAATGTAATATATATGTAAACAAAAATATATTAGGGTCATGTTTGATTTTGGGTCAATATAATATATAAAAAATAAACTAATAACATATAAAACACTTTTTTTTTTAAAAATATCCTCTAATTTTGAGAAATCATGTAAATTTCTTTTTACTCTTTTATTCTATCATTTTATAATTCACTTATTTCTTATCATGTCATGTTGAAACAAATTAAGTCATTATTGACAAACACCATTTATATATTTGTTTAGATATAATCATTTCAATAAACTCTTGTTCTTATTGTTTTTTCAACACAATAAAATTAAAAATTGAAAAATTTATAAATTTAAATTACTATTCCTAACAAAGTTAGTGCACATCATCTAATACTCTATCAATCATTTAAATATATATATATATATATATATATAGATGATACAAAGCATGCCTACATTAGTTTCAATTACTAGTGGTCTCACCCCAAAATTTATCTTTTCTTGATTTATGCACTTTTCATAAGCATGATTTTTCTTTTGTAATGTTCCTAATTCGTTGACTTAAAACCACATAATAATTTTTCTCAAATTTCTCTTGCTTACTTGTAGCATCTTATTTTCCATTCTATTTCTTCCCCTTTTCTTCAAGTCAATTTTAGACTTAGTGAATTTTTTAACTTTGTGAAAACTCTCACACAGATGAATTCCATTTTTCCTTTATAATCACTTGGCATTAATTCTTCTACCTCGCATTCTAAATCCCTCCAAATAGCCATGCCACTTCAAAGAATCTCATTAGATTCATGTGGTTTTTTCAATTCTTCAAGTCACCATTGATCAACTTTTCCTTAATCGTGCATTGAGGGTTAGCAAATTAGATATTTAAAGAAATTTAATTAATGATTAAATCAGATTTTGTGTAATCCAATATTTCTCACATTTTTTATAAACTTGACCTCCAAAAACATGTCAATCAATTCCACATGATTCCATTTACAAGTTTTATTTGTCAATCAATTTTCAAATTATTTTTCATCATTTAGTATTTTTAATAATGTTTCAAACTAAAAAAACTTGATAAATTTATTTTATTAATTTTTTGAAAATTATTTTAGCTTTTAATTCTATGATCATTCACCTTAATTTTATGCTAAGAAAATTCTACTATATCATTCCTTATAACTTTTTGTTTTGGTTACATTTTTTTATTTTGAGTTTATTTCATATTTTTAATAAATTTTTTTATGCATTCTTAGGTTTAGAAATAAATTAATTATTAAATCTATTAAATATTTTATCTTTATTCTATTGCTTATAAAACTTTATTTTCACCATCTAGATATCATTAAACTTCTTATAATATACACACTTAATTTTATAGTTCACCTTTGTGGTCCCCTTGACCATGGTATCGCCAAATTTTTAAACCATTTTTTTTCAAATCCATAGCATGATCACATATTGAAATCTAATAAAATTCAAATAAAAACTATTATATTCTTTTTACAATCAAGTTCATATAAAAACTATTACAATAAAAATAAAAAAAATAAAAAAAATAAAAATACTATAAGACACAAGTCCCCATTGTCGAAAATAGAGTTATATAATTTTATAGTATCCTAACACAACCAAAATAAATGCAAATAATAAAGTGAGCTAATATCTTGTTACACCCCATTTTTCCTAGGCTGATTTTTGGCATACAATTTTTTTTTTTTTTTTTTTTTTATATATATAGACAGCTCAGATCGTCCCATACCAACCTGAGTAGCCTACGAAAACATAGGATATAACACATCATTACACACCTACTTTCCTTAACAATGTGGATCCCATCTCCCGGGTACACCGTCAAATCAGGTTCATGACTCCTGAATTAACCGATGGACTCGCGCAATGTTACTCCTACTAGACCCAATACTCCTAACCCATACGGGTAGGAGAACCGATCTAATAGAAGTCTGAACCCCCACGGTTAAGTTCCATAGTCATGTAATGACCTCACCATCAAACAAAAAGATATATAACATCCTCAGATAAAATATGGTACTCCACACACCATACTCCAAGACAATAAAATAAAACAGTGAATGAACTACATCACAAGAATAAGATCCAAGTCCAACAAGTGCAATATTATCCAACCAGAAATATAAGTCAGAATTACCCTCACATATTACATGACATATGAGAATAACAATCTCATTAAATACATCCAACAGCAACAATCAACTAACCAGAATATCTCAGACAATCACAAATCAGATATCCTCCACAATCCTGCTGACCACGATCCCACCTAATCTGGTAGCGTCAAGTCTGCCGAGCCACTGAAAATATATAATACAGGAATGAGCTACGCCCAGTAGGAAAGAAAGCTAGTAAAACTCACATGCAAGAGAAGGATAATAGCAAAAATATAGGAATACAGCATAACAATGTAAGGTGGATAGGCACTCTCAGTCCCAGACTCCGACCAACCACAGTCACCCCTAGTCACACCAGAGTAGCTCTCCTCTGGGCTTCCAGGTAGCGTGCCAGTGGGAACGCCCATCTCGAAACACGCATGGCGCCTAAGCACCCGACACCGCAGCGTCTCTCGTCAATCAATCTCCTGGAGACTATAGACAGATCCAGTCACAAAATCTCTAGCCAACGTGAGACACCCCTGCCACCCTAAGGCGCGCAGGCCTACACACTTGTATAAGTTAATGCGATAGTTTGTTTTTTTATTAAAACTAGACTTTTAAAATTCTATTCCATTATGATGTATGAACAAGGGTTTAAAGAATGGTCAAAAGGTTTATATTATTTCAAATTTGTTTTAAAAAATTGTTAACATGCTAAAAATTCTTTATTTACTAAGTAATTTATGAAAAAATTGTTTTTAAAACAAAAAATAAAGTAAAAAAACTAGATGATATAATACTAAACTTAAGAAAAGTTGGGTCTGGATGCCATAATTTAAGCATAGACTTTGCTTTTAATTTCTATCTAGTAGCGTTTACACTAGAATTTGGATTGTTTTGAGTGGTGTTGAACTACTTTCATTCGTGTTTTGTTGAATTTAAGAGGTTTGCAATTATTTTTTTCTCTTAATTCTTTGTTTTCATTCCTTCAAGATTGATATGATTTGAAAGCTAAGTTAGAAGTTAATGTTGTTTTATTGGAAGTAGATTACAGCATGAAAACTAGAGAATCGATTGTTGCAAGTGTGGAATAGATGAATGTTCATAGGATAGATGATCGTTCTTATGTGTCCTTCGCGAGTTTATGAGTGCTATGTTGTGCCAAATTGGATCATTCAATGGGCAGTCCCTTCAACTCTTTTGGGGGAGTTTGAGAAACTTTTTAAATTACTCGAGTACAAATTTTGGTGCCTTAAGCAAATAAGAGTCAAGAACATTTTTTTATGGAAAAGTGAGTGTGTTGTGACTATTTTTGCATGTTTTTACTTATGTAAGAAATAAAGAGAAAGTTGAGAATGGAACTAGAGAAATATCAAAAAATTTAGATAAATGAATTTAAATTTTTTATAATGTAAGTATTGGTTTTATTATGAAAATGTAGAATTGAGTGTGATAACATTACATATTTTACTTATACATTGAGTTTTGATACATATCATGAAATGTAGTTGTGGTGACATCCAACTTGCCTTTCTAAATGATGCCACGACATCTACTTGTTATTAGTTTTGAAGACTCTTTTTTATAAATAAAATGAGTCATATTATATCCTCAAAATATTTTAAACGCATTTAAAACGAAATTATGATCAATATAAACTATCATATTTCTTTTAAAAATGTGATCCATACTTTTGTAGTAGAATGACTAATATAGTTTAATATTAATGAAATAAAAATAGATATCATAACAACTTATACAAAATGATAGTATAAAAAATAACTATTAAATATAAAAGACATATATTATCCATCTTGCTATTCCCTTGGAATCTTATATTGTGTCTTATTTGACCTAAAATATTAGGTCATAAAATAGGTTAGGAAATTATTACTTGCTTAATAGCAAAAATAATGTAATATATATGTAAACAAAAATATATTAGGGTCATGTTTGATTTTGGGTCAATATAATATATAAAAAATAAACTAATAACATATAAAACACTTTTTTTTTTAAAAATATCCTCTAATTTTGAGAAATCATGTAAATTTCTTTTTACTCTTTTATTCTATCATTTTATAATTCACTTATTTCTTATCATGTCATGTTGAAACAAATTAAGTCATTATTGACAAACACCATTTATATATTTGTTTAGATATAATCATTTCAATAAACTCTTGTTCTTATTGTTTTTTCAACACAATAAAATTAAAAATTGAAAAATTTATAAATTTAAATTACTATTCCTAACAAAGTTAGTGCACATCATCTAATACTCTATCAATCATTTAAATATATATATATATATATATATATATATATATATATATATATATATATATATAGATGATACAAAGCATGCCTACATTAGTTTCAATTACTAGTGGTCTCACCCCAAAATTTATCTTTTCTTGATTTATGCACTTTTCATAAGCATGATTTTTCTTTTGTAATGTTCCTAATTCGTTGACTTAAAACCACATAATAATTTTTCTCAAATTTCTCTTGCTTACTTGTAGCATCTTATTTTCCATTCTATTTCTTCCCCTTTTCTTCAAGTCAATTTTAGACTTAGTGAATTTTTTAACTTTGTGAAAACTCTCACACAGATGAATTCCATTTTTCCTTTATAATCACTTGGCATTAATTCTTCTACCTCGCATTCTAAATCCCTCCAAATAGCCATGCCACTTCAAAGAATCTCATTAGATTCATGTGGTTTTTTCAATTCTTCAAGTCACCATTGATCAACTTTTCCTTAATCGTGCATTGAGGGTTAGCAAATTAGATATTTAAAGAAATTTAATTAATGATTAAATCAGATTTTGTGTAATCCAATATTTCTCACATTTTTTATAAACTTGACCTCCAAAAACATGTCAATCAATTCCACATGATTCCATTTACAAGTTTTATTTGTCAATCAATTTTCAAATTATTTTTCATCATTTAGTATTTTTAATAATGTTTCAAACTAAAAAAACTTGATAAATTTATTTTATTAATTTTTTGAAAATTATTTTAGCTTTTAATTCTATGATCATTCACCTTAATTTTATGCTAAGAAAATTCTACTATATCATTCCTTATAACTTTTTGTTTTGGTTACATTTTTTTATTTTGAGTTTATTTCATATTTTTAATAAATTTTTTTATGCATTCTTAGGTTTAGAAATAAATTAATTATTAAATCTATTAAATATTTTATCTTTATTCTATTGCTTATAAAACTTTATTTTCACCATCTAGATATCATTAAACTTCTTATAATATACACACTTAATTTTATAGTTCACCTTTGTGGTCCCCTTGACCATGGTATCGCCAAATTTTTAAACCATTTTTTTTCAAATCCATAGCATGATCACATATTGAAATCTAATAAAATTCAAATAAAAACTATTATATTCTTTTTACAATCAAGTTCATATAAAAACTATTACAATAAAAATAAAAAAAATAAAAAAAATAAAAATACTATAAGACACAAGTCCCCATTGTCGAAAATAGAGTTATATAATTTTATAGTATCCTAACACAACCAAAATAAATGCAAATAATAAAGTGAGCTAATATCTTGTTACACCCCATTTTTCCTAGGCTGATTTTTGGCATACAATTTTTTTTTTTTTTTTTTTTTTATATATATAGACAGCTCAGATCGTCCCATACCAACCTGAGTAGCCTACGAAAACATAGGATATAACACATCATTACACACCTACTTTCCTTAACAATGTGGATCCCATCTCCCGGGTACACCGTCAAATCAGGTTCATGACTCCTGAATTAACCGATGGACTCGCGCAATGTTACTCCTACTAGACCCAATACTCCTAACCCATACGGGTAGGAGAACCGATCTAATAGAAGTCTGAACCCCCACGGTTAAGTTCCATAGTCATGTAATGACCTCACCATCAAACAAAAAGATATATAACATCCTCAGATAAAATATGGTACTCCACACACCATACTCCAAGACAATAAAATAAAACAGTGAATGAACTACATCACAAGAATAAGATCCAAGTCCAACAAGTGCAATATTATCCAACCAGAAATATAAGTCAGAATTACCCTCACATATTACATGACATATGAGAATAACAATCTCATTAAATACATCCAACAGCAACAATCAACTAACCAGAATATCTCAGACAATCACAAATCAGATATCCTCCACAATCCTGCTGACCACGATCCCACCTAATCTGGTAGCGTCAAGTCTGCCGAGCCACTGAAAATATATAATACAGGAATGAGCTACGCCCAGTAGGAAAGACAGCTAGTAAAACTCACATGCAAGAGAAGGATAATAGCAAAAATATAGGAATACAGCATAACAATGTAAGGTGGATAGGCACTCTCAGTCCCAGACTCCGACCAACCACAGTCACCCCTAGTCACACCAGAGTAGCTCTCCTCTGGGCTTCCAGGTAGCGTGCCAGTGGGAACGCCCATCTCGAAACACGCATGGCGCCTAAGCACCCGACACCGCAGCGTCTCTCGTCAATCAATCTCCTGGAGACTATAGACAGATCCAGTCACAAAATCTCTAGCCAACGTGAGACACCCCTGCCACCCTAAGGCGCGCAGGCCTACACACTTGTATAAGTTAATGCGATAGTTTGTTTTTTTATTAAAACTAGACTTTTAAAATTCTATTCCATTATGATGTATGAACAAGGGTTTAAAGAATGGTCAAAAGGTTTATATTATTTCAAATTTGTTTTAAAAAATTGTTAACATGCTAAAAATTCTTTATTTACTAAGTAATTTATGAAAAAATTGTTTTTAAAACAAAAAATAAAGTAAAAAAACTAGATGATATAATACTAAACTTAAGAAAAGTTGGGTCTGGATGCCATAATTTAAGCATAGACTTTGCTTTTAATTTCTATCTAGTAGCGTTTACACTAGAATTTGGATTGTTTTGAGTGGTGTTGAACTACTTTCATTCGTGTTTTGTTGAATTTAAGAGGTTTGCAATTATTTTTTTCTCTTAATTCTTTGTTTTCATTCCTTCAAGATTGATATGATTTGAAAGCTAAGTTAGAAGTTAATGTTGTTTTATTGGAAGTAGATTACAGCATGAAAACTAGAGAATCGATTGTTGCAAGTGTGGAATAGATGAATGTTCATAGGATAGATGATCGTTCTTATGTGTCCTTCGCGAGTTTATGAGTGCTATGTTGTGCCAAATTGGATCATTCAATGGGCAGTCCCTTCAACTCTTTTGGGGGAGTTTGAGAAACTTTTTAAATTACTCGAGTACAAATTTTGGTGCCTTAAGCAAATAAGAGTCAAGAACATTTTTTTATGGAAAAGTGAGTGTGTTGTGACTATTTTTGCATGTTTTTACTTATGTAAGAAATAAAGAGAAAGTTGAGAATGGAACTAGAGAAATATCAAAAAATTTAGATAAATGAATTTAAATTTTTTATAATGTAAGTATTGGTTTTATTATGAAAATGTAGAATTGAGTGTGATAACATTACATATTTTACTTATACATTGAGTTTTGATACATATCATGAAATGTAGTTGTGGTGACATCCAACTTGCCTTTCTAAATGATGCCACGACATCTACTTGTTATTAGTTTTGAAGACTCTTTTTTATAAATAAAATGAGTCATATTATATCCTCAAAATATTTTAAACGCATTTAAAACGAAATTATGATCAATATAAACTATCATATTTCTTTTAAAAATGTGATCCATACTTTTGTAGTAGAATGACTAATATAGTTTAATATTAATGAAATAAAAATAGATATCATAACAACTTATACAAAATGATAGTATAAAAAATAACTATTAAATATAAAAGACATATATTATCCATCTTGCTATTCCCTTGGAATCTTATATTGTGTCTTATTTGACCTAAAATATTAGGTCATAAAATAGGTTAGGAAATTATTACTTGCTTAATAGCAAAAATAATGTAATATATATGTAAACAAAAATATATTAGGGTCATGTTTGATTTTGGGTCAATATAATATATAAAAAATAAACTAATAACATATAAAACACTTTTTTTTTAAAAAATATCCTCTAATTTTGAGAAATCATGTAAATTTCTTTTTACTCTTTTATTCTATCATTTTATAATTCACTTATTTCTTATCATGTCATGTTGAAAAAAATTAAGTCATTATTGACAAACACCATTTATATATTTGTTTAGATATAATCATTTCAATAAACTCTTGTTCTTATTGTTTTTTCAACACAATAAAATTAACAATTGAAAAATTTATAAATTTAAATTACTATTCCTAACAAAGTTAGTGCACATCATCTAATACTCTATCAATCATTTAAATATATATATATATATATATATATAGATGATACAAAGCATGCCTACATTAGTTTCAATTACTAGTGGTCTCACCCCAAAATTTATCTTTTCTTGATTTATGCACTTTTCATAAGCATGATTTTTCTTTTGTAATGTTCCTAATTCGTTGACTTAAAACCACATAATAATTTTTCTCAAATTTCTCTTGCTTACTTGTAGCATCTTATTTTCCATTCTATTTCTTCCCCTTTTCTTCAAGTCAATTTTAGACTTAGTGAATTTTTTAACTTTGTGAAAACTCTCACACAGATGAATTCCATTTTTCCTTTATAATCACTTGGCATTAATTCTTCTACCTCGCATTCTAAATCCCTCCAAATAGCCATGCCACTTCAAAGAATCTCATTAGATTCATGTGGTTTTTTCAATTCTTCAAGTCACCATTGATCAACTTTTCCTTAATCGTGCATTGAGGGTTAGCAAATTAGATATTTAAAGAAATTTAATTAATGATTAAATCAGATTTTGTGTAATCCAATATTTCTCACATTTTTTATAAACTTGACCTCCAAAAACATGTCAATCAATTCCACATGATTCCATTTACAAGTTTTATTTGTCAATCAATTTTCAAATTATTTTTCATCATTTAGTATTTTTAATAATGTTTCAAACTAAAAAAACTTGATAAATTTATTTTATTAATTTTTTGAAAATTATTTTAGCTTTTAATTCTATGATCATTCACCTTAATTTTATGCTAAGAAAATTCTACTATATCATTCCTTATAACTTTTTGTTTTGGTTACATTTTTTTATTTTGAGTTTATTTCATATTTTTAATAAATTTTTTTATGCATTCTTAGGTTTAGAAATAAATTAATTATTAAATCTATTAAATATTTTATCTTTATTCTATTGCTTATAAAACTTTATTTTCACCATCTAGATATCATTAAACTTCTTATAATATACACACTTAATTTTATAGTTCACCTTTGTGGTCCCCTTGACCATGGTATCGCCAAATTTTTAAACCATTTTTTTTCAAATCCATAGCATGATCACATATTGAAATCTAATAAAATTCAAATAAAAACTATTATATTCTTTTTACAATCAAGTTCATATAAAAACTATTACAATAAAAATAAAAAAAATAAAAAAAATAAAAATACTATAAGACACAAGTCCCCATTGTCGAAAATAGAGTTATATAATTTTATAGTATCCTAACACAACCAAAATAAATGCAAATAATAAAGTGAGCTAATATCTTGTTACACCCCATTTTTCCTAGGCTGATTTTTGGCATACAATTTTTTTTTTTTTTTTTTTTTTTTATATATATAGACAGCTCAGATCGTCCCATACCAACCTGAGTAGCCTACGAAAACATAGGATATAACACATCATTACACACCTACTTTCCTTAACAATGTGGATCCCATCTCCCGGGTACACCGTCAAATCAGGTTCATGACTCCTGAATTAACCGATGGACTCGCGCAATGTTACTCCTACTAGACCCAATACTCCTAACCCATACGGGTAGGAGAACCGATCTAATAGAAGTCTGAACCCCCACGGTTAAGTTCCATAGTCATGTAATGACCTCACCATCAAACAAAAAGATATATAACATCCTCAGATAAAATATGGTACTCCACACACCATACTCCAAGACAATAAAATAAAACAGTGAATGAACTACATCACAAGAATAAGATCCAAGTCCAACAAGTGCAATATTATCCAACCAGAAATATAAGTCAGAATTACCCTCACATATTACATGACATATGAGAATAACAATCTCATTAAATACATCCAACAGCAACAATCAACTAACCAGAATATCTCAGACAATCACAAATCAGATATCCTCCACAATCCTGCTGACCACGATCCCACCTAATCTGGTAGCGTCAAGTCTGCCGAGCCACTGAAAATATATAATACAGGAATGAGCTACGCCCAGTAGGAAAGAAAGCTAGTAAAACTCACATGCAAGAGAAGGATAATAGCAAAAATATAGGAATACAGCATAACAATGTAAGGTGGATAGGCACTCTCAGTCCCAGACTCCGACCAACCACAGTCACCCCTAGTCACACCAGAGTAGCTCTCCTCTGGGCTTCCAGGTAGCGTGCCAGTGGGAACGCCCATCTCGAAACACGCATGGCGCCTAAGCACCCGACACCGCAGCGTCTCTCGTCAATCAATCTCCTGGAGACTATAGACAGATCCAGTCACAAAATCTCTAGCCAACGTGAGACACCCCTGCCACCCTAAGGCGCGCAGGCCTACACACTTGTATAAGTTAATGCGATAGTTTGTTTTTTTATTAAAACTAGACTTTTAAAATTCTATTCCATTATGATGTATGAACAAGGGTTTAAAGAATGGTCAAAAGGTTTATATTATTTCAAATTTGTTTTAAAAAATTGTTAACATGCTAAAAATTCTTTATTTACTAAGTAATTTATGAAAAAATTGTTTTTAAAACAAAAAATAAAGTAAAAAAACTAGATGATATAATACTAAACTTAAGAAAAGTTGGGTCTGGATGCCATAATTTAAGCATAGACTTTGCTTTTAATTTCTATCTAGTAGCGTTTACACTAGAATTTGGATTGTTTTGAGTGGTGTTGAACTACTTTCATTCGTGTTTTGTTGAATTTAAGAGGTTTGCAATTATTTTTTTCTCTTAATTCTTTGTTTTCATTCCTTCAAGATTGATATGATTTGAAAGCTAAGTTAGAAGTTAATGTTGTTTTATTGGAAGTAGATTACAGCATGAAAACTAGAGAATCGATTGTTGCAAGTGTGGAATAGATGAATGTTCATAGGATAGATGATCGTTCTTATGTGTCCTTCGCGAGTTTATGAGTGCTATGTTGTGCCAAATTGGATCATTCAATGGGCAGTCCCTTCAACTCTTTTGGGGGAGTTTGAGAAACTTTTTAAATTACTCGAGTACAAATTTTGGTGCCTTAAGCAAATAAGAGTCAAGAACATTTTTTTATGGAAAAGTGAGTGTGTTGTGACTATTTTTGCATGTTTTTACTTATGTAAGAAATAAAGAGAAAGTTGAGAATGGAACTAGAGAAATATCAAAAAATTTAGATAAATGAATTTAAATTTTTTATAATGTAAGTATTGGTTTTATTATGAAAATGTAGAATTGAGTGTGATAACATTACATATTTTACTTATACATTGAGTTTTGATACATATCATGAAATGTAGTTGTGGTGACATCCAACTTGCCTTTCTAAATGATGCCACGACATCTACTTGTTATTAGTTTTGAAGACTCTTTTTTATAAATAAAATGAGTCATATTATATCCTCAAAATATTTTAAACGCATTTAAAACGAAATTATGATCAATATAAACTATCATATTTCTTTTAAAAATGTGATCCATACTTTTGTAGTAGAATGACTAATATAGTTTAATATTAATGAAATAAAAATAGATATCATAACAACTTATACAAAATGATAGTATAAAAAATAACTATTAAATATAAAAGACATATATTATCCATCTTGCTATTCCCTTGGAATCTTATATTGTGTCTTATTTGACCTAAAATATTAGGTCATAAAATAGGTTAGGAAATTATTACTTGCTTAATAGCAAAAATAATGTAATATATATGTAAACAAAAATATATTAGGGTCATGTTTGATTTTGGGTCAATATAATATATAAAAAATAAACTAATAACATATAAAACACTTTTTTTTTTAAAAATATCCTCTAATTTTGAGAAATCATGTAAATTTCTTTTTACTCTTTTATTCTATCATTTTATAATTCACTTATTTCTTATCATGTCATGTTGAAACAAATTAAGTCATTATTGACAAACACCATTTATATATTTGTTTAGATATAATCATTTCAATAAACTCTTGTTCTTATTGTTTTTTCAACACAATAAAATTAACAATTGAAAAATTTATAAATTTAAATTACTATTCCTAACAAAGTTAGTGCACATCATCTAATACTCTATCAATCATTTAAATATATATATATATATATATATATATATATATATATATATATATATATATATATATAGATGATACAAAGCATGCCTACATTAGTTTCAATTACTAGTGGTCTCACCCCAAAATTTATCTTTTCTTGATTTATGCACTTTTCATAAGCATGATTTTTCTTTTGTAATGTTCCTAATTCGTTGACTTAAAACCACATAATAATTTTTCTCAAATTTCTCTTGCTTACTTGTAGCATCTTATTTTCCATTCTATTTCTTCCCCTTTTCTTCAAGTCAATTTTAGACTTAGTGAATTTTTTAACTTTGTGAAAACTCTCACACAGATGAATTCCATTTTTCCTTTATAATCACTTGGCATTAATTCTTCTACCTCGCATTCTAAATCCCTCCAAATAGCCATGCCACTTCAAAGAATCTCATTAGATTCATGTGGTTTTTTCAATTCTTCAAGTCACCATTGATCAACTTTTCCTTAATCGTGCATTGAGGGTTAGCAAATTAGATATTTAAAGAAATTTAATTAATGATTAAATCAGATTTTGTGTAATCCAATATTTCTCACATTTTTTATAAACTTGACCTCCAAAAACATGTCAATCAATTCCACATGATTCCATTTACAAGTTTTATTTGTCAATCAATTTTCAAATTATTTTTCATCATTTAGTATTTTTAATAATGTTTCAAACTAAAAAAACTTGATAAATTTATTTTATTAATTTTTTGAAAATTATTTTAGCTTTTAATTCTATGATCATTCACCTTAATTTTATGCTAAGAAAATTCTACTATATCATTCCTTATAACTTTTTGTTTTGGTTACATTTTTTTATTTTGAGTTTATTTCATATTTTTAATAAATTTTTTTATGCATTCTTAGGTTTAGAAATAAATTAATTATTAAATCTATTAAATATTTTATCTTTATTCTATTGCTTATAAAACTTTATTTTCACCATCTAGATATCATTAAACTTCTTATAATATACACACTTAATTTTATAGTTCACCTTTGTGGTCCCCTTGACCATGGTATCGCCAAATTTTTAAACCATTTTTTTTCAAATCCATAGCATGATCACATATTGAAATCTAATAAAATTCAAATAAAAACTATTATATTCTTTTTACAATCAAGTTCATATAAAAACTATTACAATAAAAATAAAAAAAATAAAAAAAATAAAAATACTATAAGACACAAGTCCCCATTGTCGAAAATAGAGTTATATAATTTTATAGTATCCTAACACAACCAAAATAAATGCAAATAATAAAGTGAGCTAATATCTTGTTACACCCCATTTTTCCTAGGCTGATTTTTGGCATACAATTTTTTTTTTTTTTTTTTTTTTTTATATATATAGACAGCTCAGATCGTCCCATACCAACCTGAGTAGCCTACGAAAACATAGGATATAACACATCATTACACACCTACTTTCCTTAACAATGTGGATCCCATCTCCCGGGTACACCGTCAAATCAGGTTCATGACTCCTGAATTAACCGATGGACTCGCGCAATGTTACTCCTACTAGACCCAATACTCCTAACCCATACGGGTAGGAGAACCGATCTAATAGAAGTCTGAACCCCCACGGTTAAGTTCCATAGTCATGTAATGACCTCACCATCAAACAAAAAGATATATAACATCCTCAGATAAAATATGGTACTCCACACACCATACTCCAAGACAATAAAATAAAACAGTGAATGAACTACATCACAAGAATAAGATCCAAGTCCAACAAGTGCAATATTATCCAACAAGAAATATAAGTCAGAATTACCCTCACATATTACATGACATATGAGAATAACAATCTCATTAAATACATCCAACAGCAACAATCAACTAACCAGAATATCTCAGACAATCACAAATCAGATATCCTCCACAATCCTGCTGACCACGATCCCACCTAATCTGGTAGCGTCAAGTCTGCCGAGCCACTGAAAATATATAATACAGGAATGAGCTACGCCCAGTAGGAAAGAAAGCTAGTAAAACTCACATGCAAGAGAAGGATAATAGCAAAAATATAGGAATACAGCATAACAATGTAAGGTGGATAGGCACTCTCAGTCCCAGACTCCGACCAACCACAGTCACCCCTAGTCACACCAGAGTAGCTCTCCTCTGGGCTTCCAGGTAGCGTGCCAGTGGGAACGCCCATCTCGAAACACGCATGGCGCCTAAGCACCCGACACCGCAGCGTCTCTCGTCAATCAATCTCCTGGAGACTATAGACAGATCCAGTCACAAAATCTCTAGCCAACGTGAGACACCCCTGCCACCCTAAGGCGCGCAGGCCTACACACTTGGCTAGCCACTGCGAGACACCCCTGCCACCCTCAGGCTCGCAGGCCTACACACATGGACCAGGAGAGATCGACTCAGCCACCGTCCCAAAGAGTCCTCTACCAACAACTTCCATAGAAGCTCACGCCCCTACAGTCATTGCCAATCTCTAACTCCAAGATCCGGCAACATGTGTCCAGGTACAACAAGGCGCATACCAGTCCACATGTATACTGTGGAAGCTAAGTCTGAACCGCACAGTTACCTACCACAACTACCCTAAAACATCATATAGGGTCTATAGTAGTCCGGTCCAGCATGCCAATCCATAAAATATGCCAACACTGAGTAAACCGACTCAATCCATGCCGTTGCCATCAAGCAACACAACTGTCAATTACTGACTGTTCTGGTAGCATCCATGTACCATACCTCTGTCTGACTGTTTCCAGCTGTACTGTCATCACTGATAACATTTTTCCCCACTTCAGGCAATTTTTCTTTACCCACGGATCTCCAGAATTTTCGAAATTTCTCATTTCCAAATTTTCTGATTTTTCTTGAATTTTCCAAAATATAAATAATCCCTAAAACTCAATTATCGAATTTTTTCTAAATTCGAAATATCAAATTTTGCAATTTTATCCATTTTCCGAAATTCGGAATAATTACCGAATTTAAAATTCCGTTTATCCATTATACCGCGCCGCACTTCCGTGAACCTGGTTCTCGCCGCCGGTTTGGCCTTCGCGCTGAGCCGAGAACCGCTTCTCACTGAACCGCGCCGAATCCCCTGAACCGGATCTCGCCACCGGTTCGGGCCTTCGCGCCGAACCAAACCCCGCCGGTCGAAGTTATTAATCCGAAATTCGGCCGACGCTTAATATATAATATTAATAATTGATATAATTATTCTCTTAATAAATCAACTAATCCCTAATTAACCCTTAATTCGTCTCCTTCCTTCGCCCGTCGTCCGCGAAACCCTAGCCGCCGCCATCGCCGACCAATACGATCCTTCCGTCGATTTCCGGCGACTGCGAACAAGGAGAACATGTTCGTACTATCCTAACATTCCAATAATGCCGCTAATTTCCTAAGGTTTAAATCAAAATCTCCGCCGAAGGAATTCGCCCGTCCGCCGTTGCCGTATTGTGAAATTTGAGATTAATCCAACAAATAAATTAATTAATTCAATGGCAACGCTGATAATACAAATCCCTAACATGCTCCTAAGCATTAACAAATTTTTCGGCGAAATGGGGAATTTTCCAGAAAATCCGAAATTTGCAAAAGACACAATTAGCATTCAATTAAATCCGATTTTTCATCCACATGCTTGTTTTCATTAAGCAAAATATTCCATGCTTTTAATTTTCTACCAAATAACTAATTTAAACTGAATTTCCTACCTCAAAGACGCCGGCGACGGTGAACCTCGTCCGCAGCTCGCCGCAGCTCCTCACCGAACGAATCCGGTATCAATCGACTCTCCTCGGTCCCGTGAATCTCCAGGCACAAAAAGCTCCTTGCCAGGCCGCCGGAATCACGCGCCGCACGCCGGAAACTTCCTCTCTATCGGTCGGTCGAACGAAACCCTAATCGTTCGCGAGGGTTTTATATTCCTGGCCGACACGGTGAAAACCCGTTACGCACCGTTGACACGCTTTCGACACGGTAAGCACCCGATACGCGCTGTCGACACGTTATCGACACGGTACGCACCCGATCAGCCGGTTCAATCCCAACCGTCGATCACGACCGTCCGATCCGCTTATCAGAACGCACGCGCAAACTCACTCAGCGAACCGCCTCCGCCTCCGCTGAACCGTTCCGGTCCGGTTCACACGCGGTAAAAACCAATTTCCGGTTTTAAAATAACCGATCATAATTGATTTTCGAATTTCCAAAAATCCAATAAATCCAAATAAACAGGGAAAATTACTTAAAAATTACCTCGGTGTTCCGAAAAATCCCTAGAAATTTCAGAAATTCCAACAGCCTCTAATTGAGCTCCTGGCTCATCCTACTGTCGATCTGAAATCATCCAAGCCAAAAATTAATTTATTAAAGATTAACATAAAAATTTTTACTGGGTATAACATATCTATATGCTCTTAATGCTCGCTTAGATCACCATGTAAGTATCAATTTTATCTACAATTGTTAATGCTAAAACAAAAGCCAAGCCATCAAAATAGGCTCAAAAGACAATCTAATTATACATACAAATCAATATAAGTTTTGTATTATGTCACATACTTTATCAAAATTATCACATTAAAATAAAAAAAATAGGTAAAACATTCTAATATATCAATGCATATGAAGAAATAATTTTTTTGAAATTTCTTTTACGCCATATTTTTTCTTCACTTTATTAGTCCATCAATTTTTTTTACTTTAATATGATTTAAGATTTTATCATTAGGTTGAGATTGATAATTTTCTTTTTACAATTGAGATTGTATTCTTTTGAAATATTTTCTTATTCATTTACATCTTAGTTGAAAACTTTTAAAACCTTTTATAGTTTGGATCACATCATTCATAAGTTACTTTACCTATCCAAATTTCGCACGAACCCAATTCATTTTTCATAATGACGATTCTACCAATTTTCAAAACTTATTTAAAAATGATAAATTTCATATTTTCTTATCATTGAAGATTTTTTTTTCATGTATTTAATTATTTTCAAATTTTAATAAAATACTATCCCACAAGTTAATTGATATGCAAACATGAATTTTACATATTAAATTACCACATAATAAGAAGGAAAAATAAACATTAAATATATAATTAATAAAACCATGAGTTCACAAAATAAAGCATGAATTTACATTCATACTATTGTATAAAACACCACAAATATATAATTTTTTTTATAGATTCTTCAATCTAATCAAATCTTGCTAGTAAAGTTTCCAACGAGAAATCCTTTAATCGCGTCACCATAATGTTTTTTTTTATAATTTTTAACACCTTTGAAATTAAACTAATGCTTAATTACGAGCTTAGTTAATTTTATAAATAAAATTAATGATTGATTACGCTTTTTTTTTTGGCCCTGGATAATGTTGTGGGCTTTTTATTTATTTATTTATTTATTTTTTTCTCTCCCAGTAAAAATATCCATCGGGGGGAATCAGTAGACATGCGCGTGACTCCAATCGCAACGGTAAACGCTAGCCAGCGGGCCGAGGCACAGCGGAGTCTCGTCTGGTACTTTGCCGTCGTCTCCTCCATATTAGGCGGCAGAATTTGAGCTTCAGTTTAGGATTTTTTGATTGCTGGTTGCTCCGTTTTTTCTTCCTTGCTGATTTCCCATTGCTTTCTCTCGATCTCGCCTCTCGCTTGGCGAGGAATGCCGCTCTTCCGGTCGTCCTTGGACATTTTCGATTGACCGATGGTCTATAGGGCTTTGCGCACGTGATGGTGTTGTTGGAGGAAGAGAAGGTTTGCGAGCGTCTTGCTTATTTGTTCTTCTACTGATAGGGGTTTTGTGGCGAGGTTCTTACGCAGCGGCTGAACGGCGGAATGGCGGACGCCCTTAGTGTAATTCCGGCATCTGTGTTCAGAAATCTCGCTGATAAACTGTACGAGAAACGCAAGAACGCTGCTCTCGAGGTTATCCACTCACTTTGTGCTTTTTTGATACTCGATCGTGTGTCTGCTTTCATTAAGAGCCTGTTGATTACTGAATTTTGATATCGAAGAAACTCGCAGATCGAGGGCATCGTGAAACAACTGGCTCAGACTGGAGAACACGACAAGATAAGTGCTGTGATTAACCTATTAGTCACTGAGTTTACGCAGTCTCCGCAATCCAACCATAGGAAGGTGTGTTAAATGTGGGAGTTGCTGTCTTACGTTTGTTATATCATGATAACTTTTGTTCAGCACTTCAAACCGATTGCTCCGCTTTTTATGAAGCATGCATCTCTTCATTGTAGGGAGGGTTAATAGGGCTTGCTGCAGCTACAGTAGGCCTGACTACCGAAGCTACGCAGCATCTTGAGGTCGGTATTATTGCTAGAGCACTGCATCACATGATGTAGATTGCCTTTTGGAAGTGAGGGATTTTTTGGTATAAAAAATCTTCAAAATCTTTGTCTTGCTTATCATTATGTTTGGTAATATATTATTTATGCTGTTTTTCACCATTTTGAATGTATATATACTCGCCGGAGGATCTTTTGTCTATGCTATTGGAATTATGTATGTTTATATTTTTATCTATAGGAGAAATGGTACATCTCTAATCACAGTATATATCTTGCTATCTGATACATGGATGGAGTAATTTATGGCATACGATTTTTTGTCTTTGGCTAAATTCATCAGGTAATGTTTACCTTTGCTTTCAAAGAGAAGAAAAATATATTTTAAACACGAAATTGTGGTGTTCATGAATATTTGGAAATACTTGTGCTCATATGAAAGCCAAAATGGAGGAACATGTAGAAGGCAATGATATGAGCAGGGTGTGAGTTTGAGAATGTCTGTGGTTGATAAATGAATGAGTCGAGGGGGAATGATATACATGTCTACTTTATAATTAGCATCACCTTATAATGAGCAAGAGGTGTAGGAAGGTGTTAACAGTTTAGTAAAAGAAAAATAGTTCATTTCCAAGCTGTGTTTTTGTTTGGTGCTATACAGTCTGAAATTCCATTCCAATGATACTGAGAGGTTGATTCTATTTAGATTCATTTTGGCTACATAGTTCTCTATGAGCTTTTGTCCTAACCACAATGAAAAAGCAAACAGGCTATAGCAGAACTGATAAATGTTGGTGTTTGATATTGAAAAGTTTAGATAAATTAATTTGGAACTATGATGGCAAAACATTTAAATTAGCATTAGTTGAGTGTATAGTTCTGCACAGATGGAGACTTTTAAGCCACATTTAAGAAAAAATGCACTGTGAACGTAGGAATAATGTTTTTGTTTTGTTATGCTATTTAGTCTTATCTAAAGGACAACATGCTTGGAAGCTCTGTTGAATATGATTGGAAGCTGTGTCTTTGTCTGGTGCTATACAATAAAATTAGTGGGAAGTTGATTCTATTTAGATGCATTTTTGCTACATAGTTCTCTATGAACGTTTTTGTTGACAACCTAGAATTGATAAATGCTGGTATTTGATAGTGAGAAGTTTAGAATAATTAATTTGGAACTATGATGGTGAAACATTTGAATTAGCATTAGTTGATTGTATAGTTCTAAACCCATAAAGACTCTCAAGCTACATTAAAAGAAAAAATGCATTGTGAAACTTGGAATAATGGTTTTATTTTGTTATGCTATTTAATCTTGTCTAAAGGACAACATAATTAATGATTTTTAAAAAAAAAGGAAGACATGCTTGGAAACTCTTTTAAATGTGATTATTTAGCCAAAGATGAGTTGCATGTGCAATATTGAGGGTTACATATTGCTTAGTTGTACAACGCAATATTATGAGATATGTTTGTGTCTGTATGTATGCATGTGTGTAGGTGTTTGTGTGTGTGTTATGTACGCATGTGTGCGTGCATGTGTATACATGGTTGTGCATGAGTAGATGCGCATGTGTGTGTCTAGAAATGAAGATTACTAGAGGTAATCAAAGGTTGACGGGGAATTAGGTGTCATGATTAATATAAATGAAATTCTTAGGACAAAAGCGAAAACAATCTATTGGACATGGCTTAAGGAGGGATTGGAATAATCAAGAACTTGAGTTAGGTAGTCCTATAGAGTATCTACCATTAATGAAGGATTGTAGCACAAGAGACTAAGTGCAAGACATGATGGGTGCTTTGTCCTTCTTAATAATCTTAGAGCAAGAAAGCGTCTAATGTGGTTGATGAATAGTGGTAGAAAGATTTTTGCTTTGTTAAAGCAATGAATGTTGACTTTGTTGGAAAAGGTGCTAAAATGTGATAATGATATTGCACTTAGTGTGGGGTAAGTTCAAGAAGAGAAGGTTTTGCATTAGCATGACATGGAGCTATTGGATTAAAGTGGTTAGAACAAGAGCTAGGTGAATTGTAGTTGGAGCATGAGGCTTGCCCTTGCTTATGCCTCATCTTATCCTTATGCCCAGTGAACTTGAGGCCACATTAATAAGTTTCTTGGTGAGCCAAAGGAGGAGTGTTTTTGGCGATTGTTGTGGGGTGCTATAGACATGGGTGTGACAATAGTCTTCATGGGAGCTACCATAGGATGATGAAATGGTTTGCTTGAGTGTGGCATAAGTATTGCAAGGATTGGGTTTCCAATTATGCTTCAATAGGATATGTGGGAAGTTATTTCTATATTTGATGAGGATCATTGTAGGATAGGAATGGCAATGGGTTGGATTTACCTAAACGATTATTAGCCCCATTATGTGTTCCATTACCCTTATCCAACCCATACGCACTTTCCTATTTCCTATCCGTCTTCAAACAACTCGTATCACTCGAAGGTATTTTAAATCAAATTCAAATATTAAGGGAACATGGAGCTTCTTTAGACAAAATCTTTAACTTTTTAAGATATATGTTTTTTTACATGAAAACTTCTAGGAGGGATTATATTGATTTATGAGGAATGATAAGAATGCTTACAAACAAATCGTGGGCGGGAGTTGACCTTCTTATAGAATTTCTTTATTTTGCTAAACTTGTTAATTAGTAGGTTGGGATTTGTACTACTATGTTAAACTCAAAATTGATCCTTGTGTGATGGGTTTTACTTATCCAAAAGCATATTATCTTGGGGGTTGAAGTTTGAGACTTATACCCTTTTCATTAGGAGTGAGGATACTAATTGTCTTCGCTCTTGAAAGGAGATTGGAATAAGCTTCCACTTCCGCACAAAGCCTAACAAAAGTACAACATTAGTCATTGTAAGATAGGACATCATGTTGTAGGTAACAATGAAGCCAACAAGTTTGGATAAGCATCTCGCATTCTTTATTGTTGTGCTATTTTTGAGAATTTTATCTAAAGGGTGATCTTATTAAAAGAATCCGTTTTGGAAGATTTCCACCGATGAAGAATGTGGGTAGAACAACCAATGGTTCAAACCCTATGTTAAATGACTAGTAGAAGGACCTCATTTGTTGTGAACATAAACAAGACGAAGCTGTGATGTAGCCCAAATAATTTCAAGCCACATTTGCGGCTTCAATTCTTGTGAGTAGTTGTGACCATATGCTTTAATGATAGTGTTCTACCAATGCAGTGGCCAATGAAGAGCATCTCCATATTTCTTTGTAGCTTGGAACTCATCATCCTTAAATATGAAAGAATTATTTTGACTGGGTAAGAACTACAAAAGTCAATTGGAGTTAGATTTTTTACCAAAATGATGTTGATTAGTATTAAGAGCTTTGCAAGCAAGATTAGATGATGTTTGATTAACATAGGCCACATTAATGTGGGTACTAGCAAGATTTGGATCCTAACTACCTCCGTTAACTATAGTATGATGTTGGATTTACGTACAAGGTTGAGGTTGGTGGAATAGGTGGAATCAACATTACAAATGGGACTAGTGTACAAGATTGGAGTTACGAGTTGGAATGATGGAATGTATGTGTCTATAGTTTTGAGTGTGACTTAAGGTATGAATGTGACTTGAATTATGATCAAACCAATTCATACAAAGGAAGAATTATGTATGAGATAACCTTCTTCTTTAAAGATGAGGGCAACAAGAAAAATCGGGTTAGTTTGGCTACTTGTCAAAAGATAATGAGCTTACTTGTAACATGATGGGGGTCTTTAACAAAATTATAGGATACAATTACAATAATAAGAGTGGAAGGATCGATTGTATCATAATGTGACAAATCTTGTGGAGGGGATGGAGGAAGGTATGGGACTAGATTGTTCAAGGTGTGTACAATGATTGGAATTGCAATCTGGGTTAGAGTGGGTCATAGGGTTGAAAGTGTAAGATAATGAGCTTACTTGTAACATGATGGGGGTCTTTTTACAAAATTACAGGATATAATTAAAATAATAAGAGTGGAACGATCGATTGCATCATAACGTGACAAATCTTGTGGAGGGGATGGAGGAAGGTATGGGACTAGATTGTTCAAGGTGTGTACAATGATTGGAATTGTAATCTGGGTTAGAGTGGGTCATAGGGTTGAAAGTGTAAAGGACTTAGTAGCCCACAAAAAGGATTGTTTTAAAAACAACGGATTATTTTAATCCCAATATTTTGATAGATATAACAAAATTTGATTTAAGCATAATGTTACAAAATTTATTATTAATCAAATCAATTCAACCAAATTTATGTTGTTTGAACAAACTCTATTTAACTTTCAAAGCATTTGATTGTTGATTAGACAATAAGTATAAATTTATAATAGCAAAAAAATAAAAATAATAAAACTAGATTTGAGTTAAGCAAGCAATACTTTAATCCTAGGAAATCCTTTTTTACCTTTTCGAGCACTTTGTTGTTAATAATGAATTAAATTGAAAAATATGAAGTTACTTAATAAAGCATATAAACATATAAAGGAAGAGGCACATAAGATTTCAAGTGGTTTGACAAAACATTTTCCTACTTCTATTTTTAGTTGACCCAACTAGGTTTCACTAATCCAATTGTCTTTTACCCAACTGGCTGAAAGGCCTAAAACGCTCACAACATTTGATCAACCTGATCAGACACAGCTTCATCGAACTCACAGTAGTAGCCTAACTTGGCTACACACACAACAGCAACTCCATTGAGGTTACAAATAGGTTATATGGCCACAAACAAGCCAACTGCTTGGTACAATCACGACAACTAAAATGTGATAAGATATTAACAATATAAACTAATAAAAAATAAATTGCAAATCGAGCTTAGAATGATATTGCAAATGCATTTTAGTGCTCCAACTATAAGTTAAGAATATTGTTAAGTAAATCTATCAATTATGTTATTGCAAGTTAAAGCATCATATTTTTCTTGCAGTTTTTTTTATGTCTATTTATATAAGGAAATTCGTTAAATACAAACAAGTGTAACAGTCGAAATCAACATTCTTGGAAAGCTCAAACTAGTCATTACGTTCTTGGGATTCAGATCGTATCATTACGTCGAGGATATCGTATGATCTCGATGATGAGCTAGTATAATCAGTTTATTTTTGTTAGCGCAAATGTATTGAACTTATATGATGATAATATTATATAATATGAATAAAACAAAGGTTCTCGTGACCAAATATCGAGCTTTTGAGAAAATGCTATACGTTGCCTAATCGTACGATACAATATGTTGTATGAGTAGCTTACAATACCGATCAACTAGTGTCAACAGGTTTAAAACAATGTATTGTTTAGGTCCAAGATGACTCTTGTATTGCATGACTTCAATATAATGAATAATGCTTGAGTTTTGATATCAATCCATGCTAGTTTGAATGTAGATCGCCATTGTACGATATTATTGTCACAAAAGTTGAGCTCTTAGGGAAATATCATACACTGTGATTGTAAACTACAAATGCTTGTACGATATTTTAATTAGTTGAGATGATGTTATGTATACGATAAACCTTATCGTATTAGCATCACACAAGTATAGTGAAGTCGACCATTGTATATGTCCAATATATATATTGTCTTAATACAAAGTGTAACATATATTGAGTGATGAACATGCTTTTACAGTATCACTATCGCATTTGCATGATGTCAAGTTTATGCTTTTAATTTTAACAGTGATCATATAAGTTTGATGCATTAACGTTCTTATGCGTTAAATGATTTTCTATATTAGTTCACGTACTCATACGATACAGATATCGTATTTGTACAGTGTAGTAAGCACGTCTATTAACCAACTTATAGTTACGACAAATATTTTGTATTGTACGGTGCAATAATCGTGTCTATTAACGAACATTCAATTACGATCAAAGAGTCTCTATTATATGATATATAGCACTTGCTGTTCCACACATAACAAAAACATTTGTATTAATAAACGATATAGAAATCTTATTAGTTCAATTACTGTTAAGCTTATATATTTGACCAATTTTGAGATGAAATAAATGACATACTTGTACAAAGTATTCTTCGTATTCATTCAATGTCAGGGGACATTACTCTCAGAAATTAGACAAGACATAAGGGTGATATTTTGTATGATCTGATTCATGCCAATAATAGATTGTTTAGACGATGGTTTTAGTTGTATGATGAAGATATTATATTTTATAATGCATGATGACTTTAGATTTTAGTTGAGGTTTTAAGCCAAAATGTAGATTGTTTAGGTACAATATTAGACATTGTATTGTATGACCAATAGATAGTGAATATTATAGTTTGAATTAACATGTTTTAAGTTGGACTTTTTAAACTATGACTTGAGTTAGACTTAGAACAACTTGAAGTGATGTTTGTTAAAGTTCTAGTGCAGTTCTAATGATTATAACAATATCAAAAGGAAATTTAGCAAATGAATGCATGTAATGCAGTCATAATTGTGCCACATAAGTGTTTAAAAAAAGGTAATTATAGGTAATGTGTAGACAAGTTTTCCAAGTGGTTTAGCCACCCCAGAAGAAGAAAATTAACTGACACTATAATTTGAAAGTTGAGCCAAACTTGAACCATGCATTGACTTGTATTGACAAGTGAATTACTTTATAAGGCATTTGATTAAACTCTCTAATTGATTAATTCTTAATTGATCTTTAAAAATATGTTCTGAATCACACTTAAGAAAAAGTATTATAAACAAAAACATGATGGTTTTGTGTTTATCAAACAAGTGATGCACACCAAGGATTTAATAGAAAGCACATAAAGTATTAAGGATTAAATTGTTGCTAGAGTTATGTGTATTGTGGACTTAAGGCTGAAGTTACGTGGCAGGAGATACATGCGAGACTAAGGGAACATTTGGGGCTTCAGTAGGAAATACGTACATGGTGGAGTGGTGATGGCCGTAAGAGGTTTGGATCTATGATTGAGGTTGGATATATGAACAAAGCAAGTAGTATGTAGAGAATTTGAGGTATGTATGAGGCAAGAAGAGTAAATAGGCCTAATTCTATGTATAAGGTTTGGATTGCAAATAGAATGAACACTTTAGAGAAGAGGGTGTGAGCAACCATTGAACATAAGCATGGCATGGTTGAATTGGGTTGAAGGGAAATCAGAGATTTGAGGAGGAGATATATATGGTAAGTAGGTCTTGAATGGATGTTTAAGAGAAAAACAATTTGGGAAGGGAGGAGGGCTTGTTGGTAAAATTGAGTTCACTCATAGAGAAATGATGATGACCATGAAGGGCTTAGGAGATAGAACAAATGCGGGGGGTGTGGGCAGTGCTATGGCAAAAAAAGAATGATTAGGGAATTGAGGGTTGTTGATTTCATCGAGTCTTTTCACTAGGACTAAGAAAGGACCTCTTCGGAAAAAAGATTCAAAGGGAGAGTTTAACAAGGGAGAGGGGTGCAATGGAGAAAATAACATTTGATAGAAATGACAGACTAAGAAAACCCTCGCAATGTGCGAATCGATAGTAGAAATAAGACATTTTTTTAGGTTTTGTATGCATCATGTGGAGGACATTACAAAAATCTCAGCTTTAGAAATTCATTCTTTTGAAAGGATTAAAAAAATATGAAGATGCTCTTTGAGGAGACTTCTAAATCGTTATATTAGGATGTTTAGGCACCCAAAAATCTAGGAAAAATTATTTATGAATCCTAAAAAAATTGGGCCAATTCTTAATCTGGGACTTTCATGTTTTAAAATTAAGCGTCTAGATTTGTAGGTATGTCATAGTAGAGAAATAAATCCTAATTTTAATAAATTATGTTAAAATAAGTGGATGGTCCATTTTAGGAGTGGTTGAACAAGTTGAGTAACTTGCTATTTTGATAATGTGCCTAAACTATCCCTTGTTGGTTTGGTTCTCCCCCTCTTTGATAATGATGCTTTTGTTATTGGATAATATTTTTTGTCCCCTTATTTAATCTTCTTTTAGCCTTGCATTGCTAAACAAAGATGGCAAAGGAAAAAATGTAATTATTCTAAAGATTATGGAAGTAGGAAACTTCTCTTTAATTATAACAGTAAATCTGAATGGAGCCAAGATGAGCTAATGAAAGTGTTACTACTAGTCTAGAGTCATGTCTTAAGTGCTTATTGAATGGTTACGCCGGGTTCCACCTATAATCTTTTTCCTTTCCATTGTCTTTACCTCCTCTTGTGGCCGTCATCGCCACTGCCTCCTCCTCTCGCTACCAAAGAGGGCATTTTTGATATTAGACTTTTTTTTTGTTATTATTGTTAAATGAAATGGTCCAATTTGCTTATTATGTCATACTAATAGACTTAGATGTGTAATTCTAAAAGTGAAGAAAACAGTTAAGAGTTGACAAAAATTTAGGGACCCATGTGTTATTTGCCCAAAAATCGAAGCCATATAGAGCCTTAAGAAACTGTGCCTATAGATCCAGTTTGAAAAGTTTTTCTTCGGTCTTTTTTTTGTATATACCTTTATATCTTTTGTATATAGTACACATTAAGAGAGTTCTTAGCTATGACTTCCTCTATGATTTCAACATTAGGCAATGAACATTTTTAATAGTTTTTTCATCTTTTATTGAATAAATATTTTTGTTTGGGAGAAATTACCTTGAGAAGCCGAATTTTATCATATATTTTCCAAAAAAATAACTGCAAGGATAAATTAGTACTCTATATAGGTTTCTTATTGAAATGTCAAAAGGATACACTCATGTTCTGTTTTTCCACTTTTTTGGTCACGATTACATTTAGTGAAATGTTTAACAGATATCTTGATTTGTCTTTCAAATTTTCTTCTAGACCTTCATATTCTGGATATTTTATGAAATTTACTCTTTTTACTTCTAAATTCATGTATATCTTCCTTTTTATTCACCTCAGCAAATAGTACCACCTGTGCTTAATTCGTTTCTTGATCAAGATAGCAGAGTTCGATATTATGCCTGTGAAGCACTATATAATATAGCAAAAGTGAGTTTGTGAATTGTAAGTTCTCATTAAATTATTTCATTTTAATGATTCTTCGTGGAATGCAAATTCTGAATCGACCATGTCACTTCTGTAGGTTGTTAGAGGAGATTTCATTGTGTATTTCAATCAGATTTTTGATGTTCTTTGCAAGTTGTCATCTGACACAGATGCTAATGTGCAGAGTGCTACCCATCTTTTAGATCGACTTATAAAGGTAAGTTTATTGGACATATTTGTTTGACATACTTATGGGCTTTTTTTCATTGGTTTGGTAATGGATAAATTTCATTTGATTAATTTACCAGGATATTGTTACCGAGAGTGATCAATTCAGGTGTGTTGTCTGATATGCTCAATTTTATATTTATAATGACAGCTTTGATTGCAAAAATGGTCTGATTTTACTATTAATAGTCTAGTGTCCTTCTGTCTTAAAGTATAGAAGAATTTATACCATTGCTACGAGAACGCATGCATGTATTAAGCCCCTATGTGCGGCAGTTTTTGGTGGGATGGATTACCGTGCTGGATAGTGTTCCGGATATTGATATGTTAGGTTTCCTCCCAGATTTTCTCGATGGTAAAGCTTTTTTTGGTCCTAGTTACGGGCCCCTGAAATTTTAATATGCTGTCTTACATTTGTAATTTGGAATGTTCAGGTCTGTTCAATATGCTAAGTGATTCCAGCCATGAAATAAGGCAGCAAGCTGATTCAGCACTTTCAGAATTTCTGCTAGAAATAAAGAACTCTCCAGTAAGACAATTTATAATCATCATAATTGTAATTGGCTGCAATGTTTCTATCAATTGCTGGGTTAGAAGAATCAGTTCATGTATCTTGTATTTGAGGTTTTTTAGTATGGAAATAATCTCAAACTCATCGATGAACTACTAGATTTAGAGTTTAACTATGGTTATGTTTACTGTTCTTTATGGATTTTATGTTGTAAAACTTTTTCTCTGAAGAATGTAGATTATGGTCGCATGGCTGAAATACTGGTAGAGAGGGCTGCTTCACCTGATGAGTTTACTAGGTTAACGTCTATTACATGGGTAAGCATCAATTAGCTTTTAATATCATTATCGTACTGTTCTTGCTATAAAATCTTTCACAAAATTTCCTCTTCATACTAAGTGAAAAAGAATGATTTTAACTTTTCCTTAAGTCTCTGCTTCATAAAAGTTTTTTATAGTTTGTTCGAATTTTTAGATAAACGAGTTTGTAAAACTTGGAGGAGACCAGCTTGTTCCTTACTATGCTGATATTCTTGGAGCTATATTACCTTGCATATCTGACAAAGAAGAAAAGATAAGAGTGGTGAGTATACTTCTATTAGGTTTTTGTTCTCATACATCACTGAATGATGGTCAGAAGATGTTCTAATTTGCTTAATGGTTCAAAATTTGCTGTTAGGTTGCCCGTGAAACTAATGATGAGCTTCGTACTATTCACGCTGATCCAGCAGAGGGATTTGATATAGGAAATATCCTCTCTATTTCAAGGAGGTAGTTATTTTGTCATCTGGAAAAATTTAGGTTTAAAGGTTACCTAAATGTGTTTATAAGGAGTTAATAAGTCTCTTCTACCTTTATATGAATAATGGTAGAGAGCTGCATAAAAAGGGATATTAGTATTCTTCTTTTCTATTTTTTAGGAGCAAAACGTGGACAATATCTTTCAATATAATGAACTAACTATGTATGTTCCAAACTTTCCTATCAGGCAGCTAACAAGTGAATGGGAAGCAACAAGACTAGAGGCCCTTCACTGGATTGCTACTCTTCTGGCACGTCATAGATCTGAGGTCTGAAAGATTGTCAATTCTAAGTTTTTAATTGCATTAGACGGATGCATAACTTCCAATGTACTGCATTGTTAACAAAACGTTCTAAATGGTTGGGAGGTTGGTAAGGAAGATTGTTAGGGTGACCATAAGGATTATCAGTTGTGATAGAATCCCTGAACAAAACTCGGTGAATATAAAACTTCGTGGGTGACCATAAATAAATTCTTCTGGTTCCTCATTTCTAACTTGCTCATATGAAATTTAATGTATGAAACTTGTTCGTACTTTAAAGTTCAGAAAGTTCCAACCTATAATTTACTGTCTGGATTCAAGAAGCCAAATACTTTCTGTGGACCTAATAATTACATCTTTAGATAAATGAGACTCTGTGCAGTAATCGTAGATAATGCTATCTTCTTTCATTCAAGGAGATAATGCTATTCTCTGTCATAGATAAACTTGGAAATCTGCATCAAATGTTTTGACTCAAATTTTCAAATAAAAAATATCCTGCCCAACCAGATTATATTGGAAGAGAGATGGGCTTTATAGTGATTCCACATGTGGTTTGAACCTACAAGAACTCTATGCACGCATTAACTAGTTCGATTTATTTAAGTAGTAAGCACAAGCTTATGCCAAAAAGTCAGTTTTGATAAAATTTGATAGAACTTTCCAAGCAGCTTGCTTATTTTCTCCTGTTCATTTGAATTGTAATACCTTGGAGTAGGATTCATTTACGACAAGGTTTGGGGGACTCCAATATGGAATATTTCCCTTGTATAATAGATAATTTATGGCTTAATTAAAAAATTTGACTTGGTGGTCACAACCAAAATGCTATAGTTGGGTTGTAGTCTACTAATTGTAAGTAATTAATTTTTAGTGGATTAATTTTGAAAACTTGGATCAAATTGGAAAAATGATAAGGTTTTAGGAATAAAAGAAATATTCATCATTATGCTAAAAATAATTTATTATGAGAAAAAAAAGGAAAATTTGATAATTTTTTTATAATAGTAAAAATAATATTTATAATTACGTAGTTATGAAAGAATTAAGTTGATGAGGTATACTTTGAACTTATATGGAGTGAGAGAGATTACGTTCTAATATTGATATATTCCAAAATCAATTTGGTTTTATCTCTAGATTGTTGACCATTGAGGCGTTAAACTTAACGAGAGGTTTAACAAAGTTTAGAACTAGAAAAGAGAATCTTGACTTTTATTATCTAAAGAAGGTATATGGTAGAATATTAAGAAAAATACTTTGAAAGATCTTAGTACAAAGATGAATTAGATTTTATATATTTAAGTTATTTAAGATGTCTATAATAGAACAATAACTTGCATATATATAAAGATGATTGAATAAAGAGTTGCGTTATTAATGGATGCTTTCACTTAGCAAATACAAAATGAATTGTCTTGATTTATGCTTTTTGCTGATGATACTGTATTTGATAAAACTGGAAAAGTGGTTGAAGCTGAACCTATGAACAATGATTTTGAAGTTTAAGGGATTTAAACTTAGAAGCTCAAAACCTGATATATGAAGTGTAACCTCAGTTGGATCGGAGTACAAATGGCATAAATATTACTTTTGAAATCATAAAATCTTAAAGAATGAGATGTTTTATTATTTTGGGTCTATACTCCAGAATGATTGCAAAATATGAGGATGTTAGGAATATGATCTAAGTGTATTCCACGAAATGTAAGGTTATTTCTAATATATTGTGTGATTGAAACTTCCCGTTTTAAGGTTAAGGATAGATTTTATACAAATGATGATAAGCTTGGTAATGATTTATAATCTTGACATGTGATACTAGATTTACAATTGATATGATTGATGAGGCAATGATGCATACCATTGATTGGGCATGGGCTTAAAAAGAGTTGGGTTAGGTCATTTGGGCATATTAAATACAATGCCTTGGTTAGTAGATGCGAGCTGATAAAATTTACTAAGGGAGATGACTCCAAAAAACAAGCAACTACGATCAAAATACAATTTACTAGGGATTTAGCATACGAAGAGTTATTAATTACTGAAGCACAATGGGGCCTGAGGATCCATGTAGTTCGCCTCACTTAATGTGCATAAGACTTGTTATCATTAATGTTTGATATCACAACTATTTTATTTTGATTGATCGGCCCTGAAATTTTGTTGAATGGAAGTGTTTGACTCTATTCAGTGCATGATATAATTAAATAATATAAGCAAATACATCTTAGCAATTTTTTTATTTGCTAGAAAAATCTTAATCCTAGTTGGAGTTCACGTGAATTTTTCTATATTCTAATTTTTCAAAAATTGCATGACAACATATACTAGATGTTCACCAAGCCCTACCTGCAAGTAATTTTGAAGCAGATTAACCAAATAAATTAAGTTGATGCACATCAACATGTTTTGATAGTAAAAACAAAGCTGATGCTGTCTAAACTGAATGTTTTTTGTTGATCTTATTTTTACATTATTTGGTTATGGGTTTGGAGAATTGAGTTAGGTTTGGTTGAGTTGATTTGATTTTCAAAATTTCAAAACTGAACCAAATCAAACTGTACATACACCTAAATAGTTTTGTTGAGTTGGTTGTTATAGCTTCACATGTTGCATCATTATTTGCTTGCTCGGATACCAAACCTTTTCTATCTTATTACATTGGCATGGAGATAATATTTCATCCGTGTTGCAGAATGATACATGTTACAAATTTTCTTATTAAGAGATATTTTCTCTTTCCATTGAATCTTTGGAGTGTAAAAGCATAGACGGATGATGATTGCTAAAGCCTTCTTGGTAGAACTCATTCTTGTCAAATTAAATTTGCACATATTATCCATAGTTATTGACATGCTTTATGTGCTGCTCATCATCATTAACAAAAGTAGCTGCGGTCACCTCTTTAACACAATCAATCTAAGTTAATAAAAATTATATACCTAAATTTTGCCATGAATACTCTTTTGATCTGGTATGTTTTATCAGATTTCAACTCTTTATGAGGATCAAGTTTTTCTAATTTCCAAACTCATCTTGTTTCTGCATTTCTCTCATATTGTTGAGAGCTTTAGATTCCACATCTAGTTATCCTTTATGCAGTCTCGGCTTTTGAGAATTTCTCTTATGTTTCATTGATAGTGGTGGATTCCGTACCTAGTGCTCATATATGCAATCTCTGCTTTCTAACCACCAAAAAGGGGGTTCTTTTTGTTTTCAAGTATTTTGCAGGTTTGCAGTATGTACTGTAGAATGGCCTTTTTAGTCCTTGAAAACAGTCCTTAAACTTTATTTTAATTTTCTAATTAAACAGTTTCACAATCTATTTCATTGAAGCTACTTGTGGCTAAGCTCTCATACATTTATCACAGTTTCACTATGTTCATTGAAATATCTGTGGGAATAACTCATCCATTCTTGTTACTGACTAATACATTTGTTCATTTATTATGATATATTGTTAAAAGCGTTGTAGAAGGTCACCATCTTACCATGTTATACTAATCTCATTGTTTGGTACAATATCTGGCAGTTGTCATAATTGGCATTTCGTTGCTAATATGTGTTAATTATTTAATGTTATTTTTTTTTACTCTGTTTCTGTAGGCTTTCTTTTAACTTCTATCTGATTCAGGTCATTGCATACTTAAACGAAATTTTTGAATCCCTACTGAGGGCACTATCAGATCCTTCAGATGAGGTGCCATTCTTTTTATGTTTTTTCTTTTTAGATGCAGTGTCCTTTAGTTTTTAATGCTGTCAATTAGACTTTTAACAGATGAAAGATTTAATTATTTTTTTTCTTTTTGTTTGTCCTTTTCATATAAGATAGTGCCTTCTAGCCTTTTTTTATCTCTGTTATTGCTATGTGTTAAGTGATTGCTGTCTAGGATTTCAAGTTAGTCTCTCTCCATACTTAGTTGTCTATGTGCTGTTAATTGGGGCTGGGAATTTAAATATGCTTGCTGAAAAAGCTGGTGCTAGGGCTTGGGGTGATTTGAAGGGTGCAGTTGATGCACTCATGTTAGTTGAGTTTAACATTTGATGCTTGAGGATGCTTTTTTGCTTGTAAAATTCATTTTTGTCTACTCATATGAAGTAAATCATATCAAATAGGAGGCTAGGTGCCCGGATTATTTACTTGATATTGGAAACGAGTTTACTCACCTCTTATGTTGACATATATATTGAGCTTCATAGTTGAAGAAATAATATGAATGAGATTCTTGTCTTTTGTTCCATATGCTTGATGAATGTTTGATTTCCTTGTAAACTCAAATGTTCTATATTGCTAGAAAGTGAGTCATATCGATTAGGAGAGTGACTCTTACTTTTGCTTGATAATGGAAGTGAAACAACCCAACTCTTATTGTTTATTCTGCTCCAAAAATTGGTGGTACATGGAAAATCCCTCAACTTAGTTGTGTATTGTTTTTTAGATGTTACATCAATATTAGGGTTGTTGTGAGTTTTCTTATATTTATAAGATAAATGTATCGTATTTGATGGAGAAGGGATTGAAGGAACTACTACTGTTAGATCTCAACTAAACGTTGAAACAAAAATTTATTGAAAAGGAAAGGAGGAACTTATGTAGTGAGATCTAAGGTGGAAAGAGATGACGAGGATGATGAGGGAAGTGGAAATAAATTTGAATTGTAACTCGGATATCTTCAGATCATAACATGAAGGAAGTAGGGATGTGTATGCACATGATAAAAGAAAACTAAAATTTTAATGAATGCCAAGAAAAAATAATTTTTATTTCTTTTTTTATTCGATAATATAGATTTAAATATGTTACAAGACAAAACAAAGATCGAAAAGCAAAATAATGAAAATATTATTTCTAATAAAAATATAATAAAGTTTTTAAATAGAGATAAAAATACTATAAGGGTCATATACTTATGACCTATTACAACCTATAACCAAATGAAAATATATAGTAAATAAGAAAAACTTTAGACGATTTATTAGGTTAGTTTAGTATGTAATTTATCCTGCATTGTAGTTCATCAAGAAAAACTTTATCAAGTAGAATTATATTTCAAGTGAATTTTCATCAAGCTCAACATCAGCTTATATATGTCCTTAGAAATCATGACATTAGGTGAGAGATGATCATTCGAGTATATTTGAAAACTGAGAGAAACAAAACAACTTACAAGAATGATATGAGACAAAAGATGGTAATCAAGATATTTTAGTAAACAAATATTGAAGAATTATTCATCAGATTTGTCATTAACAAAGTTTACTTGTAATTATTTTTCATGCCCTAGTCTTTTATAAAGTAGAGAAAAATTAACATCAAAGATATTTTTATGAAACATATGTGGTGAAAAATAAAAAATATTTATAGAAATATTAATGTTCTTATATAATTTAAATTTTCTCACATCAAACTTTTAGAATTGTGTAAGTGTATAATTTTTTTGGTAAATATAAATTAATAGTTAGTCACTTTCATTAAAATTGTTTAGAGAACGAGTTTTTTTTTCACTGATTTAACATATTTATAATTAATAAACCAAATTTGTTGAAAGCCAAAATATACTTTTTGTTCTTCGAAGTTAAATTTTTTTCTTTATCTCTTCATCCTTAATAGTACTAGACTCAACTTCTTTTAGATCAATATTCTTATTTTTTTGTCATTATCAAGAAAGGGAGTAATTTATACTTTTTTAGTCTAATTTCTCTTATTGTTTTTTATTCAAAGTTCAATATATACTTCTATTGATAGCTCATATATCTATTCTTCTTACATTTATGACAGCGTTAGACTTATTCTGAAGATTATTTTTAAAGATATTCTTAAGTGTTTGAGTTCTAGATGGAAAAGACAAATTATCAGGCTTAATGATTTTCTTTGGTACTTTTATAGATGAGTTTAGTGATTTACATTTAAAATTCATAGTTACTCAAGTTTGAAATTTCTCTACTAATTAAGCTATGTAACTAGCATCTTTAAGTGTTCAAGGATAACGTAACTTAATTGCCATTTTTATCTCTTGCCAAATTCTTAAAATGAATATTTAGTTAATTGTTTATCTTATTAATTTGATTACTCTTAACTATTAAATATTTAAATGTATTCAACTATTCAATTACAATAAAATCACTTTGTTTGAATGCCTATAATTGTTTTTGTAGTATCTTGTTATAGTATCTAAGAATTAGTGGTGTGCATGATAACATTTTGTCGATGAGGTTTGCACAATCATTTTAGTTATTTATTTATAGTATCGTTAAATACATTAATTTTATTTTTAATATATTATAGAGTTTCTCTTTAGTTAATTTAGCTGTCTATGATGAATAAAAGATCTGATTAAAATATTATTTTTTTCATATATTTTTTTAACTAAAATAATATTATGAATAAAGTAAATCAAATATAATTAAATTAATTAAAAAAATTAAATAAAAATAAATTTTATAATTTTTAATTAAGCAATATAATAAGAATAATGATAAAAAGATATTGGTTTAAGTAAATGAATCTCTTTAGAAATTTAAGTTGACCATCAAGACTAATGGCATTTTAATTGGTTTTAAAAAAATTGAGTAGAACACTTATTATTACTTATGATTTTCAAGATGGGTTCACTCAGAGTTACAACTAAACTTGCAAATTGAGTTAAATTTAATAGGTATCATAATCATAGTTTAAGAATTTGTAATCTAACATATTAATCTTTAAATCTAAGTAATTCTACTTAATGAAAAAAATGCATTTCAAGAAATTTAATAATGCATTATTTTGTTGATTCATTGATTATCAATTTTTTGACATTTTTTGCCCAATATTTGAAAACAATTTTCTATTTGAATTTATGAAAATATTGTAGTAAAAGACATTGGTTGATCTTTATAAGTTCTAGCCCAAACTCCTTTGGAAAGCACTTTGAAAAGCTTCCTCAAACTATATGAAATAAGTTGAATTCTAAGTCTGATTCAGTAGTTTTTGCTGTTCGGTTCAATCTGATCATGGGGCTTGGCTCAGATGCACACGTGACTTTGGTCAGATTGGGCGGTGGACGTCCAAGGCACGTGCTGATTTTGTGGTTGGTGCTTGTCCAATTCTACTTGGATTGGTAGTTATGTGCAGATGTGATCAAGCAGAGCACAAACATGGGGGAGGAAGTGTAGTGGCAGAGGTTTCTTGTGTGGATGCTGCATGGGATAGTGCAAACCCATGAACAAATGCTGAGCATGGCGTGTGCGAGATGGGACGAGAGTTGCTGGAGTTGGCATCTTTGCTGTTATTTTTATTATTTTTTTAACTTTTCAAGAAGAGGATCGGAATTAGTGAATCGATGTACAAAGGCTCTGAAACCAAGGGAACCGAAAGGAGCAACTTGGCTGGTGATGGTGGTGGATGGTCGTGGTGGTTGGAAAACCGTGAAGAAGGTTTTGAAACCAAAAATGATGGAATAGGGGTAGGAAAAACTCTTGTAGTTAGATTTAGTTAAATTTTGATACCAAAATTTATGGAGAAGGAGGAACTCTTGTAGTGAAAGTTGAGGTGAAAAGAGACGATGACAAGAATAATGGAGATGATGTAGATAAATTTGAATTGTAACTCAGTTATCTTCGAATCACAACTTGAAGGAATCCAATTTGCAACCTAGGGATGTGCATGCATTCACGATAAAGAGAAGCCATGGTTTTAACCAATGTTAAGTAAAACCAATCTTCATTTCCTTTTTATTTAATCACATGATCTTAGATAAAGTACAAGACAACTTATACCTTATACATAAAGTCAAAATGAAAAAATATATTTCCTAATTAAAAATATAAAAATAATAAAATATGTATAAAAGAATAAAAATATCATGAGTCTTATACATGACTCATTACAAACTATAATAAAATGAAAATGAGAAATAAATAAGAAATATCTTATATGACTTATCAAATAAGCTTAGTATTATCTATTGATGTAACTTATCTTGCATCAGTATTTGTAGCTTATAATTGGCTCTTTAAATGATGATAAGATGAAATTATTGAATTAAATAGCTGATCTCTAGACTTGTGTTTTTTTAGTTCAAAATTTTAGATATTCTTGAGTGAGTCAAATTTTAGGTGAGATTGGTGATATAATGCAATGAGAATGCAAATGCACAATTAAAGTGCAAGACAACTTATACCTTATACATACAGTCAAAATGAAAAAATATATTTCTTAATTAAAAATATAAAAAATAATAAAATATGTATAAAAGAATAAAAATATCATGAGAGTCTTATACATATGACTCATTACAAATTATAATCAAATGAAAATGAGAAATAAATAAGAAATATCTTATATGGCTTATCAAATAAGCTTAGTATTATCTATTGATGTAACTTATCTTGCATCACTATTTGTAGCTCATAATTGGCTCTTTAAATGATGATAAGATGAAGTTATTGAATTAAATAGCTGAGCTTTAGACTTATTGTGTTTTTCTAGTTCAAAATTTTAGATATCCTTGAGAGTCAAATTTTAGGTGAGATTGGTGATATAAATGCAATGAGAATGCAAATGCACAATTAATAGATATTAATTTATCTTAAATTCCAGCTGCGTCTTTAGTTCCTTAGGACATGATACTTTTTTTGTCCCTATTTTCTTTATTGATCTTTTCTCATCTTAAAACATTACATCCTTTTCTTTAAACCATATTATGCCTGCCTTGCCATGCTACCTGTTTTCCTCTATGGTCAATCTACATAGCCAACCATTGGTATCCTTTCGCCATTTTCTTGCTAACCAGCTTGACACATTTCTTTTTTCAATACTCTCTGCCATTGAGATTTATCTCCTTTGGTTGTAGTTTTGAACAGCTCGATTCACAATCAGATAGTCAATCTCACGCTTATTTATGAAACATGACTATAGCAATGGAATGCTGATTAGATTGTGAACTAATTGTGACTTGAGCTTGACTTTGCATGAGATTGTATTTCATAGTGGGTTTGAATCTTAATGTAGCTTTGAACTTCTAATTTCAGTTTTTATCTTTCTATATGGCATGTAACAAAATTTGGTTGGAAAATGATTCTTTTGCCTTGTTGATCGATGATTGCAAGTATTGCCATTCTATTTTAATATTTTAAGTGATGTACTCCATGTTTGTCATGTAAATTGAATCAATAATTGGATGATTTCTTTTGTTAGAACTCAAGGTGATGCCATTGAAATTGGAACCAATTAGTAAGCTTGGGATAAGATTTTTTTTGTAGTTCTACAAAATGAATTTGAATCTCATTTAAGAGTTGATCTTATCAATTATATCAAATTTACTTTACATTCTCTTAAGCAAATAATTTTTGTCATAGTGCTTACTTTCTGGCAATTGCAGATATTGTTTTCATGAACTAGCAAATAGTTCGATCCCTCTGCATGGGAGAAAACCTTGTTTGAAATTGCAATCAAGGGTCAAGTAGGACATGCGTATGTTTAAGATAAAATAAATAATTGAATAAAAATTAGTAACACATAATGCCAGATCTTTTTAAATGTCATGTTAATTTATGCTTTGTGATACACATTTATGGCAAAAGATAAGTATTATGAAATAGCTAATATCTAATTTTCTAATTAAAATTTGTGATTTATGAAGTCAAAATAACTTTTTACATGTGATTGTAAAACTACTGTCTTGTATTTTGCTTTTGTTATATGGATATAACTTTTTTTAAAAATATTACAGAACATGGAGTAAACGGTCCTATGCTTATCTAATATTGAGAGACTTAACATATTGTGGATACCGCACATGATTAACATGCTATTAAAGTTTGAAAATATATTTAAATAAAATTGCATTATCTTTTACCATCTTACAAAGCTACACTTTTTATTTTTATCCTTTATTATCTTAATTTTCAACCAATCAAGAATTGATAAATTGTTGCCATCCATCTGACAGTTATGCTACAATCAACCCTCCATTTCATCTTATTGAACAAGATAAGCATATTTAAGAAATAAATTTATTGATTAGGTCTATTAAAAATGGCTATTCAAAACTTATATTCCTTGCCTAGAAGTTCACCTTGGTTTTGCAGTTGTTGAGAGTATATCTCAATTTTATTACTATAAAAGTGGACTGAAAATGTATAAGATGTGATCTAAGCATCTTAGTCAGGATAATCCCAGTGATTGAAATGCCAGGCCAAAAATAAAATGGACAAAAACACATTGTAAATAACCTAGAAACAGAAAACGTCAAAAAAAAAAAAAAAAGAAAAAAAAAAAAGCCCGAAAGATGAAAACCCAAGGAATGAAACATTCGAAGGGTTAGTAGCCAGGCCACTGCCAAGTGTAATCACCATTCCCTTCTGAAAGAAGTGTCTCAGGGGCAAGCAAAGACATTGGTGACCTAAAAATTCACTTGTGGCTTGATAACAGAATGCATCCTTGATAATTGATGTGATTGATATTTACAAATTACATGAGAGGAAAGTTAATATTGCACATGTTCAACTCCTTTCTATATCTTTTATAAGGTCAATTGATGGTGGCTTTGTTGTGATGCTTTTTATAGTATCTTTTCTTTTTGGAACCTGTCAGGTTTCCCTTTAAGTGGGAAATCTCCACACAAAAAAAAAAAAAAAGAAAAATCAAGTGCCATACATTGTTTTATAGATTGCTTCTTATAAAGTAGGTTTGCTAGATGTCCTGGCCTCCTATAAACAACACTGTAATCCTCAATGTAACTCTGAGGTGTAAAGCATTAATTATACTAGACAACAATGACGGGTTTATCTGACAAATTATGGGAATAGGATCCTTAGATTTTCTCCCTATTGTTTTCTTTAGGAATATTGGAGAATACTTGTCACAATCAACATTTATACTTGGACAGTAGTTGCCTGAACTTTAGGAGTAGTTGGTAGAATTTGAAAGAATATAAGTTTCAGTCAGTTATGAATTCAGTACTAAACTCTTGATTTTGTGAGTTTTGTTTTGTTCTTTGGATGTACTCTTATTGTCAAGGTGGACAAACAGCTTGAAAAGTGCATTGCTTATGGTTATGGTTATGTAGAGTTCGTGTACTTTCTGAATATTCTGCTGCTTGTTTTGCTTAAAAAGCAAAATAATATAATATTCGATGTTCTAGGTAGAAAACCTTGCTGCATGTGGGATTCTGTAGCATAATTGTGCATGATACACTTGTTTTCAAATATTAGGATGAAGCTGTTTTTTGATGCATGACAATGCTCCCAGGCTTTTGAAGCAAAAACGATGTACATGATAGTTTTCAATTGCTTTTTTATATTAAAAAAAGCACATTCTTTCCCTTTTGAACATTCAGAACTTGCATTTTTGTCTCATGCGTTTCTGTTTGCTATTTAGTTTTTGGTTCTATATTTTAATTGTATTAGGATGCTAGAACTGATGGTTATTGCCAACCTTTCACAGAATTGCTGCTTATTTGCAGGTTGTTCTTCTTGTGCTAGAAATTCATGCCTGCATTGCAGAAGATGATCAACACTTTCGACATCTTGTTGTTTTCCTGATTCATAATTTTCATTCTGACCCTGTGCTTCTTGAAAAGTACGCAATCCATCTTCATATGAAAAAATGAGTTGTCATCATTTCTCTGCTTTTATTAATCTTTTCTTCATATAATGCATTGAGCTTTCATTTTCTTACACCTGTAGTCAGAATGTTGTAGTGTTTTCATATGTGGTACAACTGCAGACGAGGTGCTTTGATTGTACGCCGACTTTGTGTTCTTTTGGATGCGGAAAGAGTATATCGGGAATTTTCAGCAATCCTTGAAATGGAAGATGATCTGGATTTTGCATCTATCATGGTTCAGGTTCTTTCACATCCGTCAAATTGGTGGGGGATTTTGAGCAGAGCAGACAAATTTTGTGAACTTCTAATTTTTGAACTTGCAGGCCCTGAATTTGATTCTTATCACTTCTTCTGAGCTAGCTACTCTTAGAGAACTTCTCAAGCAATCACTAACAGTTCCTGCTGGAAAAGATTTATTTCTCTCACTATATTCTTCTTGGTGTCATTCACCAATGGCTACAATAAGTTTGTGTTTACTTGCTCAGGTAGGGGCGTGTTTTGATGGCTTTTTTATTTCTTCTCTATGAACTGTTTTTAATCTTTTATTCTCTACTATGAAAGGCTTATCATCATGCAAGTGCTGTAATTCAGTCCCTAGGGGAGGAAGACATAAATGTAAAGTTCTTGATGCAGTTGGACAAGTTAATACGCATGCTGGAGACTCCTATATTTGCTTATTTGAGATTGCAGGTTTGTTCCTTACATAGCTTGAAGCCTAGGATTTTTTATTGTCTTATATTGGCATATTTCATATGGAGGATTTTGGAGGTGAAAGCAATTTTTTTCCTTCAGATATTTTGCATATATTTGGAGTTTATTATACACATGTATCTATATGTATGCATGTTTATATGTGTGTATGCATACATTTCTTTTTTTAATTAAAATAGTTGTGATAAAACATAATATTGAAAGTTAGCTATGTCAAGATGTTAGAGAATCAAAAGACTCCTTGAAAACAAATGCTAAATATAATAAACCTATGCCAAAACTTTCAATATTATGTTCCTCTATTTACTCCATCGTTGGAGATCAATATAAGCAAAGTTTTAAGAAATGCATGCATAGAATGTGATAAAAAAATGAGTCAATAAAAAAAATTGTTTGATAAACACCAATATTGCCAAAAATATTCTTATCTTTGTGGAAATAGTTTGAAGGTATAAAACGAAATTATTTTTTTTTTGTTCTAGTTAAGAAATGAAATGGAAGTTGTTGTCTTTTAATTGATCTAATATTCAATAGTTTTTGTTCGAAAGTTGATAGAAAATCTCAACCATCATTTGCTTACTCCATCCTTAAAGATCAAAATAGACAAAGTTCTAAGGTATGCATGCATAGAATGTGATAAAAAAATGAGATAATAAGAATGAAAAATATTTGTGAGTGATAAACACCAATGTTGTTGAAAATATCCTTAGATTTGTGGAAGCAGTTTGAAGGGATAAAACAAAATTATTTTTTTATTCTATTTAAGTAATAAAATGGAAGTGATTGTCTCTTTATTGAAAAAAAAAGAATTTGACATTAAATATTTTTCTTTCAAATGGAATTTCAACCGTCCTCTTAGGAAGAAAAATTGGAACCAATAGATAAAATATAGCTAAGGGTAATGGAAGTTGAGACAAATTTAAATAAATGTTTCTTGTATGGAAGCTGTTTAAAAATTTGGGAATGACTAATAGAGATGCTACAAACGCTAGAATTTTATCTTATCGAACACATAAAAGATGGATATTATAATTTTTAATTATTCTAGCAAAAGATTCAATAAAAGAAATCCACAATGCAGGCACCAATAAGTACATTATATGCTGTCAAATGATTGTAATGAGGTATATGGATTATCATTCGAATGCTTAATTAGGGTAAAGGAGTTGATGATCTTGCAGAACGTTACAATCAATTTTGTAATAGGGAAAAATGTGATTAAGAGTTTCTAACAGTGAAGTAATATTGTCACTTAGAAGGTACTTATTTTAATGAAATTATTATGTAATGTGTAATGCTATTTAGAAATATAAGTATTTGGTTTGATAACATATTTAAATAATATTTTTAAAAACTATATGTTTGTCACTTAAAATGACATCCAAATGTTGCTCAGATTAATCTAATAGTTGTGTGGTTTCTTAACTTCTGAAAATTATTGATTTTCAGAAGTCTGAAAAGTTAGACTTATCTTTTAAATATTTATTGTTTGGTTTAATGACTTTTAAAAATTATTATTAAATGATGTTTTTTATTTGGATTAGTAACTTTTGTTGACATCACCCATGATGAAGTTACCCCCATTTGTTTAATGACTACAAACGATGGTTGATGATGGTAGCAATGATAATTGATGGAGATGATGGTCTGCATTGATCAATTGTTGTGGTGGTCGACAGCAGTTGATGGTGGTGGAAGTGATGATGGAGGTCAATAGTGATTGGCAAAAGTGCCGATTTGATGGTGATGGTGGTGGTTGGTAGCACTTGGTTTGGCGATGGCGAATGTTGGAAGATGTTTAATGGTAGGGGGTGTTCAATAGTTGATGGTAGGCTAATGGTGGTTGGATGCAAATGGCTATCGGCAGTGTCCATCAATAGTGGTCAGAAATTTGTCATTATTGACGATGTTGGTGGCAGAGTAGGGTCAATGGAGAGGGTAGCTAATGATGCTGGTCAACTATGATTGTTTGCAATGATAGTAGATAGGGGTGGGGGTGGTAGTCAACGAAGGTGTTGGGTGCCATTAGTGATAGTTGTTGATGGTAGCAGTCATTGACAATAGTTAGTGGTTGGCAACGATTGGTGACAGTTGGTTGTAGTTGGTAGTGGTCTCCAGTGGTTATCAACGATGGTTGGTAACGGTTAATGGTGGGGATGGTTGGCAATGGGAGGTGTTGGTCATAGATGGTGGTTGGTGATTGAGATGAAGACAGTGGTATTGACAGTAGTTGGTGATGAGTGATGGTTGTTATAGGATTAGAAGGTGGTTATAGAAACCAAGCATTATTACATTTAGAAGTTAGGAGATGTTTTAATTATAAAATTCGGCCAAATTTGTCTTTTTGGTAGAGTTTTTCATTCAAAGACTTCTAAAAATCTATTAGCATTACTTATCAATAGATGTAAGCAAACCAATCGTGTGGTTTTTATATTAGATTTTCAAATGACACAAGACAACCAAATATCCCATCGGATATCATTGTTGGCATTGTGATTAAATATTTATATTTTTCTAATAACAATTAACTTAATATTCACTGTGAGAGACATTATGTTTCATCATAATAAAATCTATAGAGATGTCAGTTTGGAGAAGTCTCTAAGAAAGTGATGGCTTTTACTTCAAACCTTTCTTGATAAGCAAGGAAAAAATTTGGGACGTACTTTTTCCAAATTCGACTTCTGAATAATACCAATGATATTAGTTTTTCATGAAGGAGAGTGAGAGACATTAATGTTTATAATGATGTTCATATTTTCAAATGTTATATAATTGAGAAATAAGATTGCCAGTAGATGCCAAGAATTATGGAAATGCAACTGAAGAGATTAATGATATGAAAATTGCTTGATGGAAGGAGAATAGTTTGTTAACCTTTCGTAAATTAGTGGTCAAACCAAATGGAAAACTCACAATTCCAAGAGATGTTAAATATGGGAAATTTTTCTAACTAAAATTATAGATTGTTTTGAACTGAATGTGGATAATATTCTTATAGTGACAGTATTTAGAACACATATTTAGTCTAATGAAAAATATTGCATATAAAGATTGACCATAATTTTTTAAGATATAGTGGTGAGATAATGTTGAAAATATTTAAAGCATAAGCCATTCTCGCACATAATTATAGATAGGATTGGCTATGTAGCTTAATGAATTTTTTTATGACCATCCTTATACTCAAAAGGAATTTATTTAATAATTCTCAATTTATGAATAGTAATTTTGATGGTTCTAAGATTTAAGATAAAAAGAGATGGAGGGGAGAACATGTTTCATAAGAGATATACTCTTACTCAAAAATGGACAAAAATGATCCCATGTGTATACTATGTTAAAAATGGTTTGGAAGAGAACTGTTTTTAGAAGTGGCAATTATAGGTTTGGAATATTTGATTTTTAAACCAAATGATTATTGAAATAGTTAAATAAAATTCCTTTTTTTGATGGAATTGATAAAGGTCTTATAAAAAATAAAGTCATTAGGGAAAGCCTAAATGAATGATAGACTTTTGTTAGGATTATGTTGACATTTTGTTAATATTTTTATTTAAGTATTATAGATCATATATCTCAAGAATAATTAAGTCAAGTATTTAAAAAATTGTCTTGACTCAAATGTTTCAATAGTGGTATTTGGTGAGAACATAACTGACACTAAATATGAAATTTGAGTATTATAAAACATAAAACTTGAGTACTCTTGTATTTTTGGAGTCATTTTTAGTTATTTTGGAATGTGACTTATAACATTATTCTTGAGACATTACGAAAATGATAAGATTATAAATGAGTTAAAACCATTTTAAACACCCTTTCAACTCATATAAGTTAGCTAAGATATACATTAAATCTTTTATGATATGCCTTATTAAATGTTAAAAATGTAAGGTTGTATTAACAAAATATGTTCAAAATGTTTAAATGTAAAACCTTAAAAAATGTGCAAAAATGAATAGATAACACTGTTTGATCACATGAACGTACAATACAATTCAATATGTATAACAATGTGATAGGATTATTCGATTAAGTATTATAATTGGTATCTTTAATTTTGTACAATATGATTACATCTATTGTACAATAAATTCAGTGTAATTGGGTACAATACTATCTATCGGACGGTATAATAAGTGATAACTTGAGAAGTTTGCACAATATGATTATAAGTATCATATAATACATTTAATATAAAATGATTTAAATTCTCGATTGCTAACCGAGTTATAAAATCTAGAGATTTTTGTATAATACGATTATTTTTATCGTATAGTATGATTAACCATTTGTGATACATTTTTATGTTGATGCTAACCCAAGGATTTTGTACGGAATACTTTTTTTTGTTGAATGGTACGATTGATAGAACTGGGCATTATTGTACGGTACAATGCTGATTGTACAATATGATTAATTCATTTTGTGCGAGTAATGATTAGTTTTCAAAAATTTCTAAAATAGCCGTTAGAGAGTTTTTGGGGTGTTTGGAATTGTTGGAGAGTTCCTGAAAGGGTCCAAACATAGTTAAAATAGGCTAATGAATATTTGCATATAATTTAGAAAGTTTAGTATTTGAAGATCATATCTTCAATTAAGCATAGTCTCCATCTTTTTCAGTCTTTTTTCAAGCCCGTATTCTCATGCCAAGTTGCATTTCATTTTGAAGTCATTTTATAATGTTTTAATTGTTTCTTGATTATATTGTGGATTGGACTCTTGTATTTGTGAGTTTTCATTGTATCTGTGTTTTTTTGTAAAAACTTTTGTTTTTTCTTTTATTAGGCCTTTTAGCTTTTTACAGAGTCTTTTGGTTCAATGATTTGTAGGATCTTTTAGCCCGTGATTTGTAGGTTCTTTAGTCGATATTGTAGGGTTATTTGGTCTAGTGTTTATAGAGTCTTTTGGCTTAATATGGGGTTTTACTTACCCATTTTTGCAAAATATGTTTTGGTTTTTTATTAGCCTTTTGGTTGGAGTGGACTTAGATCTGATTTTGGGTCATCCAATCTAAAAATCTATTCCATGTTACTTTGTTGAACTTTCACATTGTTTTAAAATACTAATTAGAGTTTCTAAAGCAATTTTATAGGAATAATTAAGAAACTCAAAAAGAGTTTCGCTCATATACTTGTGTTTATTTAAGATTAAAATTTTCGTAATTCACTCACCATCTTTTGTGAATATTTTGCCCCAATTTTCTAGTAGTTTAGTAATGTTTAATGGTAACTCTAGGGAAAAAGTTAGTAGAAATGACAAACAAAATAAGAGATTAACGATCCCTTTGAGATTGCACGATGATTTTAAAGAAATCAATATGCTCGCCATTAATAAGGATGAACCATCCATTTCTTTGAAGTGTTTAATACTATTAATTAGGACATAATTAATGTCAAAGGATTCTAAGATTTTAGATAATAAATAGCCATTTTAGTTTGTCAACCATCTTAGTGGTGCTAAATTTTGTATTAATATTACTAACTCTAGCTTTGGAGTTGATAGAGAGTGGAGCTGCTCTTAAGCAAGGACATTGTCAATGATGTTGCAACTTTAACAAAATCAGTTTGTTTATGAGAAATTATCGTGGGAAATAAAAAGCTTAATCTATTGAGTGAACTGTTGGACCTTATTGGTCTAAAATTAGATCAATTGTTATGAGTTGAAGATTTAGAATGAACAGGAGTGTGAGTAAAATATTTAACAATATAGGCACCACAAAAGAATTTTAAAATTGCATTCAACATATCATCATGAATTATGTCGTTGTAGGCACATAAAATTCAATATTGTAATCATTATGACCTACTAAATGATTGGGAATGAGGTAATAACAATTTTCTTAATTTCTTCAAATTATGTGGCTTCAATGAAATTGTTATTTTCTTACAAATTGATAGTGTTATGGATGATAGATCTCACTTTTGCAGAGGGTATAATTGGATTTTTATGTTACACACACACACACACATCATGCTGTAGGATACTTTTGAAGACCATAGAAGTTATATTAGTTTTTTTTTTTGGGTGGTGTACACCAATGATTAACTTTCATCATTTTTGGGACAAAAATGTTTGTGCTTGAATGTACTGACGGCATTATTAATGCCTCTTCCATTAGGAAGGCATTCTTCAAGTGTACAGTAATTAAAGAAAGGAATTAAGCTACATGCATCTTGTGAATGGAGTGTCGGTGTGATTTTTTATGAACAAAAAGACAATGAGGACTGTTATTTGAAATGATATAATTGAATGTTACAACAAATATGTTTATAATTAATTTTGTGACTACTTATTACCTGCTTAAATTAATTGTCTGATTACTTTTTTGTGCATAAGTACAGCTACTAAACTTTTTCGATTAATTAGCGTACAATCTGTCCAACTAACAATGATGCAAATGTTGAAAATAACGACACTCATGATACAATAAAAAATTTGACTTAGAAGATTTGTATATGTTCAAATCAACTTATAAGCTTCACAAATCTTGGGTATGCTGCATATTACTGAATATTTCTAAAAACAAAAACCTTTTATTAAGAGGTGATGAGATTGTCTTGAGGCATTAATGACAAATTATTATCATTTGCCATCTTGTTGTTTTTACAGTGTCGTGTTTGTTGTGCTTTGTTAATTATACATGTACTGAAAGCTTGAGAAGTTTTTTTGAAAATATAAAAATGGACACCCTTTATTTAATGGATTGAGGATGACAGATTTTTTTTATGGTATTGGATAAATTGCTATATTCTGTTTTGTGTCAATTATGTCATACATGCATGTAGTGGATGATCTTTTTGTTGTTCCGCCTATATACTGTTCTGCATTCATTGTTTTGATTACTTCCATAATGGTGAAATAAAACTTTTTTGCATGGTTCATCCCCCTTTGGTTTTAATGGTTGTTTATCTACTTTTCTTTATGTTTTATCAACTATGAAACTTGCATGGGATGTGCTTGATTTATCTTAGATTTTTCATTTCACTGTCTACTTGTTTAAATGTTTATTGCTTTGCAGCTCCTTGAGCCTTTCAAGTATCCATGGTTGATGAAGGTTCTCTATGGTCTTCAAATGTTGCTGCCACAGGTTAGTTCGCAACTCAGCTATGCTTCTGGACTGTGCTGTTTTTTTTTTTTTAATTTCATTCTTTTTTCTTATGCTTAAGATACTAATAGCTCGTTACAGTTTCATGTGGAAGAACCTTTAACATGTTATGCAAGGGTGGGGCCTCTTTGCTATTTGGCATATTCATTTTGTGCAAATTTTTCATTCTTCTTTGGGCTTTTGTTTTTGAGATTTTGAAGGTTGCTTCTGGAGATTGTATGTTAATATTACAGTGAAAGTATATATTATAAAGGATAGTTGGGAGCCATTAAAAAATAGAAAATACAATAAGCATTAAAATAGGAGCTTGGAGCAAGAGTAATCAGGGAGTTGGGGTTGGAGCCTTCAAATGATTGAACTAGACACTGGTGCTTTATCAAACATCCAGACAGGCTATGGATTCAGTTGCATAGTGGTGACACAGATGATCAATTGTGTCAGTGGAGAGAACCATGAATCTATTGGTAAAATGATCATGTGTTTGACACATAGAGAGGCATCGAAGATGCTTGATGACAAAGATCATGGCATAGAGATGGGTCTAGATTCACAGAAGAGTCAATTGTGTACTCGTCCCTAGTCTGCTCCTTGCATTTAATCACCTGAAATTCATTGGGTAGACTAGATTAACTAATGGAACGATGACTTCAGGATTTGTTCTTTGGGCTTGACTATATATATAATGGCATCAATATGGATCTTGGAGATCACCTTGGGGCATGAAGAGGGGTTGTGGCCAAATGAAGCACAAGTAGTGTGTGGATTCGGCCTCCCGTTGTACTCCACTAGTATCAAGCTTGATTGGGATCACATACAAGATGATAATAAAAGCATGCATTTTCACAAAAAACCTAGCAAAAGTTAGATGGTGGTTGTTTATTGTTTGTCAGTCCACCATAGTTGGTGTGCCAATAAAAGTAGTTTGCTTGGACTAGCATCTCACAATCCTGAGTTGGAGCAGTAGTATTGGAAATTTGATCCATAAAGAGATCATTGAGTTTTTCTAGAGTAAATTTTTTTCCCCCTACAAAGGACAACGTATGCCTCTCGATGGTTTAGACCCCAGCTTGCAGAACAAAGTGAAGGTTTTCTTCTAACGAGAACTTGAACATGAAAAACTATTTGGTAAATCAAGGTGTTCTATGATACCAAATAGTCTATATAGTTTGCGTTTGGTAGCAAGATCGTAGGCCAATCATCTATCAATGTGGTTGCCAAAAAAGGAGAAGCTCAAAGTGGCTCTCATAGACAATACTTCACCATCATTGTGAATGGGAAGATTGTCGTGACAAGGTAAAAATTCTGTTAAGTTGAGAGAAATTGAAGTGCTGTGGGAAAGTCTTTTACAATAAGAGATGTTTGTAACAGAATGATCATTAGAGAAGATTATAATGTTGCAGCTTTCAAAAATGCTAGTTGAGTAATTTCTAGTTATGAGAGTTGGAATGACTAATAGAAAAGGTCATAACATTGTGATTGTCATTGTTGTAGGTCTTGTCAGTATGAGCTAGTTGGGGTTGTGGCACAAGCGGTGTAGGGGAGGATTTTTAGTATGTATTTGGTTAGAAATATGTATAAAGGTCTTAGATAAACACAATTAGGAGATTTCATATTACTATAGCCACTAGTATGCATTGGACTTTGGGTGCTCAAGATGACAATTTAGATTGGATTTGGGGTGGTATATAAAGGGTTAGTTGTGACTTACCCATAAATTATATCATTTTATGCTAAAGAAACATTAGGAGAAGAATGACTAAATGGGTTTCACGTGCCATTGAAGAGCATGCCATAGAAAGGGTAGAGCAACTCTAGTCAGGTTGGTTGAATTCAAATCTAAATGTAGAATCAATCCAATTTAGTTTGTTCTTATGCTGAACTCATACCTGACCCAAACTTGACTTGTAATAACATAATGATGGGTAGTGCCTATAGTCTTACATATAGGCGAGGGGATGACAAAGTCCAGAGCTCATATGAGAGTTGGGGGGGAGGGTTGCATCACCTTAAGGGAAAAAGTTTGGGTAGGGTTAGGAAGGTTGGGGGAGAGTGGATCAAGAGTTGGGAATAATCGATCAGCGTTGGAAATATTGGTGGTAGGGTTGCAACTCTAGATGTAGAATTAATCCAATTTAGTTTGTTCTCATGCTGAACTCTTACCTGAGCCAAACTTGACTTGAAAATCTTGGGTCTAATCTAATTCGGATTTAGATCTAATAAAATAAAATGAAAACTCAATTTCATCGTCATGCCTGCAATCATCAGGTGGTGTTATGCAAGTTAGAGGACATATTCACCTAAAAAGGAAGCTTCTTTCAGCATGAGGAAGAGCAGGGAAAGATGTCCATGAGGGCAGAGTAGGAGACATTAGGTCTGAAGAGGGTAAGGAGGGAAGGGAAAATGTAGCAATGCCTTTGAATCATAAATTTGCACTTTGGACATTTTTTATTCAGTTTGATGCAACTAAGCATTCATCAGAGATGGTGTGGCTGAGTGGACGTTGAACTTGAGTGTATCACAAGTGAGATAAACAAATTTGAATTAATCACTTCTCTGCATATTTCGTCTTGTAATAATTATATCAGACTTTGTAATTTAAATGCTAAAAATTTGTTGCACCATATCAAAAAAATTGTTTTTCGTTAAATAATAAATGCTGCTACATAAATTCATCGCAATGATCCTTAATTGATTTCATCTAATGCTTAAGGAATGTTTATCGAAATAACCATTAGACATGTTCCAATTATTGAAAAGATAACATTGCTTAAGATATACTCCTTGTTTTCAGTATTTTCTACCGTTCCTACTAAATACAATTGCAAATTGCTTTATTTTTGCTTGGATTCCTATTCTGCACTCTTTGGTGTTTGTTGAGCTAACTGAAGGTCTACGAAGGTTCATTTGACTTGTGCTACTAGTTGTTTCTTCTATTCAAAGTTGTTAAGTACCCCAATATAAAAAGGTGTATGATCAAGTATGTTAGCTTATCGATGATATTTTATTTATGTTAATGGCGATATTGTTCAATGGATTTCATTTTTTGTGCTTAGAACTGTAGAAATTAGGCTCTTGTTTTCTCAACTGCTTTGAAGTATGCCATTATCAAACATAAATTAGCCAAGCATTTTCAAGTTTAGCCTTAGTTTGCTTGCTCAAGCATATGGCGGATCAATCGGATAAAGCAATCCTCATTCTTGAGTGTATTTTTAATGTTTATTTTTGTGAAATGTGATCAAAATAGCAAATTGGTCGAGAAATAGTTGAAAACATCCAAATGGGAAAGCAAACTTCACTTCTAAAGCTTGATTTTCATGTTGAATTGCTTTAGAGATAATTCAATTTTTCCAAGACCATAAAATAAATTTCTATTACAGCGATCCTATTGGTTTTAAATTGACCATCTTTGGAACAAACTTTGATCGATTTTATTGTAATACTGGTGCTTTAATGAGCATTAACACGATTTTGATCCATGCAGCAAAGTGCAGCATTCAAGATACTGAGGACCAGATTAAAAACAGTTCCGAGGCATCCTCTCATGGGCGATCAACCGAAACGGATAACCTCCGAGAATCCATGCATTCAGATGCTACAGATAGAGGATGGAAACAGGAACCAAGATCAAATGAACGTACAAAATTCCATCAATTTTGCATCCAGGTTGCAACAGTTCGAGCAGGTGCAAAATCAACACAGGATGCATTTCAAATCTCAGAAATCCTCCAGAATTTCTCCCTCATCAGCTATTTCTCAGGTCAACTCAACTTCCTAACATAAATTCAAAAGCAGAGTGCCAAAGCTTGCTTTTACTAATTTTTTTCAGTAAAAAATTGATGTTCTGATGTTCACTAGGACGATTTTTTTTTTTGTGTTCTGATGTTTTGATGAATTCTTTTAATTTTTTTTATAAGGATTTTGAGCTAATGATAAAAAGTTCTTGTCATGTAACATGAAAGTCATGAACTCAAATCTTAGGATCAACCTCTTATAATCTAAAGGACAGGTTTTCGTACAGTAGACTCTTCAATCCAGCCCTTTCCTGGGTTCCCTCTTGATCTTGGGTTCATTGGGCTCTCCCAAAACTACATTTAGATGCTACTTTGTTTTTGTGGGGTTATGCTCTAATTGTGTGTGGGGAACCAAGGATGATTTCAAATGCATACACTCCCAACTCATATCAAACCCTATGAACCTTTGAATGCTGTTCCAAGTTTAGAAGTTCCCCTTCATTGAACTCACAATTTGTTTCATGAAATTTGTATTTTCCAATTCCATATGAAAGAATCTTTTGCTCTATAATGGCTATATCAATTTTATTTTTAACTTATCGTGAAGTCATATATCTGGAAGTTAAAAAGAAGAAATTGTTATATATATATATATATATATATATATATATATATATATATACATATGGGTTCCTTTTATTTCCAGTTCATTTATTGAGAGTTATTTTCTTGCGACGAGCAGGATTTGCAGACATCCGAAGAGTTGCGGCAGGCCGCAGCATCGCTCGAAGGCAGCCGACCTCCATCGAGGTCGTCGGTGATAAATCCAGGACAGTCTGCGCATTGAGGATGACGCCGTCTTCTTCTTTCAGGCCTATTTTTTGTGGAGCCGTATGGAACCAATCTGGGCATCTTTGCGATACGCTGATTGGACCGTGGTAAGTTATGGTTTTATGCTTAGCCATATAACAAGACTTCATGTGCATAATGATTTTGTATATTTCATTGGTTCATAAACCGTTGTATGTTCTTCAAGAGTTCCCTCTTTGTAATATTTAATACCCATCTGCATGTCCCTCACCTCTTAGTTGAGAATTGTTCTATTTTTTAGTGTACTACTGGTGCTGCATCAATCTGGTTTATGAACCTTAACACAGGCTTATTAACTGCCACATTAGACTCCATTTGACACAATTTTTATTCCTAGTTAACAATGACTTTGTTAATCAGGTTCATATCTATCAATAGTTGTATCAAATACTGTGGATAATGTTAACTGTTTGGTAGTCGTCTTTATCTAAAGTCAAGGTTATGATTTTTTTTTGAAGTAATATATTTGTGAATTATAATGCAAAACATTCATTTCTTAACCTTGAATTAAAACGCATGAATCATGCATTTACTGTTACCTTAGTGTATGAAAAAGATAATTCAGGTTTGGAGTTAGCTGAGCTAGGTCATGACTCAAAAGGTTGTAACTTTAACTAATTTGAAGTAGGATGCATTGTATCTCTAATAGTTGAATCTGAACTAATACTTGTTGCTTTTGATGTAAATATGGGCGAATAGAAATTGCAATTTATTTGGAGAAGGTCAATGTTTAAAAATAATTCATGATACATTTAAAATATGTATAAATGTTGTGAGATCTGAGTTTACTTTTGTTTTGTTTTGAAGTTTTAGCTAATAGAATTAGAAATCACTAGGTCATGTTTGGACATGCTTCCTGGTCTGATAATAGTGAATTTTACAAGTGATGTATTATTACAGTTTATACATATTTTATTTTATCCAATAACAATTTTATCCCCAAAAGAAGTGGATTTGAACTAGTAATTCACCCTACAAAAGTATAACATATCATTCATCAAATGTTGGAAATTAACAATACAGATGCTTTTGCTATGTATAGTTTTACTTGTATATGAATGCATTCAAAGTGAGCAGCGTCTTTAATATCACCTTTATTTGTATTGAGCACCATTGTCGCTTACACTTGGTTTGGTAAACCTGCAACCCTGAATGATTAGCATTTAATGTTCTTGAGATGGTTACATTCTCAATACACAATTGAATCACAATTGATATGATCACTTTAAGTTAAAATCTGTTTTTTTACAATAATTTGTATTTAGTATTCTTTTGTACATGAATGGTATTTGGACTATTAAAGTTGAACGTCCATATTTTTATATGCATAATTGAAAATGCATTTGTTTAGATGCCTTGGATTGTCCTGAACAATAATGAAAAATATATGATAACTCCTATGTCAAGGTCCAACGTTTTGATGGCAAAGTTATACTATTTTCAAGGATTTGAAATGGTTGATACCATAAACAAGTAAATGGTTCAGTAAGCTTCATGAGATTTTTTTCTTGGATAGAGAACAATAGTTAATGTCTATCATAGATTTAGTACAAATTTTCTCCTTAAAGGCTAAAGCAGGATTAAATTCACTGTCAAACCGAATTCTGCAAATAACCCAAAGACAAGCCAAACAGATTCCGTTTCAGCTTGAATTGGTTCTGGAAGGCGGTTTGGACCCGAAGTTTCGACCCACATCCAAGTCTTGTAGCTCACTCGCGAGCTGAAGCCGTCTTTCCTTGAGGAAGTTGAGTCGGTTCGTCAGCTTTCCAAGTGCAGACGAAGTACCCACCTCCTAAAAGAAAATTAAGTTAAATCTTTGAAATCAAAATTAAGTTACAAGGCATAAGTGACCGAGCATATAAAAGGATCATCGAATCAATGATAGAAAAAATGGAATAAAAATGGTTCATTTGAGATCATTTCAATATGTGGCAAAACATGTGCCAACAATAGGAGGTAATGGTTGATCCAATCAATTAAAAATAGATTGGGCCAACCTAACAAAGAAGAAATTTCAAATCTGTTGGGCAATGGTTGATCCAATCAATTCAAAATGGCGAAGTGTCCGGTAGAATTCGCCACAATCGAATAAAAAGAGACGAGCCTTGTCAAGCTCAAAGCTATTCTACTTAGAACCAAGATAGAACGCAAGAGACATTACACAGCAGAATTTAGTCTGACCTCGTTCTTGGGAGCTGGTCTTCTTGTAGCATTGTTTCGAACAAGTGTTACCTTCTCTTCTACAGCTGCTGTGCTATTAGCTTCTGTGGATTTCTCACTCTTAAGATGCAAAGAGCTTATGCGTTTCTTTTGATAGGACCTATTATCCAAAGGAGAATCTAGAATATCCTTCTTCATGCTGCCAAATTTTGCATTCTTCTTTGAGGCACTGCATTGGTCTTCAGGAGATGAGGCAGCAATGCATACAGAAGATCTAGAACTGCAGTGTTTTACAAGCCTAGCCTTGCCCTTCTCTGAAGCCTGGTTGTTTGCTAAAGATCGAGGCTCTTCAAACTGCAGCTTCGTATCTTCGTTGCCTTCTGCAAGTTGGGAATTCTGCAACACATGGAAGCAAGGTATTTGGATAGCTTTATGATTAGAACAAACAGATATAAAGTTTAACAGAGTCAGTCTTTGAAAGAAAGGATGAAACCTCAACAGTTGCAGTAGTTCTTTCCAATGCTGCTTCCTCATTTGATGAGCATTGTTCCTGCACTACGAGATGCTGCTTCCCTTGGGACGAAGAATTCGGAGCTTTTCTTCCCATGTCATCGAGGTTTGCTTGATATGCTGCATTCTGTTTTCAGGATGAACCAATCTTAGGAGTCATAGCTAACAAAAATAAGATGTATGGGGTAACTCTTCAAATCTAAAGCAACAAAAAAGCCTTACAAGACCATCGTATGGTAACTCATCCCTTGATTCAGCCGGTTCACATGCCAACTCCTCGTTAGATAAAGAATCACCATCCTGAAATGCCATGTTTCTCTTGCTTGCTGACTCTGGATTGTTATTTGATGATGACAACGACTCTCTTGTTGAAAGAAAAGAACAATCTTTTGCGTTTTCAAAAGCTAAACGTTGGGAAACATCCTACATTCCAGCAAATGAGACATCAAAGAGCTTGTTTATTGAACAAGCTTAAGCAAAATATATGATTTAAAAGGAAAATTAATCAGAAGGTTGATAAAAAGATAGTAAGCAGAACATACTTCATGTTTGAATGGGTTATCGGCTACCAGTGTAACAGCAGTGTTTTCAGCATTTTCCCTGATTTTATTTCTGCATAAAAAATGATGTCATTTAAAAGAAGCAAGAAAATAATTATTACAAGTACCAATCAGCAAGATGCTAATGACCTAAACTGTCAACATAGTTAAGGAACAATAGAGGTCAACAATAGAGAGGTTTTGATTTAGCTTCAAGATTTAGATCATCGACAAATCAATCCTAACGAGCGACGTCTATGGTGTTCATTTCATGGGTTGCTCGCTAATTATCCTAATACTCTTGAACAATCCAAAGTGCTATTAATATTGATGATAAACCAATTTTTATATTTTGCATTTTATGGATTCCCTAATGCAAGCCGTACTTCCAGCCAACTCCATTAAAAAGTTTTCTCCCATCAACCTTGTAAGCAAACTTCATGTCTTTGACTCCTTTTTAACCCACTTCCTAGGTTGATTCTCCTACATCTTTTAATTCCTTCTCGCCTTCATCCGTCTCTTATCTCCATCTTAATGTTTGGTTTTCATTTTGATTCATATAACACAACACTTTGCAAGGATTCCCCGGTTAATACGACAAAAGAAGTCAAGTGTTATCTTTTTTTAAAACTGAAGGGCTTGCTTTGTTCAAATGTTCCTCTGAGCTTGGTATGCTTTTGATTTATACACCTTAGCTACATTCCTACATTTATTAGACATAAGATAACACAAATCTTTGAAACATATGTGCATCCTACGTATTTTTAGAGAGACTTAGAAAACAACTACTGCATGAACAAGTCACATTACCATCTAAAGATCTGCACCTCGATAGTCAATTAAGCGTATTGAAACCAAAACTGAGTTTTTAAGTGATTTGAGCGCACGGCTGACTTCATGATGACTCAAATAAGGAAAACCAATACAAGGGATGGTTACATATACACTTAGAACCAAAACATGTTGCATGTAGATGAAAGATAATAAAAGAGAAATAAAAAAATATTTTAATACTCTATTGATTGGTACCTTGTGTATATAGGCTGCCCGCAAGATTTGCAAATGGTACAAAGTCCTTGCTGCAGCTGGTCAGAAAGATCGGCGATGTTTTGCTTCAAAGTGATGATTTCTCTTTCCATGATAGAAATCTCTTCAAGATCAGACCTAGTCTATGACAAGACAACTTATGCATTTAGTAGCAGTGTAACAAAAAAAAAAAAAAAGAACGAAATAGTAAAGTATGTAATACGAAATGGCAAAAGCTAACCTTGCTATCTAAACAAGATGACATATGAGCAGGGAGCATGTTGGTCAAGCCAAACTCTAAGTATGATCGCAAATCTCTCTCTTTCTGCAATTGCTCTTGCAATCTTTCAACCTGTTTCAAAATAAAATTAGCCTGTGATATAAATGGCAGAAGCAGACTTGAGAAAAACTAGTAGCTCAAAGGAAGAAATTGGCAGAGAAATAAGTAAATCAATTGTAGAAAACTCTTAATTTGGAAAAAGAATAGTAAGATAACAAAGTATTAGCAGGAACATTTGGAAAAAATGTTCATTATAAATTTCAACCAACAAACAACTCGTGAGAAAGTCTACCTCACACATGATCGTGCGAACCAATTCCGATAACAAATGCAAGACCATAAAAGATGTATATTGGGAATATTGGTTTAAACAAAGGAAGTAATGCATTTTGAGAATGCCCATGAAAAGTTATCTTGAAGCCTAAGGGACAATCCTAATAAGAAATTAATTTAAATGGGATTCACTGTATAGCTTCGCTTCAACTATTACTTTTTAAGAAAGGAAGACTGTGCCAACACATCATAAGCAGTTTTCCATGCACACTGGAACCATCACAGCAAAATCACTCTAGCTAAGACTTACTTTGTCCCCGAGGTAAACACTATCATGAAATAGTCAAATATTAATTTAATAGTTTTATGCAGAAATGCTTACCTCAATATCAATGAAACTTATCATCATGCTTGAAGCATAAAAGAAATGTTGATTCTTTCACTCGTACAGAGAACTAAAATTCAAACCAAGTTCATTTGAGGATTACAGTTAAGGTTGGTTTGGTAACTATTGCAATTTGGAAATGTTATTTTTAAATGTTTTGTTAAGAAGTTCCTTATATAAATTTGTCAGAAGTGATTAAATTTGTTTTATATAGGAGCCACTTGGCATGCTTTTTGTGTCTTCGTGATTGGAAAAGTTGACAAAAATGAATTCTAAACCATTGGCAAAAACCTAAACCAAAGGTTGATATTCTCTCTTTCTAATCAGAAGAAACAATGGTATACTCCCAAGAAAAACCGAACAAAACCTGAAAACCGAAGTAACTACAATAAAAGAAGAACTAAATTGGAACTACGTATCAAGGGTTTACACAAGAAAAAACTAGTAGAAAATTTATGATTGTTGTTATTTAAGGCCACCTTTTCTTTTACTTGTAATTCATTCTTGTTAAGGTCTCTACAAAGGACAATGGAATGAAACAAGCAAGAAGGAAAATCTTAGGCTGAAGCTTCCAAACCTCTTCTCCACCCTACCTAATGTGGTTGTGTGTGAAAAGAAAAAAAAAAAAAAAATAGTGAATGAAATGCAAGCATCAGATTTTTCCCATTCAGGTTCTAGCCACAACACATTGCAGAACAAGTTTCCTACACCTGACAAAGATCTAACTTGAGTCAGTGAGCTACAGATATTAACAAAATTGTCAACACTGTCATAACAGCAATGTCCAAGCAAGTGCCTAATGTTGATAAGATAGGATGTGAGATGCTTCATCGTGTGTCAAATCATATTAGGCAGCTCGTACTAGTAAGATCGAGACACTACCTTCTTTCAGAAAGCTTCTATTGTAATAGCTAAACAAAAATGGAAGGGAGTGTTTACCCAAGTACCCTGGGATCCACAGAGTTGACGTTGTATGCAACTAGCGAAAGAACAAGTGAATGCCAACAAATTTTTTTTATGACTAATTAGTTCGTTTTTCATAGAAAAAATATCATTAATTTAAACGTTTGTTTTGCACATCTCTTCAAGGAGTTCTAACTCCGTAGGAATATCAACCAATGAGCCATTGAACACAAAAATACACATCCCCTATGTGCTCATAAATTTGGTGTGTATAAAATTGCAAAGTTGGAGAGCAAGGACATTAAACTACAAGTGACGAAGATGCATCAAAGCGGGGTAATAAAACCAAGCAGTTATTCATGTGAATCACTGATCATGATCGTACAAAAGAAGAGTCGTGGTTAATATGGAGATGTACTAATGCAGAGGTAAGGCAAGATAAGGCGATCCAACATGACCAGTTGAATATTTTTTGGGTTCTTTGAATATCAAAATGACTGGTTTCCACAGAAACATCAAGAACAAAACAGATTATAACATAAATGGAGGTTAGGTGGTGACTTGGTGAATTAACAACACTTGAACCATCAATGCAAGAATTCAATTAAGAAGAAATATCCCTTGCACTGGATGACCTTGGCAAATATATATAAGAGCAAAGATACCCAGTTGATTAGAAATCAGCATGAAGTTGAGTTCTACAAGATCGGTGAGAACTAAAAAATGGCAAGGCACATCCAAATGATTCAGCACAGGATTGGTACATAAGTGTTCCTCACCTAAACCTATGACTCAATGGAATCGAATCCTCCTTGAAAAAAGATGCCATGACAAAGAGTGTATCATGGTGGACTTTCTATCAACACATATTAGCAAAAAAAAAAAAAAAAAACAGCAAGTCTATGGCAGCAGTTTTTTACGCCCTTCATATTTGATATCCTTGTAATGCTTTTAAAATCCTATAGAAAATTTTGACCGCCTATGAAATGAGGCATGCAAGAAAAGGGAAAAACCTTAAGCCAAAGTTTTCTTGCCTCTTCTGACCTCCCTTACCATCATGGAATTATGTGAGTGCTGATACAAGTAAAGATAGAGAAAGAAAGAGAGAGATGACATCGAATTCTTATTTTTCAGATGGTTCAAGCAAAATACTGTGTTGTTGGATAAAGTTTGCTGCAACATCAAGAACAAGTTACCTAAATAAGATATATATCAATGCAGTGTGATGTAAGATATTCCAAATGATACAATTTTGATAATTAAAGCAAATACTAAATTTATTAGAACAAACAGAATAAGAATAACAAATAGTCAAAAAAGATCTTACACAAATCACATGAATTTAATTGAGAGAAACAAAAACGATCTTAATACTGCCACACCCCTATGTTTTACTAATATGAATGAGGAGCTAAATATATGAGAAACTAATTAATGATTAAACTGGAATAGCTACATAGAGGTTCAAACATTAGAAGCTTCTGGGGCATCAAATGGTATATGGTCAGAAACTGTCCACGAAATTGAGTAAAAAATAGTGGGAAATGAGTAGACAAACATAAGTATGACAAAATAATGCAATAGAGTGAGAAATGATTTCTCACATTGAAGTATTGGTTTTACTTTAAATTGAAGTAGGCCAAAACCATGGAGAAAAGGCAGGATCACAAATGATCAAGGGAATACTCAGAAAATAGATACACAAAAGCAGTTATTCAGAAAAAAAAGGGGAACAAAGGCTCGTTTGCTGATGCTGTCCAGTTGTTTTTTTTGTGAGAAAAGGTTTCATTAATATGATAAAGATAGAAAAACATCCCATAAGTGTATCAAAATAATTGTGAGGCTATAAAGGGTATATATGTATGGGTAAAAGCCTTATTAAATGCTTTCATAGGCAAACTAAAGATTTTGGAAGTTCTTGAAACCTCAATGAAAAAACAGGTGATAGCATAGCATAAAAATCTAATTTTAGTAGGATGTTCTACTTTAAAGGCTTATAGTTTAATGTTCAGTTGAAATACTTACGCAAAGCTCCATTTTTAACGAATGATTATGGTTATAAGATCATTTCTACTCACATTGACAACTTTTTAAAAAAGCTAGTTTTCAGAAACTCTATATTAAAGCTCCTCTTTAAACAACAGTCACATTAAACAAGCTCTCAAATGACAAATAATACTGGAGACAAAATGAGGAGAGCATAAATTGTCACTACTTACAAGGAACCAATGAAATTAATAAAATGTAATCATAGCTCAATCCTCCGCAGCTAAAAGAAGAAATTTCATTGAAGACGTCCATGTATCCCTTGTTATAACCATTGTAATATTTGAACATTTAAATTCAAATAATTTCAGAGTCTTCAAATTTCAGGCATTCTGACACCAATCGGTTTTAAAACTTCTAAAATGCATCAAACATTTTTATTCTAGTCTATTCCAAGTTGAAAACATTAGTGAATTGAAGCATACTGGTATCTTGACACAAGGAAAAATAGAAAAGTGCTAAGCACAATTTCAATGGCAATGCACCTCAGTACATGTTAAAATAATTAGAAGCAATATAACAAGATAGAAGCAGAAGAATTAACACAATTTGTCTTTGAGATTGACTCAATCTCAAGAAAAATTAAGAATTTATCACACATGTAAAACATTATTTAAAGAACATACTTCTTTCTCAAGAGCCATGCGACATTCATGCAAACTTTCCTTTCTCCTATCAAGACTTTCCCACAAAGCTGCATTACCTTCGATCTGATAATAGATAAACATTTTAGTGCAGTACTACAATTGAAGTACACTTGCTTTCACACAGATTGAAATACACCATATGAAGGTAAGTAAAAACTTGGGCACCTCTTTTGAAACTTTAGTTTGCAGATCAATCTTTGTACTTTCAAGCCGCATAATAGCAGACCTAAGTAGAGGGAGGACATGGGAGGCATGCAAAATTTAGGATAAATAAGTAATCAGAAAACATTCTTTGCTTACTCAAATTCAAGAGAGTTTCAACCATTCATCAATTATCTTAAGTACAATAATTGTAGGACCGTGGACTCTTTGTCATACTGTGCTGATAGGTGTGAAATACGTTTTGACAAACTTAGGAGGAAGTTTCTACCAACGGTTTCCATAGAACTGTATATTACACCTTTTATCACTCTGTATTGCATGATTTCCAGTAAACCACATGAAGTAAAAATATTCTAGCAGTTGAAATGTAAAAAAAACATGATCCTTGATTATTTCATTAAGTGGCTTTTGTGTAAAGCAGCACAACAATTTAATTTTATGTTTTGTTTTCCATGTAATAAAAAATTCCCAGCAGGTGTTCACATTTCTGCTCAAAGACCAAATAACTTCCATATATGCAGCAACTGGATTTACAATTAATTCTATTTTTTTTATTTAACAAATAATAATTGGGCACAGGGCTCTTAAAAATTGGTGGTGAATAGTTCACTCCGTTGAACATGTATGTCAAAGACAACTGTTCATATATGCTCTCTCTCATACAGCATCCTTATGAACTGCCACATAAAAAAACAAAGCTAATAGTCCAAATTTCAGTGGCCAGTTTTCTTGATAAGGAAAAGAGAGTAGGATAATGATTTTGATCTTTCCAAGCTTGCACAATAAACCAGAGAGCAACAGTTTATCTTTCTTGTGTGTTCAATAACATGTTAAATGTTTAACGGTGTAGTTTTGGAGTATAGACTGGCTAAGCCAAATGTATAACAGGGCAACCTAGGCACTAGTAAAAAAAAAAAAACCCTAAAGTTGACTTGAAAAGAATAGGTGGCAAAGAGATGAGATAGCAAGAAGGTAAAACTCATAAACAAAGGCAGGCGCTATGCCAAAATGGATTCCATGAATCTAAAAAAGTAAACTAAGAGGGTACATCATAGTCCAAAGCAACAGGTAGATGGGTGAAAACCAAATAGTGGGAGATAACAAGTCGATGTTAAGGAAAACAACAAATTCCAAGCTACCAGACTAATTTAATCAACAAAAGAGTCTAACACAGTAGTGCTTGAAGACGTATTCTACCTCTCACTGTCATAGGATACATCCTGCTCATTACAAATATTTCTTTTTAATTCTTTTATGATGTTGAAAGGGTTAATTTAAGAAATTTCTATATTTGTTTCATCAGATTATTCAAACAAGTTTTGGAAATCCATAGGAATATAAAGATTCATGTAGTCAATGTCATGTAGTGAGACCAAGATTTGTTGTTATTATTATTGTTATTTTGAAAACCCCAAGAAAATTTATTGATGAATTCTTCCAACACAAATATAAGATGATCTTTTTAATGGATGCCAATCACATTTTCTTAAATTAGCAAGTAGCCATCCCCTTACATTGGTGAAAAGATAATCGCTTATTTATTTCCAAACCTTTTGTTTTTTAATTAGTTTATGTTTGCTTTAGGAGAAAATTATGGTAAAACCATTCTATTCACTCTGAAGAGAGTTCATGAAGTTGCAATAACATTTAAAATAAAAAGAACAAGAAAATGGAAGCCCAAAACGAAAAGAAAGCGATGCATTATTGATGACAACTACGCGTCAATAACAAGATTTAGGAACAATCAACTTTTCATTAATGTTTGTAAATGGTAAAAGAAACTTTATTAAGAATTTGATTAGCAAAAGCTTCCTATCTGGAACTACACCGTAAGGATTCTCATGTTTCTTTCTCTCCAAATGTTATAAGGAAAGCAATTTAAACATTAAAGATTAGAGCAATTCTTAGGAAGATTTAGTTGGAAAGATAAACAAGGTTCAAAAAAGAAGATTCCCTATGTTGCAGGCAATTTCACGTGAGGAATTGATTTATCTATTAGCTCAAGTAACAGCAATGAAAGAACAAATGATAATAAATTTGCATACGTGGAATTTTTGGAATAAAGAGGAAAACCAGATATGAGGAATCCCATTTCTCCATAGAATGTCCTCATTTTTCAGCTGATTTGAATTCCTAGCAAAAAGTGACATATAAATTGGTATCTCGCATGTAGACACAAGAGTGCCATGAGACATGGGGAACAAGAGAGAATGGGAGATTCATTGCTAAGAAAATATGTTCTTTTTCTTTCCTGCCTTACTTGATTGTAGAAGCTAAGAGCTGATTGGAAAGGTCTAACTTTCCACACCTATGGGATATATTCATTAGTTTTTGCATACAATTAATGATAACGACTGATCTAACTTCTCTTGCTTCCCCTGGGATAACATAAGCTAATGTAGAGTTTCTACTTCATATTTTGGAAACTCTATTAATTATTTTGCCAATTGATTACCGTTAGGTTGCTGGTTAGCCTAGTAGTCTTGGGTAATAATAACATAGTTTGTACAGATTGGCTTCAGTTATAGCTATTTGAAATATTTCATTGCTATAACTCTACTCTACAAGCGTTTTTTCAATATGAAAAACTAGCTAACATAGCACACTTTTAAAGAAACTAGTTGAATCACCTTTCTATGAGTTTTTATTGCAAATAAGGCTATTCTACTGTTTCTCATCATATTTAAGAATCTTATTATAATCTGACATAACTAATCGATGTATGACTCTCCAGTTCCGCATTTCCCAAATCTTGTTAGCTGAATTGGTGGCCACAGTTGAGTGGAATTTTATTCGAACAAATTAATCCATTTGTTTTGGATAGCATTTCTAGGTTTTACTTAAAGCAGAAATAATATTCTGAGAACACTTTTCGTCATCTAGTGATTGAAAGACATGCACCATCATCTCAGTTGTTGGCTCAAATCATATCAATTTGCTACCAATACTCATTGGAAGTCAAAAGAAAATAACACCTTTTTAACTATTTTCATTGCTCATAATGCCTGGCTAAATAACAGGATTCATTGTCAATTAATTTTGGAAGGAATTTTATGAAACTAGGCAAAACATTTGCCAGTGCCACAGCTTCAATGCAAACATACATGGTGCTAAGTTCTCTTACTTATCCAGAAATGAAAGGCTCAAAGAACAGTGGCCAAAGTAGAAAAGATGTGGCCTATGTTGAGCAGAAAAGCAGTTTCCATTAGCATTATAATGGCATGCATCATAATGGATAGAACATTAACAACAATACAAAATAACCATACTTCTACTACTTAGGTACTACATGAATTATTTAAAACCAATAAACTCATTCTCTTAAAACTCTTGCTTTCTATCCAAGTAGGACAACTCATTCTAAAAATCTCTTATCATATTTTTTCTAGGATATCTTCCCAAGTTTCAGGAACCAATGTTCAAAAAGTCTAAGTCATCTAAGCCAACTTTTCCTAAACTATTTTGCAATCAGTGCTACATCATCGATTTTGAGCTAATACACTAATTCCTAATCATAGCTTTTATAAGTGCAATCATTTATTCATCTTGACATCCTCATTTATCTGTAAAACACTTGGTCAAATTGTACATTTATAATTTATAAGTCAATATACAATAACATATAACATTATTACTCACACTAATCCTATAAAATTTATATGCAATCTTAGTTGAAACGTTTCAACTATACATACACTAGAAATACTATAATCTATCTAGCCAAATTGGATCACATTATTGACATACTCATAAATTTCTTAAATTAGATATAATAGATTAATTTATGATCAATAATTGTAATCATTTGTATTTTTAACCTAACTAAATAGGCAATTTATACATTCAATTTTAGATCAATTAAAGTGAAACTCCAAATTTAAGGGTATTCTCCATAAATTTGGCTTGCCTTAGTCATGTCGTTGCATATTAATTTGACTAAAAAGAACATCAATAAATAATGCAAAAATATTAGAACTAAAGCCAAGCCTTGATGAAATTTAATTATAATTAAAAAAATCTAGAAAATCCTCATTGAGTATGTACTCACTTCACTGCTTAATTACATGTCTTTAATAATTTTAATATATGCTAGCTCTTATCTTTACCAAAAAAATGATACCATTATGCAATAATTATTGCTAAAAAGTCAAATATTGCTACACTACATATAGACAATTACACCAAAAACCCTTAGCAATTTTCAATTTGCAATCCAATTAAACAAAAAATAAGGATGCATATTTATGAACTATGTATCAAACATCAATAGTACTAAGTGCACCAAAAGATATTAAATGATAACTAAACAAAAAGCATATGATACATTAAAACACAAATAATTTTATAAAATAAACACACCATAACAATATCATGCTCACATTTTTCACTAATATTTTCCCAATACTCTAATCCATCCTCCTAATGCCATCCTAAACAACATATCTAAATTTTAAAGATGTGCAAAGAAAATGGTTTATATACCTATGATGCTCTCAAGTGAAATTACTTTTTATTAGGAAAAATTTATAAGATTAACCACAAATAGATATAAGAAAAATAATTAGAAATTTAAAACTTAGAACAACCAATTACATATACACATTGAATTATATTATAATTACTCATCAATTTGTTTTTTTTTTCCTAAAATATTATATGCTTAATAATGTGTTAAAATGATTTTAATTAATTTCCATTTGTAGTCCTTGGTCTTCCATTGCTCAAATAAATAATCAATAATAATGAATTTTAACTAGCAGCACACTTTAAGTGTATCGCATAAGTTAAATCATATATTTCAAGTATATTTCATATTGTTGTGATTTATATTATACGTGCAGGTATCCATATTTAAAATATTACATGTTGGATATCATGCATAGGATGGAACCAAACTATCGAGAGTATTTTATTGGAAACTAGAATGATACTCACTCACATTGTTTTGTTTCCATGTTAAGACAGATTTTCTATGGACACAAGCTATTCTATTTTTTAAACTTAGGTTTTGTTTGGTATATCATTGTCAAAGTTACTTTTTGGTAAAATTGTTTTCCAAAATGCAATAAGTCATTTCTTTGGCCATGTTTTGAAGCAAATTTTCGATCTAAAAACAATAAAAATAACATGAGAGCAAAAGACAATTTTGTTCTTCCAACCTAATATTAAAAACAATTATATTCAATCTTTTACTAAAAGCTCAAAAACTATTTTAATCATTTCAAAAGACTAATAATTTTATTAAGCACATATATACAACATATTTACCAAACATAACTATTCAATAGTACTTGAAAATAATACTTCTCATAATTATATTTTATTAATCAACTTAATATTTAACAACAGTTGTATTAAGCACAGTCTTAATAGATCTTCCCTTGCTAAACAAAAAAATTAAGAATGCCAAATAGGTTTGAAGATTACTACTACTGTAAATAATATTTTGCTATTTGGAAGACTATTAAGGAAAGAGAAGGAGGAGTATGTGCACAAAGAATAGCTTACTCATCATCACTGATGTATTCAATTGACTCCATTGAAAGGTTTTTCCTGGCCTGGAAGTCAAGTAAATAAGTGAATATAATGGAGCTAAATAACAGGACAGCATGGCAATGGTTACACTCACAGAGGTACGCCCCCATTTATTTCTCATAGCAGGTTGTAGTTCATATGATGCTCCAGTGAAATTTTTTACTCCAGAAGCAGAAGGTAAGGTATTAATTCTCCAATTTGTTGCATCAGCTAACAGCAAACTCCCAGAAGATTCATTAGACTTCTTTCTAAGTGGACAAGTCAAATTTACATTTTCACGATGCAGATCGCTGTCTTTTTGTACATCGACAGCAACAAAGGACATGCCGTGTGCTGGGGCTTGGCTGCCGATTGATTTTGATGGCTTGATGTCAATATGCTCAGTCAAAGATGTTGAGACTCTGATTGAGTTTGTTGTAGAGTTTTCATCAGCCTGATCAAATGTGGTAGTACTCTAATTAATGCACTGCATAACTAATATATTCATACTAGCAATGAACAGAAACTCAAATGGAAGAGTTCAAGGCATAACTTCTTTAAGCAAGTCAAAAAATTCAAATTATTCAATCTTGAAATCTAAGAAACCGTTATAGAACCTCCTTTGGCTCTTCATGCTACAAAGAGGTGATTCAAAGGACACTAATGCAAACTTAGCAAACTCTAGCAACTTGCAATGCAAAAACTGAATCTTATTGCTGAGCAAATATCATTTCCCATAGCCATTACATATCTAAAATTGCAGAATGCTTGTTCAAAAGCAATTTAAAATATAATATCAAAGAATACTAACAAAGACTACCTCTCTAGATCTATTCAAACAAAATGTTTTGCCTGGCTTAAACAAAGTAATTTCTCTAACATGTTTTGTATCACTAGAATCAACAGAATACACAACCAAAATCAACTCCAGAGTAACCAACATGTAAATATAGCTACATGGTTGAATTCAAGATAAGGATCAGTTAAATGCATCCCATATAATTTTGATTCAAGTTTCTTGCACTGGAAAAGGCAACTCAACATGGTACTTCTTACCATAACTGTTTGTGTATGACACGTGAGTTTAGAGAAAAAGTTTAAAAAAGAAATTTTGAAAAAAGGAATGGATATGAAAGAAAATAGAGTTTGGATAAGTGTTTGACAAACATAAAGTTTGAAAAGAAAAGTAAAAAAAAAAATTAAAACTCAATTTCCAAACAAGGAGTAAAAACTGATCTATTGATAAGTTACTTACAACATCGCTGCCCACATCACTGTTGGCCATGCTTCCTGCTTTGCTATGAACACTGCCAATGTCACTGCAAGCATTGCTCGCAACATTGCTTCCTGTGTTACTATCACCACCACTACCAATATTGCTGCTAACATCAGTACCCAAATAACTACCATCCTCACTAATGATATCACTACCAACTTCACTTGCACTGGGTGTTCCATCACAGAAACAATCTGGATCAACCTTCCTAGCTGCTTTTGGTTCATTCTCTACATCACCATATCTATCATCAAAAGGGATACCACTTGCTGTTGATTCGTCATCCTCAGCATCCTCATCATCTTCAGACTCCGTGTACAGCTCAGAAGAAGATTCATCTTGTGAAAGGTCATCCTTGCATGTTCCAATCAGTAAGCATGTTCAGAAGACGATAATTTTATCATATGGCTTTTTCAATTGAAATTTTAACATAAACATACATCAAATATCTTGTAATATTCCTCAAGAAATATAATCACAATAGCTTGGGCATGGTTAGCAGCTGCAGCAGCTTGCAAAAGCTGAAAAGATCCATCTCCATCCATTTGAAAATCACTATCGAGTTCACATTCACCAGCCAACAGTGGGCGAAGAAGTAGTGGAGCCATACAAGCAGCCAAAGCAGATAAGCTCATCCTGTTCTCAGCTTTGTGAGCAGCAACGGTTAGCATCATCTGAAGAATCCTGAAAGAGCAGTAAAATGAAATCAGCAGAGCATTCCATGCAGAATATCTAGGTTGAATAAGAGGAAAAAACATACAGAGACTTCAAAACAGGAGAAAAAAATTCTTTAGCTATCACAATGAGCATGAATTTGTTTGCAAGCCTGAATAAATAACTTTAGCCAAATTTTCTTTAAAATAGTTTATACACTATACCTTAACATGGCATCTCCTGCCATTTAAAAACCAATTAGCACGATTTAGAGTTTTGTAAGTGGCACAACAAGAACGTTACTGTCTTTCCAAGAGTGAATGAATTTCCTAAACTAATTTACATATCACACAAGCACCCACCCACTTACAAGCGAACAAGTTCTTTAAGTAATTTCATAAATATTTGTATTGTCTAAAATAGATAAGATACTTCCCACCAAAATTTCCACTGTTTTCTTTCAAAAGTGTCCATGCTTCTGTGGCAAACAAATTCCAATTCCTGAATGGATCCTAATAAAAGATCAAGAAGATAGATATAGACAGAAATTTGCACTAAAAACTTAAATGTAAACATAAAATCCAGTACAATTAATCTAAAGGGGAAAAATTCAACAGAGAAAAAAAAATGAAATTTGGCATCACTGTATTTACAAATAAATATCCTAGCAGCAACAATGACAATGACAAAATCTTGTCTCGTGAATCCTCTGAAATCATTATGCTCTATCTATTAACTCTTCCTTAGTATCCAAACAAATAAGGTATTTTCTAAAAAACTCGCCATATTTTTTCTTGTCTCTTTCCCAATTTATTAAAGAAAATTTAATATCTCAAATCTCCAAAAAGAGGAGTTAAGTGTCTAATGTTTAATATATTTTAAACACCTTAATTGATACTTCTTAGTTTCTTCTTAATTAGTGCTATAATAATTCTCTCTTGATGCACACATTTTTAGTATATATTTTAAAAAATAGCCACCCATTAAAGCATGCAACACCCAATCATGTCACCCATCCTAGTACTACTCCGGTGCGAGCAAACTTTACTAAGAGTGGCACCCACATCTTAGCACTTAGAAAAATATGTTAATTAGAAATGATTTCAATTTGCTAAATAATCCAATGCAATTATTAGAAATCATCACTTAAGGATTTAACAGTATTCTGTAACTACAAAAGTAAAGTTAATATTAAAAATTAGTTATTAAGAGACATGTGATAGTCTCTCAAAATATTTAACCTCATGAGGAAGAAATTTTGTGAAAATCCATTAACCTATGGACCTATCCCATAAGAAGTATGTAATTTAGCAAAAGAAATTGATCCAAGAAACAAAACATCATTACAAGATTCACTCCATAGTAAACCTCTATAAAAACTTCTCTTTGTGATCACATATGCTAAATGAAGATAGAATGAACATTAGTTTAAATCAATTTTGATAAAAATAATAAACAGCACATTGTGATAACTACATCGCAAAATTTCTCAGAAAAATTATCTCAAATTCCTAGATTCAAACCTTATTTCTAGCAGTGTTTTGGTCCAACTACTAGAACCAAAGTTGCCATAATGGCAATGAAACATCTCAATTGTGCTGCAGGTTGGGAGCCCACAAAATATTTCAATGGAATTGAGTGAGACATTGAATGGAACATCTAGAAGAGGTTGGTCAGAAAAATTTGGCCAAGATATGTGAACTAGGAGTGTGCTAACACAGAGTAGAATGGTTGAGGGTTAAGCCATATAAGTGGTTGGTAAAGTACAAGTGCAATGACATTGGGTAACCATACAGAAGTATCATTGTATAGAATGTAAAACAGGTGAAGAAGGGTTGTGGAAGTGGAAACTGTACCGGGAAATGGAGGATTTGAAACATGGGCTTTTGAAAAAGTTCTCAAGGTCGATTAGTGCAAAGTATGTCTATAAGGAAGGTTTGTTAGTTTGGAGGAAGTGAGGGGAGTGCTCTTTGGTATTACGGAGTGAGTTTTAAGAGGTCAAAAAGTGTTGAGGACATTGGAAGGCTAACTCTCCATAGGGTAAATTGTCGAGTCATTATCTTGTGCATGTCTTGAGTCATTTTAGCAAGGGTTGGGGATAACTTAAGCATGAAAATTGTGGAGTTCGAGTGCATGAACTCAAGATGTTTTGCAGGTGGATGAATCACCATCGAAGAGTGACTTGTAAACATAGTTTGTTGTCATCAAGATGTATTAGAAGAGGCATTAGTGGTTTTAAGGGCTTTTGGGAGAAAACAATAAGGATATTATTTTAATTGAAAGTCTCAAGGGGAGATGGTCTTAAGATTATTTCTAGAAGTTTGGCAAGATAAAACGGGGAAAAATAAAGGGCTCTTGAGAGGTGTATGCCTCAAGCCTAAGCTACGAGAGGATGGATTGTCTCTAAAGGTCTTGAAGAAAAGAAGGCAAGGAAAACTATGGAAGCAAAAGACCTCACGAAGTTTGGGTAGTGATGACTGAGGAATAAGTAGACCTTTTGCATCTTTGAGGAGAAATGGAAAGGATGTGTAATGAGGGGGATGAGGCCTCGAGATAGAGTAATACTAAGGTGACTTCGTGTAGTGTAGGATCTAAGTGGTGTTCTTAGTAATATCCTCATCCATTCTCCTTCTTTAACCTATTGTATTTGATCAAGCCAGATTATTTCACCACACATGACATAAACTACTATATTTGATTTTTTTACATAATTGGATTATTTTCTAACATGTCTGCTTTCATTTGCATTGCAGTCATTTCTTGCTTGAATGAGAGATTACTGTTAACAAAGTTTCATGGAGAATTATAATAGTTCACTTTGTCAAGAAGCACCATGCAAAAAATTGTCACATTCTTTCTTGACAGATGCTTAGCTAAATCTAAACTTTTTAATGCACCTTTTTCAATGTCAGCAGTCCATTGCTAAAAAAAAATTTTCTTTTTAGAAGTTTGGTTTTCACTACTATTTGAGATATTGTATGTCATTAGAGGATGTCACATTACCTAGCTTATACACCTCAACAACAATGGAATGCAAGGGTTTTGTGACAATGACAAGGACGATGAAAAAGGTGACAGAGGAGAAGAATCTATTAGGATAATGAAGGTAGAAGCAGAATTTGTGAAAATTTGTAAGGAATGCTACATGACCATTCTAAATGTGCTCCAATTGTGAACTTGAATGCAATTTCATTTTTTGGCCCTAAGTACAAGCAAAAAGGACTTAGAATTAACATAAAAATAAGACTCAGATACAATTGATATTTTAATTATTAGTTAACAAAAAGTAAACTAATCCAACTGCCCTAAAAAACTGGAGGTAGAAATGAAACATAAATATTGATTTTATATGAATAAAATAGTAGTGTGGTATCACCCCTCCTATTTATTAGTAGTTATAACATCAAAGCAATAAACTACAATATACCAAACAAAATAAAAATTACCAACATTTTTAACATAAATGAAATTGGAGTAAATATCATCATATTTTAGAATTAGCCCTCCCAATATCAATTCATTATTATGTGTGCCTTCCATTAATTAGCTTTCATTATTAGCTTCTTCTTTTGGATCAATGTTATGTTAGGATATAGTACACCACACAAAAAGAAACGAATATACAAGATATACATGAAAGCTCACAGATACCATTGATCCATGTATTAATTTTGGAATTTATACAACAAAGGAGTCGTTGTCCAAGTGAACTATGAGAGCTAGCTTGGATAAAAGAAATCGTACTTGTTAACAGCTGACACATCCTAAATAAATTTACTCTAGGATAGTAGAGGAGAAGAGAGAAGAGGGGGGGGGGGGGGGGGGTGTTGGTGGCATGCTTAAAAGAAATGCTCTTTTCACCATCAAAGAAGAATTGTTCTGTTGGACAAAACCATGGTGATTAATTATTAAAAGATAGAAAATAAAGAAACTAAAAAGACCAATAGCAATACTTGAAAGTCATCACAAGCATATATGCAACATGCTTCAAGAGATGGGCAGAAGACTAAAAGTTAAGGCATAGAATCTTCTTGTTCTATTGTGACTACAAAATCACAAGGTCACCAACTTAAAAAATTCCACCACCAACTCAAAGATATGCATAGCAAGTGTATTAGGTGAGGTGATCGATGAATTATCTATAAAATCATGATAAGGCAAAATTAGTTGGGGGTTACCAAGGACAATATCAAATCCTTACAATAATGAGACTCATCCATTGTGATTGGGGTCTTGTCCATGGAGAGTTGCTTGCTCTTAGATGCCCATTAAGCGCCCCAAACAATTTTCCATGCAAAGGACTTGACATGATATAAGAATGCCAATGATGTTCTATTGTAGCTCCGTGCTAATTCATGTTGTCATATTTACAACTACATCTTCGAAATGTTTATCAAAGAATGATGTACGTAACCATGAACATGAACAAATGCAAGGTGATGAACAATAAGACAACTAAAGTTGTTAAATCCAAGATTAAAATACAATGGTAAAACAAGAAAAAACAGGTTATAGGTGATGATAAATAGTATAACACATGTTTCTACAAAACAATAGTATGTAATAAAGCATTTAGCATTTCACATTTTACCTTTGTATCAAACGACGATTAGGCTCTGGGAAAACTTCATGTATTGCATCACGTATGGCATCAATTCTGGATACATAGTCTGCTCCTGATACAAGAATCTTGAACTGACATCATAGATTATAAGCAGTAAAGAATGACCTCAAATACAAATTGCATTATGCTTATACCATACATACAAACTTCAAGTTTAAATGTTTTTCCTAGATAATATGAGCTAGAAACTTCAACATGTTGAAAGCTTCAAACAAAAAGCTTGCTGATTCAAAATGAAATATAAAATATTGTAAAAAAAAAAACACTTTATAGGGTAACCAATTAGTTGGGCCACAACTAGAAGAAACAAGTAACCATTTTGCAAAGTAACAATTCAACACAATATTCATTAACTCATCTTCATGGAAAAAAATTAACCTATATAACCTAACCTATCTCATTTGTGTTATAATAAAATATTCTACAACCTTGGTGCACAATGGATCTAAACACCCACTAGAATAACAACACTTCAATGAATCTAGTGATCTATCTACAAAAAGTTTTTTTTTTTCCAAAATCTCAATAACAACAAAGAGGGGGTGGCCAAGAAAAAAAGATGAGAAAGCAATATTTGTAAACTTAAATCAAGTGGAATTTTAAGAGAAATATGTTTTTTCTTCCTAAACGGAACTCCTCCCAAAATAGAATTTCTTTCATCTCTCCTTTCTTCATTTATAAATAAATGTCACATTGATAATTACAACAGTTACATATTGGATACAATATTTTAGTCGTAATAATTGTGGGTTCCTTCTTTTTCCACATTAAATACGCATTTTTGGCAGCACACGTGTGCATCTCCACTGCCTAGACCTGCCTGGTCCCTACCACTCGCAGCACAAGGTCATTGCTTTGAGCTAGCACATGCATTCCACTTATTTTCAGCACCCACATGCACAAGGCTAGTTTACCACATTAAGTGCCCTTTTTTGTGCCCACATGTGTGTGGTTGCTGTGATGGACCCACACACATGCATGCTACCATGAATAACTTTTGGTGGTCTTATTTGCTCATTTTTTTTTTACCAAAAAGTCATTTTTTTAGACCTCCTCGAAGCCAAATTGTTCAAAAATTGGATGAACCTTAAACAAATTCTCCTAACATAGATCTCTTCTTTCGAAATTCAAGTTTGATTAAATCTTTTTCAAATGTGACTAGATTCCTTGATTAACATAGAATGTGCTTTATTATTTTTTAAAGTGGCCTTGGGAGGTTACAACCTTCATTTCCAGTTACTCTTAGATTATTCAAATCAAAATTCATTTAATTAAATGCATTTTCTTTGATTTGTAGGTTGTCCACTATTTTCATTGCTAGAAGGAATTGAGATTTCAATACCATTTCCTTTAACACTTCTAATTGTTGAGTTAATAAAGCTACCTAAGCCTTTAAGTTTGATGATTGAATTGCTGATGCAATCATCTTGAATGATGCCTTTCTAATCTCTTGCTTCCTTTTTTTGACTTGTTTAATTCCCTTATTCTTTGTCATCAATGTCGAACGAGTCCTTGATACCAAAATATGATTTGTCTGTGAAGATTCTTGTTCTAAGATCTCAATAACGATCTTGTTTCAGACTTATAATAATATAAAAATAGAGAATGGTTGGGAAAAGAAAGATAAGGAGGAGAAATTTGTAAAGTCAAAACCAAGTGAAACTTTATAAGAAATGTGCTTCATAGACAAACACCCAAAACAAAACTTCCTTACCCCATCTCTCTTTCCTTTAATTTATAGATGGATGTTACATTGCCAATTGCAATATTTAAATATGAAATACAATATTTTACTCGTAATAATGCTAGATTACTTCTTTTTAACATTAGATGGGCACCTTCAACCACATGCGCATGCATTTCAATTGCATGGACTAGCTAGGGCCCTACCAATAGCCGCACGCCACTTTTAGCACACACATGCAAGCAGTATGCTTTTAACATGTTTGTGCACTTGGCCAGTTTTCCACACCTGCATGCCCCTTTTCCGCAGTTGCCTCGCTGGACCCATGCACACGTGGGCTAAACATTGTGCTCGTGCAATGTGTGCTTCTGCATGTTGTGCAGTGGTGTCATTTGTTTATTCTTTGCTTAAAAAGTGTTTTATTTCTCGAGACATTCTCAAATCCGAACTGCTCAAAAACCAGATGAACATAGAACAAATCCCTTGATCCTTTGGCTTATTTCATAATTCCCATTCTAAGCCTCATAGTTGCACATCAAATCCAAACTCAACTCCTGGGTCTCACATAAACTCGAATAATTTCCTATCAAATATGATCCCTCGATCTCTCTATTTTCTACACACCAACTCCCTCATGTTCTGCCCTCACATAAACCTTGACTAGCATACGACAAAGTTGAGAGTCAGGTCAACTAGTTTGACCAAAACTCATTATTGCATCGTTCAAGTATCAATGCCTAATACACTTAATCAAAACAAGACCTAACTAAATAGTCCATTAAAACTAAAACCATAATGTTATCTCAACGGCAAGAAATATTCATGACAAGCCACAAATGTCCATGAAAATCCTTATCAATTCACAATGTCAATATTAACATAAGAACCAAGGATAACAAAAGATCTACAGGTCACAAATTCAAAATGCATCCAAGTAAACCTAATACTGAGTATGATTTAAAATTTTAATGCCATAACCAAAATATGGAAAAGGTGAATTGCTTATATGTATCGACAAAACATAAAGATCAAACTCAATTCCCCAACTCCATTGCTACTTATTTCACACACAAAGCTATTTCACAATATCTTGATATCTATTTCAAGCATATTACTAAAAAATGGCTTGTTCATTAATCAAGTTAAGAGACAAGCTCACAATGTCATCACTTCAAAAGTCTAGTTGGTAAACAACAAATCACTATGACAAAAATTATATGAGCTCTCAAATAATATGTATGAAAGAATTATGACTCTCAATGTGTATCATATAGATCCAAGACTTAATTTACCTTTCAATTATTAAACTCAATTATCATACAATGTAAGATAGGTTGTGCAAACCTTTGTAGTATAACATCATTGTCAAATATGTCATTTGCATTGATAAATTTATGCCTAGTGAGACAATTCTTGTCTTTTCAAAGATTGAAGGATCACGCCCTCAAGCACACCGATCTCAAGCAAATCATCTACCAAGCTCACACTTAGGTATGTTCATTTGTTGCTTATTGGGTAATGCTGACTCCTTAAGTTCCCCAATTGCTATCTCCTTGAGCATCTAAGTGTGAGCACACCATTCCCCCACCTATCCCTCTTTGATCCATTGATGCCAATGCCACATGACTCCTTGATGTCAATTACCTCTTTAAAGATATTATCATGATCTCATGGCTTGGATCCCCCCCTCTCCCCCCCATGCCACCAGACATGGCTTGGTGGCTCTCCAACCATGGGCCAAGCGAAGGCCCATAATTCCCTATTGGTGGAGCTTCCTTATTGTCAACTTATTATCTTAAGATTAGTTAAACAATACAAAAGGTGACCCCTTGATTTCAGCCATTCCATGGTTCTAAGTCATCCAATCATCCCTACAAACCCATTGTTAAACCCAACTTCAAGTGTGATTGATTAATCTACCTATCCACTTATCTCTTTGCTATCAGTGCCTTTTGAGCATGGTCAAGTTTTATTGACCAACAAGGATTTGAAATCCTTGTCCTCAAATAGAAAAGTTGTTCATAACACTTAGAATTTGTTCCTCAAGTATATTTCATCCCAATTGATCTTATCACTAAGAATGAAGACTAATGAAAATGTAATCTAATGGGATATTGTATGGTAGAAGACCTTTGTATTCTCAATTGATTGATGCTATCAAACAAATATGGAATGCCCATGGTGCATTTAAGGTCTTCACATTACATAAGGGTATCTTTCTATTTAACTTTAGCATTGAGGAAAATTTTCATGGAGTTCTACAAGGTAAGGTATGGTGCATTAGCAGTAAAGATGACATCGAAAAAAGACTCATTTGTGCATATTCAGATTTGGGTTAAATTCCCTAGTCTTACACTATAACAACTACCTACTAAGTATTTACCTAGAATTGCTAGCATTATGGAAAAGCCTGTTATAATGGATCATTTGACAGCTACAAATCAGAGGTTTACTTTTGCTACAATTTTCCTTGAAGTTGACGTTGAATATTCTTTTCTTATTATAATTCTTATCCAAATTAGTAAAAACTCCATTGAGATTGAATTTGATTATGATTGGATAACAAACTTGTGTAAGCTTTACAAAACTTTTGCCTATGCTGCTTTGACATGCCCTTCAGTGCCCAAGGAGTAAGCTCTAAGTTTGGAAAAAATCGTAACCTACAAGACAAACTTGGAAGGCATCAATGCTGCTAAGGCTCAAAGAAGAAGTAGACCAAGGCATCAACAGACCACCATTTAAGCCAAGCCCAAGGCACATACCCTCTCCCATAAAGCATACAATATCTTGGAGAATATAAATTTTCTTTTGTATGAAGATGAGTAAGAGTGAGAATCAAGAAGCTCATGATCCTTTTACCCATGTTCTCCGACCCCCCTCCCCTCCATTTGACATTGAAGAAGATGGACTCCACAACCTTGAAACATGCATCATGAGTCCTTTGTTGTGCTGATTGCTCTACAATAATACACATGCCAATTCCAATGCTCCTTTGAGTGAGAATATGCTTTTGCAACATTCTTGAAAAAGGCAGGTCACTCATATGCACTTAAATCTAAGGAAGAAATGACTTCTTTCATTGGCTCATGAATTAGCCCTTGGTAGGCTTACAACGTCTAGGATGAGCATAATAGATCAAAGGCTTCAAAGTGTAAGCATTTAAACTGTCATCACAAGTGTGATGTCCTTGCCTTGGTCAAGCCTAAGTTTCAGATGAATAAAATTTAAACAAAAAAAGCATAAAAGTAATATATTTTCAGCATGTAAAGCAAGTGCCACAATTTTGATCTTCAAAAGGATAGTAGCAATCTCATTTTGTGAAATTCAGATATACTATCCATTTGACAATTGCACACCTTAGCTTTATTAATTCACTGCTTAGCCAACTCTCATACTTTAGGTGACTTCTTTCGTACCATCATTTATGCTTGCAATGACTATTCTTCAAAGATGATTCTTTAAGAGGAATTTTATGGCTTCGTTGTTCAAGAGCAACTATGGATTGTCCTTAACAATTTTAATTGAATCCACACCCGCTTCAAAGTGCCAATGGAAATTCCCTTAATTGGAGGCACATGCAACATTTCAATGATCTTTTGATGGATATTAATATGGATTATCTTTCTTCTTTTGGCCCTCCTTACACCTAGCCAAATACTAACAATGAAAATCCTATATATTCCAAATTTGATAATGCTATGTGTAATGATAGTTGGATGTTTATTTTCCACACACAATTATCAACTTCATTCTCAATAACTTCTTGGATCATCTCTTACATATGATTCATAACAAGGATCCTATTAAAGAGAAACCTTTATTCAAATTTAAGAAATTCAGAACTACCATACTTAACTTCAAGGAGGTTGTCATTATTGCATGATCTCTCTATCTTTCTCCCCCTCTCCCCCAAAACCTTTGGGACCCTAAATTTAGGTTCCTAAGAAAATTTAGGAAAGTTAAGAATGCCCTTATGCATTGCAAAGGGAATAGTCTCCACTAGATGTTTGAAGCTTCGTAGAAGAAAAATCGTGAACCCCATTACCACTCAAAATCGAATCAATAACAATCCTATGCATCCTCAAACGCTCGATCAAGAGTGTGAGTGCAAGATATATCTTATTTATCTAAAGACAATCAACTTCTCTTGAGTGGCTCAACACACTAAGGTAGTCAAGAAGAAGATATTGGTTTCATATATGCTATGCATAGTCAGAAGAGCCATAATAACTTGAGACTTTGTGATTAAATGAGAATGCTCACGTCTAACATGTCTCGTTTCAAGATGTATGAGGGGCTACTTCACTATCATGTATAGCTTGTTTCACACTCCCACTCAACTTGATTCATCAATTGGCAAAACTCTTTTGTCAGACGAAGATGTCTTTCTAGTCAGATACATCAAGGCTAATAAAATTCTTCAAATTATTAAGTACATCCTAAAGAACAAGTCACCTAACCTTGACGTCTTTATCGTCAAATTCTTTATCTTGTATAAGGACATTATTGGTGCTGATTTCCTAATATTTTCCCATAGTTCTGCCACCCAAAGGTTGTCTAAGAGTGTTAAAGCTATAGCTATCATCCTTATTCCTAAAAAGTCCAATACCTCTTCCATCTCCGATTATCGTCCAATGTTGCTCTGTAACTTTCAACACAATGTGATTGAAAAGAACCCAACCATCACATTGCAGTCTGTTTTGCCAAAATTATTCATGTTTCCCAAGCTGCATTCATCCATTGGAGCCATTGCCCAAAAATATTTTTTGGCAACATAGGTTGATAACAAGTTTAACTCATCTTCTAGTAGTGTTTTCTATTCTAAGATTGATTTATCTAAGGCCTTAACTCTACAAGTAAGGTAGCTCTCTATAATAGATTCTCCTTGAAAGATTTCCCAAACTTTCACGAGATTTGATTTCACGCAATCTTAGGAACTTTTGGGGCAATAAGTGACCAAGAATATGAGTAGACATATTTCACTTTTTATTTGTTGATGACTAGATTGATTTTTGTAAGCTACAGGGAGAAATAATCCTTTCTCTCTCTAGGGCATTGAATAATTTGCAAACAAAAGTTGGGCTTGAGGTCAATAAGAATAAAATCTTAGTTATCCTTTCTAAAAGGGTTCAAGGCAAAAGGTCCTTGCTTGTGTGGGATTCCTATTTGGGGCACTCCACATTACATATCTTAGCCTTGCTCATTCTTCAAGGAAAGTTAACATTGATGACTACACTCTCTTGCTCAATTGTATTCAAAGAAAAATTGACAATTGAAATAATTAACTTCTCTCCCTTGCAACCAGGCTTCAAATAGTTAAAACAAGCATATGCATGTACTTATGTGTGAGGATTTCATCTCAAAAGGTGCCCCAAAGAAGATTGATAACATTGTGGTTGTTTTGTCATGCTTGGTAGCTCTAAGCACAAATGGACTACTATTGCTTGGCATGAAACATAAGTTCTTAAGCACCTTAGTAACTAAGTTGCCAAGCATTTTTAGAATCAATTATGCCTAAATCTTGTAAGTAGTTATTAAGATTCTCATCTTTGATAGCCTTGAGCTAGTTGGAAGAGTGTTAAGTACTTGGTCATCTCAATTTTTGAGAGCTTTCTAGGAAGAAAGGATTGACTTACTAGAAGTCAAGTTTGGCAACCCACACAAATTGAAAGCCATATTTGGTGATCCTATTAGCAAAGACACTACTGAGGGAACGAGCAAGGAAATTTGCACCTTTAATTCCTTATGTACCTCTGTCTTTTATGACCTTATGTCTCAAAACTTCAATGACTTCATGTGGTTCAACAAACATAGAACTCAAATGGTTGTCTAGAAGAAACTCGAGCTTTCCGGTCACATTTCTTAGTCCCTTTGCAATTCTAATGCAATATCTCACGAGCATCTATTCTTTTAGTGCTATTATTAAAAGATCCTTAAACAATTGATTTGTAAATTACTCATATATTTTTGCCTTACATTCTCCATTCTATCATCAATTTTCTCACAGTTGAGCATATCGCCTCCAAGACAAACAATATCATCTTGGATTCTCTTATTTGCACAATTTGGAAATAGTAAAACAACATATTACTTAGAGGCTTGGATAATATATAACAAACTAACCCAGCTCAATTCAAGGTTGATATTATCATAATTCTTCATTGAAATCGCCTTAATAATTCCTTCGTGCTTGTTTTGCTCCGCAACTAATCTTTATTGTTCTAAGCTCTTAGACTTTTACATTCCCTTTGTCATTTTTTTGCATGATTGATGACATTCACTTATTCATCATGTATTATGGTTTTTTTTGTCTTTTTAAGTGTTTTGTTTTTTATTTTTCTCAGGTTTATTTATACCTTGTACTCTCTGTCCTACTTTTTACTATTTGGGGTAGGGGAATAAACTTAACATTGTAAACATCTTCATGGGCAACCAAATTTTGTGAAATTTGCCGCACTGCCCACCACCACGCCATTTACCTTCTTTTTGTTATAAGTAATATATTAGATACCACTTTTATTTTACTTAAAAGACGTTATAATAAGCAAGAATAAAATCCCAACATTAATGAGATTTGAATAGTTAGGAAACAGGAGAAAAATCCCAAAATTAATTGAATGAGAATAAGCCCAACTTTCCTAATTTTTCACATTTGGATAGTTAATTTTGTGTCCTACAATTAGGATGTACATTTTTGTAACATATTTTCCATTATATTGTAATTAGTTTTCAATAGATATGGAATAAGAAATATTTTCCAACATTTGTTGTTTCATGATATCAGAGCAGCGCCGGTATTCCTGCAGAAAATATCTTCCTGGCAATTCAAAACATGGTTGAATAAAGGCCAGTAACAGCCAATCCACCTTCATAATAATCTTAATTGATTCAAACTGTTTTGAACCCTCCAGAAGAGACCAGGAACATCTATAATTTCTTAATCAAGTATCCATTCAATTCAGATTCTCCAACATAAACTGAATAGAAAAAGGTTCTTTTTTATGTTCATCAGAGGCAAAAGCACGAAGGGACATTTAACAGGAGCCATTCCCATGTTACAGACAACAACAATGAATCTTAGCAACTTGGATAACTCCATTGGGCAAACATACCTCTTCTATACAGCAAAAAAAGAGTAGAAAGCAATTTAACGGATGAAATCAAATCATGAAATTATTGCCCAACACTTAAAAGATTCATTAAATATGACAATTATAGAATACTAGAAATGTTTTCTCTGAAATTTGGCTAGAGATGAATTTATTCTATGACAAACTGGTAGACTCCTAGAGACGGATCTAAATACAACAAGGTGCCTAAGCAAGATAAAGTGTTGAGTTTCTTCATGATCTTCAGAAATATATTGATTGAGTTTTTAGATGCATACTTGTAACAAAACCTTTGTCCTAAATCATAGAAGTGTGCGCTGAAGTGAGACGTGAAGAAAGAAGAAAAAAAGGTCATGTCACTTTTCTAATCCAGCAGCAGATTCAAAATCACGAAGTTCAACATTGGCAGCAGATGAAGTGTGACATCTAACTAGCATGCATAAACAAAGGACTGAAGGCAAGCAATAATAATTTGAGCATTGTCATAAACCATATTATAAGATACCTGCAGGAAAATTGAATGTAAACCAGTAGATTGGAAACCATGGATCCAAAGAAAGTTCAACAGAGAATCCATTGATATAAACAAGTATAACCTCTGAGAAATCCAAGCTGGTTCCTTTCAATACAGAAATCTTGAAATGCCTTGGAACTTGCTGATACCTCCCAGAGTTAGGCTAGGAAATTGAATCTATTTCCTCTCTGAGTTACCATTGCAAATCAGCAAGGTAACACAAGACATGCCTCGTTGTTCTTGTCTCTTTGGGATTACAGTGACGGATGGATTATTGTCATCCGAGCAATACAACATTTCACTGGTTCAGTCACTCATGTTTTCTACCAAACAACAATTACTGTTGCTAATGTTCACTTTCTACTGCTCATCGAGGAGATACTAAGTTTTCTAGGCATAGATTCATTTCTGCTCTTCATGTACCAAACCTCAAAGAAACTCTCCTTGAAAAATAACAGAGGAACCAATCAGTGCAATGCTGTTTTCTGCTTCATACCATGAATTTAATTATTAATCTACATGATGGTGATTAACAATGTTGGAGGAACAGAATGAACTCTACCATCTTTCAAGTGTTGGCATGCCTTCAAGATCAAAGTCACTTCTCTATCTACTTCCAATGCAGGCAAAATGCTTTGCACAAATTCCTAGGCCATTGTTGTTTTACTAATTCGAAACATTAGAACATCTTTTCTTTAATATGGATACTTCATCCTAGTATGAGCATTGTATTAGAGCCAAGAAACCTCGAAAAAAATCATCCATCTTACAATGAGGGGATTGAACTAGTGTCCAATAAGGCACCAATATTGGAAAGAATTTGTTCTAAGATTCGCATCTTGGAGGGCCTCGATTGGGTAAGCCCACTATACAAGAAAGCACGACCACACAAGCTATCATGACCATGATCCCGATGCAGGGAAAGGAGCCAATTAGGAGTGCCCACAATACCAATTGGACAAATCATCAGCTACAACTAGGGCAGAAATGAAGTCTCCTAAACACGAAGATTTGGCTAGAGTAATGGGAGCCAAAAGTGTTACAGTATTGTAAGGTTCAAGAGCCCAACCACAAATTTGCTCCACATGCATTTGAAACCCATTAATAGTCAAAGGGATAAAAAACAATAAGGTAAAACTGGTGTCAGCTTCTATGCAAACATGGACAAATTCAAGTTTAAAATTAGTACAAGTGAGTTCAACTATTATAATTCACCCACAAAAGTAGAAAATTTTAAAAAAATAAATTTAAGATTTGTGATGCAATGAGAGTCCAACGAATTTTATCTAGATGGGAAAGCAAACAATGTTTCCCCTATCTAATGAGACGTCAGGGGGTCCACTTACGAATGAGGTTTTGACTCTCATTGATTCAAATAGTAGCTCAAAAATATCATCTAATTCAGAAGCTAGAGAAAATTTGAACAAGAAGAATCCTTTGACAAAAGGCCGAGTCCTCGAAGATTCTTTGGTATTCAAAATTTTCATGGTGACTTCTAACTCCATGGAGTAAGGAGACTATGCCCCAATACAACAGCCAACGAGAAAAAGAATCCAATAATTGCTAACACAATATTGTCTCTTCTGAAATTTCGACAATATTGCTTGAAGGAGAGATATAGTCCCAATACTAAGAAGAGAAAGCTAGAGAAAAGGTTATTCCAATTGAGAGATGTGCTGGCCCAGTAAAAGAGAACATATGGAGATGTGAGAGATCTAAAGAGATGTGGGAAATCCAAGATTAAAGAAGAAAAGGGAGTTGTAATTGTCATGAGAGTGAAGGAGGTGGGAAGTAAAGGAGGGGGGAGAACCATTATGAATAGGAAAGGAAGAAGCAGTAAGGAAAGCAAACGAGTTGTAACAAGCTAACACAAAAGGGCAGGATAAATAAGCTTGGAGGTGTCAAGCGGTAATGATACCATTATGACCAAACATGATTATAACATTAAGGATGGAACAAAAAAGGGATGAGAAGTCCAAGTCTAAGATCAGAACAGAGGACAAAGTATGATGTGAGCCCATACAAATGAGAGGGAAGTATAGTAAGAATTGATACAACCAATAGGGATGGTGAGTGCAAAGCCATAACGGATAGGGTTGTCATAACAATATGAGATGAGGAAGACATGATGATATAGGGTTGGCTAGCTAGTGTTAAAGCACAACGGAAAAGGCTTGAGGCAATGATAGTCTTAATAGAGCAAAGGAAGCTGGGTTGGCTGCCTAAAAGGGGAGAGGAGATAAGAAACTTTAAACAATCACCCAAAAAAAGGTGGGGCCAAGTCTCTGGTGATAAGGAAGCATTTGGAGAGCTAAACAAAGGAGGGTGCAATTGGACTTGCAAGAAAAAAAGGGGCGAATGAGAGAAAATGGGGCACCGAATAGCCAAGAATAATAGCAAGTTTGTGTGTCCTTGCCCTTGACATAGGAGACGATATGGGTAGCCCAAGGGATGCCTTTCGAAAGATTCACTACCAAGAGGGAAGATGAGAAACTAAGTCCATTAGAGATGAAAGAGAGCATAAACAAAAGAAAAAAGGTTGTAAAATCCTAAATTTCTTCTTAGTATATTGACTTAATATATTTGAGATTATAATATTAATATTTTGAATATTAATTTGAGAAAATAAAATATTATTATTTGACCCAGTCTTGCAAAGTGTGTCAATTGTAAATATGTCAAAATGTGATGAAGAGTATCTTTTTGAAAAGAGCTTGTCCCAAGTAAGTCTTTGGTACGATATTTTTGTAAAGAACTTGTCCCAAGCAAGTCATTGGTACGTGTTTTGCAATTTTTAAAAGCCAAATGAATGTGCAGCATATCTCGTGCCTTACCCTAATCTTAATTCTTTTCACATTCTTGTTTGGTGAGTTAAAGAGTTTACCAACAACACTACCATTTACTACCAGCTTCTAAGTCTAATTGACACTGACATTGCATTTGTTCAAAGGGTTCAAGCACAACCAAGGGTTATTGCTTTTATAATGATATTTGTTATGGTGTTATTCTGACTATGATGTGGTTGGATGATCATGGTCTTGCTAGATCTACTCTATATTCTTGGTGTAGTCTCCATCTTGAGGATCTAAGCCATGCATTGCTGCCTTATTCTCACGCGAGACTATCGGTACCACTCTCTTGGTCTTCTGCCTCTTCTATCTTGATGGTGCTCAGGCTTATGAAGAGGTAAGTCTCCTTGGATGGCTTTAATGTTTCTCTAAATCTTTTTTCTATTGCTTTAAATCTTCTATGATGTAATTGTAATAACAAAATTTACTTTGGGCAAATTCTCACCCCTCATATTGGTTAGATATGCTATGATGAACTTATCTTACAGTTCTCTTGCCCCTCACAAAGCACTAGTAGCCTCTTGGACCTTCAAGCCCCCATCACCCACCTTCAAGGTGGTCCCCCTCGTCTTGGTTAGATTAAAGGTCAAATGTTATTGCTCAGCTTGTGCTAATAAATTGGGATTATGATTCAAGATTGTCATGGGGAGGTTGTTCTAGCAACTAGTTAAGAGGCCTCTTTTGCAACACCATTGGTTGTAAAAATGAGGGCTATCTTTGAGGTCATCTTTCTTGCTCAACAACTTTTTCACCTGACCACTAAGGTGTGGATTGAAAGTGATATTGTGGCAGCAATTCAGTGTATTACTCATGACTTGGATTGATAAGATGCAAATATGACATCACTATGAGCTCTTCTTATCATCCACTCTTCTATGAAGCATGGGATTACTCATATTGAAAAAGGAGAATAGAGTGGTTGATTGGATTGCTAGTTATTCTATTGCACGTGATTATATATGTGTTAGGGATATGCCCTTCCCTATTAATTTGGCTTATATCTTAAAGAATAATGACCTATGTGAACCTCCCTTAGCCACCAAAAAGTTAGGTTGTGAACTTATACTCAAAAAAATAGCATGTTCATTGATCATATTAAATATTGAAAATGAACATAAAAATAGATTCCACTATGGTGGTCTAAAGAAAACATTTATTTCGATGGAACATACTATAAGCATCCACAAGTGCTGTGCAACAAGATGCCGGAACTGGTGAAGATGGCATTTCTCGGAGCACGTGCTGTAAATACAATGACAAGAAGTGGCATTAGTTGGTTAATTGTAGAAATTGAAAACAAAAGCTAGGAGATTGTATACATTCTTTGAGTAAGGAATTACCTTTATGCAATCACCAATAACATGGGCATCTTCATCAGGAGAAAACTCATTTTTTCCTGAAAATATAAAATTTAGATTAAAGCATAGTACTATGTGGGGATTTGATCACCATAAAACAGTTTGACACTATAAGTAGCACATTCTTGAAGTGCAGTATTACCAAATACGATGGATTGTTTTACAAAAGAGTAAAGAATGAAAAGGCCAACCAACCCTGTTCATACTCTTGAACCCTACGCATGACCTCTTCAACATCAGCAGATTGCCGCAAGATGCCTTCCACTTTGATTCCTGATACGAAAAATGTACAGGCTGTCAACAAAAAAAACTGATGGCTAACTGATCTATGCATGCATGTAGCATTTTACATTCCAGGGGAGGTCGGTTTTAAGCACCAAGACCTAAACATAATAAATTGTCAACTTCCTAACTATCAAGAATTTGCTAACTTCCATAAGCAACTATCCAGGGAAAATTCATTTTCGGCAGGCTTTACAAATCACAGTTATTATTCATAGTTATTATCCATAAGCAATAGATCTTTCTCCAAATGCCATTCACATAAATCTAGCCCTGTTAGTCTCAATCAGTAAAGAAAGCTTGTGATTATCACAAAATTGTGTAAATCACTGAAACAAAACTTTCCAACATGGTTTTTAGAGGTGACGGCATTGCTCAAGAGATTCATATTATATCAGTAAAAATAGAAAAGTAATAAAAAAGGTAGGAGGGGGCCCAAAAACTTGGACCAACGAAAATAAATATATAAAAAGCCGTAGTGCTGCTAGACAAAAGAAAACGGTCCAAGAATGACCTATAGTATATAGGGTAATCAGAATCAGAAAACACTCTAGCAATCCTCAACAAACAATAGTATCAATATTGACTTTGATTTATATATTGCCAAGAGTAACCCCCTAAACAATATAGAGTTCTTTTGCCTCCAAAGAAGGAGCAAAAAAACTAATCTTATTCTTCCTTGTGGAAGTGTGGAGATATGATTGGAAAAGGATTACACCATTGAGATTTCCAACATAATGCATATGTGCAATTTGAAGGATAGGTCTAGTTAAGATGCTTCAACTAAAGCCACATAAAGAAAATATATAATTATGGGACTCTATATAGAAAGCACAAGGAGAACAAGGGTGAACACCCAAGACAAGCTTTGCAACAGAATTACTTCAGTTTCCTATACAATGCTAGTCACAAATAAACACTATATCTGTTTCTATATTTTTTTAACCAAATAAAATGAATCTCTGACAAAGTATTAACATAAAACAATCTAGTGTATATGGATTCAAAAAAAAAAAAAGAGACTTTTGCCAGTGTCCCTTTTACAACAAGATAGAAGAGGGTACCAAATTTCAAAATAAGATCTTTCTATACAACCACAGTAGTTTTCCAATAAGAAGACCCTGACCAGAAAGATCCCAAAATTGAGATGGCTAAGATACTTGTGCTTCATCCAACAAATCCAAGTACTATCAAATGATGGAGAGAGCAACATGCATAAAGTATGCATACAAACATGTTTCTAAGCTACAGAACCATTTCTCCATGCTTTCTAAAACAAACATAAACATTCTTGAACTTCTTAAGAATAATCATGAGGATAAAGAACACCTGACAATGAAGAAGAATACCAAATCTTATACACTTCGCCAATTGGATTCAAGACACCAAAGAAAAGGAAACAATTATTCCAACCACATATTCTGAATTGAACTCTTTGTAATAGAGTCAAGCAATCACTAGACGTCAACCTTCAAGAGAAAAGAGGAAGGTCCAAACAAGTTAAAGGATGACTATCACCTAGAAACTCATATTTTTGCAGAGCAAGTTCTTATCAATATCTCTATTTGAAAAAAATGATAGCATGTTTGCACTTGTTTTTCTCAATCCTAAAGGACACTCCAAAGTGATCCAAGATAGAGTTCAAATCAAGTAGAAATAGGCTTTTCAGCTTTATTAGAGACAATTAATTCATCAACAAAGATAAGGTGCATAATAGGCACACTTCTAAACTTTAAAACCTTTTTGGCAACAGAGCTTCGCTGGGTCACAAAAGACAAAGCTATGACAACTTTGAAGAAAAGAAGGGAGAGAAGGCACCCTTGACGAAGCCCTTTGGATGCAAAGATGCATCACTATAAAGTTTCATCAATAATTGCTGAGTAAAACTTAGAAGTGCACATTTTGATCCAATTTATAAAGATTATAGGAAAACTTTTGTAATTATTTTAAGAAATAATTATCTCAATATTAATAGAATTAAAAGCCTTAAACTATATCTATCTTTGCATAGAAAGCCTTCTTTGAACTATTAGAGTTGAATTTATTTGTGAGTTCCTTGCTAAAAGAATATTCTTAGGCTTGTGAGGATGCATCTTGCGATAATATTAGCAATAATTTAGTAAAGAAAGTTGGAAAGAGATATCGACCAATAGTCCTTAATGGAAGAGGCAATACTCGACTTAAGAATAAGGGCAATTGTAGTTTATTTAACACTGTCAACAAGCTTATGGATAGAACAAGCATACGTGATGACTCTTATAATAACTTTTCCATAATGTCCCATGAGGAAATAAAGGAATCTATTGTAAAACCATTTGGGCTATGGGACTTATCTTGGGAGTAGACTTGACCTCATGCCACATTTCCTCAAGCTCAATACCCTTAGCAAGAAAGTCAACATCTTCAAAAGAAAGATTTGCCTAATAAAAGTGACAATGCAAACATGTGAATGAGGCATGTTGTAGAGACTAGAGAAGCAGTCCACAACAACTTCTAAGCTTGTCGTGACCAAACTTTACTTTTCTCTACTCATCATAAATCCTAAAGTAATTAAAACTTCTCCTCACCTTCATTCTACTACATAGGAACCCATGGTAGTCCTCACCCTAATAAATCCAACAAACATTAGCACCTTAGGCCACCCAAGAAAGGTTCAACTTAGGTTTCATAAGTTAATCTCAACAATCCCTTTCTTTAGTTGAGGATGTCAAAATTCAAAGGAGTGGTTGTAATATTATGAAGACCCATGAGCTCCTTAGATTTCTAACTAAAAGAGTTGAGCAACTAAGAGGAACAATAATTGCTCGTACTTTTAAGAGCAACCTTGATTTTTCTTAACTAAAAATGGAGTCGTCATGTCGAGGTCCACACCAAACTTCAAGGACACTATCTATAAAACTAGACAAATTCGCTCAGCAATTCTTAGTTTTGAAAGAAAACTTCTACAATCATAGACTTTTATACTTGATAGCAAAAATATGATGATCAGAGTAAGGTTTTGGTGAGAAGTTGACATATAAAGTAAAAACAAAAAAAGACTCCACCCAAGTAATGAAGAACCTTAATCTAATACCAAATCGACGGTGAAGACGATAGGATGAAAATCCTATAACGAGATAAAGAGTTGATGACAATGACAATGAGATATATCCAAATTGTCATACAAATTTCTTTGAATTGCAACCCGAATACCTAAATAGTAGCCTAGAGATGTGCTATTATGTATGATAAAAGAAATTGCAATTTCAAGAAAAAAAATCAATGCCAAGCAAAAAAACCTTATTTTTTAATTACATAAAAACATATTTATAAATACAAATGACAAATCTATACTAAAAAAACAAAAATTACTAAAATATTCCTATCTAATTAAATAATAAAATATATGCAAAAATAACTACAAACTTCCAAGTGCTTGACCAAACTACATATTAGATGATCTAACTACATAGAAGGTCAAACAAGTACTCCTCTACTTAATTCTTTAAGTAATCTAGCTAAGCATGATCTACTACCAATCCTAAGTAGTCATCTCTCGTTCGTAAGACCAATGAATAATAGTAATGATATCCTCAAAACACCTTATATAATACTATAACTTCATATGATGATTAAAATAAAATTCTTTATTAAAAAATATTTAATAACATACTTGCAAAATAACGAATTAGGAAATGAGAAATAGATGCAAAAATACAAATTCAATAATCTCTATTTCTAGAATGAAAGAATTAAGAATTTATAAATCAAAAGATATTAGTTTATGAGACAATTTTTCTGTTGACAGAGAGACAAGATTAGGATTATTATTTTCTATTATAGTTAATAGAATAAATGACTCAAATAATATTGGAGGAATTGGCTTTAGATGTGTCATGGGAAGATATTGAATCAAAAAATTTTGTTGCTCAATAAGAATAAAAGATTTAGGATCATTTTCAAGCTAAACCTTATTTTCAGGCTCAAGTGATCTTTGTGGTCCAGATTCATTTGAAGGAATGAAATTTTTTATTTGGAGTTGTAAGTGGATGAATTTATACTGAAATTTCATCTAAAATAAATTTTTACACACCCTTTATACATTTAACTTCACAATTATTTATTCCATATTGATCAATGACAACAATTTATTTGTAAATAGAATAATATAACAACAAACATATAAAGAAAAATGATGACAAAATTTTATAAAAACAAAACATATTTCATGAATAACACAAAATAAGTTATTAGTAAAGAAATAAAGTCAAGATTGAGGTTTTATTATAAAGCCATTATCTTAAATAGTACGAATACTAATAACATTAACTATACACTCGATATTAAATACAACCATGCATGGTTTCACATTGTTAAAAAGAATGAAATATCTAGTATTTGTGAATAGTACAATTGTCAATGAAGATTTTAATATCATTTCCAAACAATAACATATTTATTTAGTAAATCATCATCTATATGTAATGAAATAAGAATTTCATATAAATCATACTTGCTAGCGATAGAATAAAAAGTCAAAAGAGGATAATTATAAAAAAAATGCTAAAAACATAACGATCAAATTAAGCTATCAAATTTTCAATGATAAAACAACAAGCTGATCATTGATAATCTTACAATCATTACTAAGCTCTAAACTCCTGTTGCTATAGCTATTGACAAAACGTAGCTTCAAATCAAATAAAAAAAACTATTGAAAGCACTTAAATATTAATCTCAAACTAAATTTTAAATAAGATGATCTGGTGTAGTTTAGGACTTAGAGAGGCTCAATTCAATCCTGCTTTAGCAAAGGATGGTCAGAAGATTGGCTAGGATCGCAATGGGTAGATCAACGTTGGGTCACACACATGTAAAACATGTTGATTTGCAAAGGCAAGGTCCAATGCTAGGGCTTCTTTCTTCTTCACTATTTTAGTAGGAAAGTGAAGCAATGGGGGCATGACTAGGGTTGACGAAGAGATCGGGCATGGCAGGCAACAGTGACGCATAGGCAAGCGATGTGAAGCTAGTGGTAGCTACGTCGCTGTAGTGCCAGGAGAAGACTTGCAAAGAGCGTCAATAAGAGGGCCTATGTGGAGCAATAACAGCAACAATTGAGCGTGCAATCTATTGTGAGGCAATTACAACCAGGTGTGACAGATAACGGAAGCAAGCAAAGAACCCAAGGAAAATTTTTAACTCTATAAGAAGCAGCCCAAGATTAACATGATTACAGCTACCAAAGGCTTGGAAACTAACAAAAGCAAGTGGCCAACCGTGACAAATCTTCACAATGGTTGAGTACACCCCGATGGATGTTATGATATCAAATCGATGGAGGACCTAGCTCTAATACCAAATCAACAGAAAAATGAACAGGATGAAAATCTTGCAACAAGATTAGAGGTGGTCAATAACAACAGTAACGTATATCTAAATCGCAATTTGGATTTCTTCCAATGACAACCAAAAGATCTAGATCAAAAACCGGGGATGTGCACACATGCATGACAAAAAAAAACAAAAATTTCAAGAAAAAAATAATGACAAACAAAAACATTTCCCTTTTCTATTCCATGGTAGCATATTTACGTATACAAATAACAACTCTAGGCTAAAAAAATAAAAATTACAATAATATTATACCTAATAAAATAATAAAAAAATATAAAAAAATGTGTAAAAATAACTAAACTCTTAAAGATCTTATATATGACCTATTATAATTTTCAATAGACTAAAAAAGTTAAATAAATAAGAAATCATAAATAAGACACGCTGAATTAGTTCCAATCATCATCTAAATGCATTTATCCTGCATCAACAATCCTCACTATACATAACACAATAAAGTATAAAATCGATGCTATTATGCTTACAATGATTCAACCAAAGTGAATATAAAGGCAATAAAAGGCATATCTTTCACATTAATATCCACAATCAAATAGTTGAAGTTCCTTATGTCTCTAATTAGGGATTTCAATGTCACAAAATTGCTCTTAAAACTTTGTGTTTAAGTCATACTCATTAAATGCATGTGTGATTGTGAGATAACAAACACCAAAATTTAAATAGGTGATATGATAGTGAACAATCTAGAAAGAAGTATAGAGATAACCAATACTAACTGAGTCAAAATTTCAAAGAACGAGAGCACGGCCTCTATTATGCAGGTTAAATTCATTAAGCTTCCGTTATTTCAAAACAATCTAATCTTTGAATCCTAACCTTTGAGATTGTGAGCATCAAGTTTGGTTTTCAACAAAGCCATAATATCACAATTAAATTGTCTGATGAGAAGAGGCATTTCGAAATTTGGGAAGCATCATGCAACCACAAACATTGAAAGAAAGAATGCTTGGTAGATTATGCAAGTTGGAAGGCACGGTTAGTTTTTCACAAAGGGAGTGCAACCCAAGGTGCCAGTCCTTGTTCAAGTATATAACATTGAAAGGTAATTGGAAAATGGGGGGGGCCATGGGTTAATTTTGATCTTCAACCAAGCAAATTGGATCCTTCATCAAGATAGGAAATGGTTCAATAGCCACCAAATTGTCATGCTTATTCTGAGTATATGATAAATCTCTACTGAACTAGTTGGTAAAGTTCTCATTGATAAGAGTGTTTTCATTAATTTCACATTCTTCCTAATCATCAACTTGGTATAAAGTAGAAAAACAAAATTCATTATCCACCTGGGTTTTGCCTTGAATAGGCTTTTGTCAAATTCCTTTTGACAATTTAGGTCAGTTCCTTGAGCAATTATTACCCCAGCCTTTTGAATTTATGCAACCTTTCAAATCAATATGTGCCATTTGGTTAACAATATCCTTTGACAAAGCTGCTGCTCTCTAGAAATGAGAGCGCAAGCATAAGCAGTATGTGCAAAGGAACAATAGGTTTTGTGATGGTTAGGTTTCCAATCATAGTCCACCATCAATGTCAATACAGTTTTCTATAATCTGAACTAGAATCTTTTAGGGAGAAGGGTGGTGCATACAGACCCTCACGACAATTAGATACTAGTTTGAGGTAGTCAAATGCTCTATCAAAATTGATTTTCCAATGAAGATAACAATCCTTGACAAACACTTGGTCTCCTTAGTTGCACAGGAAACCCAGGGAAGTTGATCCAAATTAGATGTCACGGCAAGCATCTTTCTCTAAGATCATACTTGGAGACTAGCATTTCAAAATTAGGGTACTGCCCCCCATAGCCCAAATTCTTACATGCAAAAGTTGTCTAGGTCCTCGTTTGACCAGAATTTAAACCAAAAGGAAAACCTTGCTAAGAGAAAACACATCCAAGGAAGTGATTGGTCTCCACTAATTGAGAATACAATGGCCTGAGACCAACGCAGTACTCCACTATGGAATAAGTCCATCGACATCCAGCTTCAGCATATCCTCTAGGTTGTTGACAATGCCATTATGGTAAGAAATAAACTCAAAATGCTCCCATGTTTAGTGAAAAAAGAGTGCGATCTTTAGAAACACTCAAGGTACCTTGCCAGGACAAAGAGAAGGCCAAAAGCTCAGCACAGTGACTAGGGAAGAACACCAAGTCAGCTAGCTTCTTGAAGGTGGCTGGAGAGGTGTCTATCTGCATCAAGGATTTTCTTAGAATCACCCCTGCACCCGAGAGGAGGCCTTAGGGTTGGGATAGAGCTGCTTCCTAGAATACAAAAGGGGTTTTACGCAGCCTCCCATGGATGAGCTAGGCAAAGCTAACAACAACTATGCAAGCAAAGTGGCTGGACAAATGTTGTAGATGGAGAAGAAAGAAAGAGGAGAAAAGAAGCAAAGCTCTGGTGGCCTAGACACTAGGGTCAATGAAAGCCTCGGATTGGAAGCTGAGAGCAAGGGCCTGATGAGCTCAAAGCAGGGTTCTGCGACTAAGGGCAACATCTTATGCCTTAACTGCAATGGCATCCATGAACGGACCAGAGACTGAAGTATCAACAAGATCAACATGGGGTCAACATGATCGAGGCATTGGTCAGTGAGTTCAACGAGGTAGCAGTCGGCAAACCCTGGAAGGCAAAAGTCAGCACGCTTAAGGGTGAGCAGCTGAGGGATTATGCTTGGCTGAAGAGAAAGCTGGACTTCCAACTTTCCACATTGATTAGCTACATAAATGTTCATTAATTGTTGTAAGTATTTGCTATCAGGCTTTAGTTATTTTGCTATTTAAACAACTGATTTTCGGTTTAACTAAATTTTGACCTAAGGATGACCAATAACAGACATACAAAAGTAGCATGTCATTCACTGTAATTGATAGGTTCACCATTTCATTAAATATTACACACTTCAAATGGGTGGGAATTCCAGCTTAATAAGACTACTCGTATCACTCAGCAATTGGTACGTAATTCATATTCTACACGCTTTTGTTTGTCCGAGGGAACAGTAAGAGGATTTTCCCTTCAAGGTTTGAAGATACGAGTCACAAGCATCTTGTTTACATGAAGTCAAATATAAGAAAGTTTGAGAATAACTTGCCATGTTCCTCAATGAATCTAAGAGCCTTCTCCAAGAAAGAAGGAGATCCATCGCTATCCTCTAGTGCAAGCAAAACTGGTCTTCCAATGATTGAAAACGCACTAGGAGGTTTATCCTTGCCTGCAAAACCAAATATCATAAGCATTGTTGCATTTCCAAACTCTGGCTGTTTGAGCAGCATAAAAACGATGATATAAGTTGATGCGCATTATTAATAACCAAAACAGAGCAGACTAGTACCAAATAATTGGAGGATAAAAACAAAACACAAACACATAAATGCATTCAAACTAATACAAAGTATTTGCAAGAAAAAGACACCTGATAAAGATAAAATAACAAAATTTACTTGTACAAAAGAAAAGCAATGAATCATCCAACAATATAGATGTCACAAAAGACAATGGAGAAAATGACTCAGTATGTGACCCCCTACACGTATAATAATAAACTCGAAAAACAAACATTCAAAATGGAGTTGTAAGAGTCCTAAGAGACACATTTGTCCCAGCAGTTACCTAACCTTTGCTTGGAGATTATTGAAACCCATCATACCAAGTGATATTTTCCAATCTAGAGGGAATTGGGAAAAAATATAAAATGAGTAATATAGAAGTCCTTCGTGTACAGCATTCTTAACGAGTAGCATAAAGGTATTCAAAACCTATTTCTGAAAGAATTCTCATGCAACTTCTGCTGCTGCCTTGCACTTCCAAACCAATTAAGAAAGGCATTTCCATCCCAATCACACCTCTTTATTGACCATTAAGCATGTATTTAATTCTGGACTTAAGTTATGATGAATACAAGAAAAACAGGTGGATCAGAAGAAATGTTTAGATATCCAGTTGAGAAAATGGTGAAAAAACATTTGCTGTCTCACAAATTATGTGGCAACCAACAAATTATGTAGCAACTTTTGATATTTGTAATGAGTAGGGGAAACAAGTCAAAGCTTTTTATGTAAAAGGTGGTTGAAGTTTCCAAGAATATTCCACCATAACTAATATGAACAATTAAATAAATCCTTAATGGTTGCTATTCTGAAATTTCAGTTAACCATCCCAATGTTAAACCATTGTTTCTTATCAAAAATAGTTCGTCCTTTCAAATCCATACATTTTAATAAGAAAGTAAAATAAATAAAAACCAAATGTGCACATAATTGCAAGCATTGGAAACGCAAGTAAAATTATAATTACTGTTAGACATACTACAACAAAATAAGCATTAGGAAGGCATTACAACATTGTACTTAAAAATCTCATTTTAGCAAGGCAGTGAATTGTGCAGGCATAAAGAAGAAAAATTACATTGTTCAATGGACGCTTCAACTAAGTCCACCGCTTCATTGCGGAAGATTGCATTTTGCCCCATTACTTGGGCTGCACTAGGTGCTTGTGCCAATGCATTCTCCAATGCAATTTTCCACTCATTTAGTTCTTCTAAGGTATCAGTCTGCTAACCCACAAAAGTTCAAAGATAAACAACCGGCCAACAAACCATGAAAGCGCAAGGTAGAAGTAAATTCAAATATTAGAGAAGGAAACCTTCAGAGTGAAAGCTCTCCCATCACGACCATCAGGAAAAAGAACAGTGAGGAGCTTTTTGTCAGTTTTCACAACCACACTGCAATTTGCATAACCGTGAGTTTACATACCATTGCAACTATTAAGGTGTAGTTTGTCCCACATCAAACTCAAATTAAAAACATATTAAACTTAACCCATTAGATAAATACTAACCTCCCTGAATTGTTGAGTTCAATGCCACCAAGGGTTGGGTTTGGTGTTTCACTTCCTTTCGGAGGTAGAACGTTCTGAAAAACACTTGGAATTGTAATCCCAGGAAGGTGTATGGAGAGTTCATCAATATTGCATGAATGCCAAAAAAAAGTTAGAAATTCAGCAAGCTTTTAAGAAAATCATTTGAAAACATTTTGGATGGGAAATGTTCATATCAAATATTGCTAGGTATGATAATCATGATAGCATACACATTAAAATGACTTAATAAAGCAATATTTCTGGAAATGACAATGCACAGAAAAAATAACCACCTTTTCAAAAAATTAGTTTCAAGGTATTCATAATGTACAGCCCAAATTCTAAAACACAAAAGAACTAGAAGAAAGCACCTCTCAATAGCAACTTAAGTCAAGAAAAACCTGTTAATGAGACCAAAGAAAAATCAAAGTTAAACTGAATTAGCTATCTCTATTAAACACCCGAAATTCTAAAACACGAAAGAACTAGAAGAAAGGACCTCTCAATATTAATTTAAGCCAAGAAAAACCTATTAATGAGACCAAAAAAATCAAAGTTAATCAGAATTAGCTACCTCTACTAAACATTAGTTCAGCAAATTATGACAAAATGACCAATGAGATGTAACTCTTGTGGCATAATTAAATCACCTTATAAGGAAAGACCTGACATTTAAAAATTTGTGCTGGAATTGATGTTTTTATTCTCATAATATACACTAGCTCTTTCTAAAAAGATTATAGAATTCTAAGTACGCAGCTCAATTTTTAGTTTCACTACTAGATGAATTAAAAAGTTCAATTTATACACCATAGATGGGCAAAAAGCATTCAAAAAAAAGCTCTAAAATGCACCCTAAATACCCATTAAAATGCATAATACTTTCTTTCAACCAAAGAAAACTCTAGGTACCAAGGTATTATCTATTTTGTCCAATATTAGTCTCATGATTTTGTTCATAGAAGATTCAAAGGATGAGACCAAATCTTTCATATATAAACTACAAACTTTCTTAATCTTTCTAACATGAGAATATTACTAAGTAACTGTACATAGAAGTTTCTAAGGAACTTACCCTTGCTTGGTGAATCACATTCTAGACGATCATTTGACAATCACTCTCTACCCTAGTCAACACAAAGGTGTACATTTCTATTTTCATATAACAACTTCTAGGTACATATCATTCAAATTCCTTAGAAAAGCATCTAATCCTCCAAATATTTCATAGAAAATTCAATTCTAATATCTAATTATATGGCAATATATTCTTATTACTAGCAAGTCTACCAACACATATATTAAATAACTTCTTTTTTATATGGCATTTCTAGCTCTTCTCCTAACTCCAAGCCAAACTTCAAAGCATCCACTATACTAGCCCAAAACAAACTATTTTGACTTGGCATATTCAAACAAACAAAATCATGACCCAATTTGCAAAAAGAGTTTCAATCTTTCAAAAAAAAATTCAAACATAAAGGATCAGAATTCTAACAAACAATTTTTGTCAAAACTCCATTCTCTTACATAAACTCTTTTTTTTCAAACAGTACGACTCAAAATATATTTTTCAATCTTATTTCTAACTCATAAACCATATCCAAATAAGGTCTATAATAACATATCACAACCCCTTTCTTACCTTCCTACTTTTCCTCTTTTGTTCTCCCTTAGCACTTTCCCTATAACACTAGAAGGTTGACAATGTTGCCATCTTTCAATATTGGCAAAGCTGTCAATGTTGTTTGATTCCCCATCTTCAAGTAAGATGTGTTATAAAAGTCTTTATTTCTTCCTCTGTTAAACCAAAAAAGACAACTCCTTCCCCTCCTCTAGACTACGCTACAATCTTTCGAGCTAAGATTAAATTAAATTTAAGCGATCTTTCAAGCTTCACAATATCTATTGTAATTCATCACATAATTATGGTTGATTCATCAACATATCCTTCCAATTTTCTTCCATTGTCTTTTTTCTTAGCTAAAAGTTTTTTCTATACAATTCTACATTTCTAAACACATGTTCTTCACATATTGTATATGTGCATTAGCTATGTTCTTAACATATGCAATATATTTAGATTGAATCTAAAATTTAATTAGTTGACATTAAATTTCAAAGGAGTTATGACTCCAATTGCACAACTCAAGAAACATGACTTCCACTTAAAATAGGATGAGCATAACTTTCCTCTGAAAGACTCTCCTTTCAAAATTGTTATGGGTTTATTGAAGTTAACATATTATTCATGAGTATTAGGTAAATTAATATTAATTTTGTTATGCCATTATTGCTCTAAACATGATTTATGAGCATGTTTTAATTGAACAAAACTAAGGTTTAAAATCATCTTTGTTTTCGTTATTGCATGAGTCAATTATGAGATCAGTTGATAATATATGTTTTGTTCACTGATTCAAATTGTTGTTATTTAGATTACAAGTTCTCTAAACAAAATTCCAACAGATCTTTATAGGATTGTGCCACAATCTTTAAAAAGATGATGCAATGGCTTGGACAAGCCTAGACCTATCCCCTGCAAAAGAAAGATGCTGCTTCCCTCATTTTGGAGATGCATGGGATCAGGCAAAGCCTTAAGATTCAGAATCTTAGGAGGGCTTGGACATGGATGCAACATGAGGGTTGGGATCTTAAAAGGGCTCAGACAAGGATGCAACATCCGATGGCCATCCTTGGGTTTTGGCAAGAACTAGCATGTCAAAACTTTCCCAGCTGGCTCCAAACAACATGAGTGACCCTGGCAGCGTAGAATTTAGCACTGAAGCTTATACTGAGTTAAATGTTGCCAATGAGACCAGAGAATCACAAAGTGAGTGACCCTGGCAGCTTCCCAAAACATGAGTGCTCCAAACAACAAGGTAAGCTGCTAGTTCAAGAAACAGCATAAGATTAGATATTTGAGATCCATTTCAAGCCAAATTTTCTAATGATTATGGCAAGCAAAACAAATCTTCCAAAAAAATTTAGGATCAATTAATGAATTCAATAAAGGAACAGTAGTCACTAATTCCAAATGCTATTATGAATGCTCTCTTTGATGTCTTCAACTGATCCTCCATAGTCTTATGGACAAAAATGATCAATCTTTTCAGTAAATGTACTGCTGTAATTAAGTTTGTCTAGTATTATTCTATACAGAAGGAAAATACTAAAAAAACATTTTATGAGTAACTGATACTTCATTAACTTAAAAAATAACGATTATACAAGAAAGGCAAGATGTAAAAATGAACATAAGCTGAAAAATTACCGGGTCAGCTCTATAAAACATCAAGGATGTATGAGAAAGAACAAACCACCGCTTTTTCCAAGATGTCCATCCTATTCCTGTTAATCCACAGAAATCAGAGACAAAGTGAGGGGAAAAGCTGCAACAAAGATCACAGACTATCCTAAAACAAGTTCAACACCTCAAAGTAGACAGTATTCCAATTTTTACATTACTTATAAATTCAATTGAAACTCACAATCAAAAAATATAAAAAGTAGAAAAACTAAACTAGTCTATCGCAACAGAAGAGTGGATAAAAGAGTACAAAGTACTTTGGACATTTAATATGTACAAGGACCTACGTCATGAATGCATTGAAGCAAGACTAGGTACGACGTAATATAATGTGTATGCCCTTCACAAACTGTAGGTAGTATTTCAGGCACAACGCATTACCTCAGAACAAGGAAACGAAGTCTAAAAATTTTATGCAAATCAGTCATTCCAATGAGAGTCAAAACAAGATTTTAGATCACTCAAATTTAGATATATAAAATAAACTATTTTGGGAGAAGAAGCAGAAATTGTTAAAAGCTATTCCATGTTCTCTTGCCACATATCTCATTGACCTTAACATTCAATTATCATTATATATGCGAACATCCTGTGATAAAACCCTCCTTTTCCAGAAGAAAAAACTTTAACTTATATCAAACTAAGGTTTTTCTAGAAATACTTTTGGCATCACAAGTTTCAATAACTAAAGCCTGCACTTAGAGCAAGTAAACCATAAGAAGCAACAATTTAGATACAAGTTATATCTACAAAGCCAAGATGCGACAACTAAATCTCAACTTGACAGAAATCACTGAAAGTTGAAGACACCAAACAGTGTAAATTTTTCAGGTTTATGGTTTGAGGTGAAAACTTTTCTCAGCATTACCTACCAACATCTTCCACAACTCATCTTACATCCCTCACCAAATTCAACTAACCAATATAAGCCTAATAATTACAAATCTTCGCAACCTAACCAAGTAAAATGATCTTTGACATCACATACATATTGCTCTGAAAACTTCAAACAAGGTAAATCACATTCAAAATGTTGTCAATAGAAATACAAAAAAGGACCTATGCAAAGGCTTTTAAAAATAACCAAAGAAAAGAACAAGCACAGAGATGAAGAAAAGAACACAGTTTAGTACAACTGGCTATATAATGCACAGGCGGCAAAATTTCTCTTTTATTTCTAGCCCATTCAATCAATAGCATATTTAGCACTTCAAATTTTGGATAACCACCAGAATAAAGATGAAAATGAGAAATCTAAATGCAGAACTAATAAGCCAAATTCTTCAGGAAACAAATTAGAAGAGGTGTATCAGTTGATTAATCAATATGACATGGAAAGAAGCTTGCTGTACATTTCAATATAGCTCACCAAAAATCTAAAGTGGAACCATGATACAACTAACGGCAACACATACCTTTAGATGATATAAGTAGAGGGCCACTCTTCAAGATCTGCAAAGACAAGTCCCACAAGAAAATTCAAGAAGTTTAAAGAGAAAAAAAGACTTCGATATAAAACAGGAAGCCACTAATTTAAGCAAGAAAAAAATTTACTAGATGAATGTGATATCACAGAGTTTTTAGGATTACAACAAGACTTCCAATATGAAGGCATAGTTCAAGCACAAAAATATAAATCTAATCACTTATTCTAATCACATATTAAAATTGTAAGAATAGCTAACCAGAACAATATATATTAACTTTGTCAAGAAAATAAGTATTAGGATAGTACATATGTTGCCTCATACTTAGATTATTTTTAGATAAATATGTGAATAAAAAAAGGCAAATACTTAGGAAGCATAATAATCAAAAAACCAAAACATCAACCATGGGGTATGCGTTTTGCTAATAGAATTGTTCTAGTTGATAAAATTAGACATAGTTCTAAAGACAAATTGAACCTATGACAAAAAACTTTAGTGCTTAAAAGTTATTATAGATCCAAAATTGAGTATAAAGAACATAAGTTTAGTTAGGGTAGAATTAAAAATGGCTTAGAGGTTACTATTAAAGAACACCACATTAAACAATAAGACTTTTTGTTATCTTGAGCCTATACTTTAAAATGATAATGAAATCAATAAAAAAATGAACAATTGGATCAAGATAGGTCGAATGAAATAAAAAAGATCTTTTAGTATACTGTGAGATTTAAATATCCCATATAAGTTTATAAGACATCATTTAAATCGAAAACATTATGTAGTACAAAATGCTAGCCAATGAAGTTTAGAAAAACTAATAAGTATTGCAAGTTGAAAAGGTTGAAATATATACGTGGCAAATAGCTCCCCTCTAAGATAGAATAAAATGAACTTTGACAAGACGGCCTCCTATACAAGGGGATGCTAGGGTACCTAGTGTTGCTCATGATCACACTGCTCATTGCTACTGCTGACTAATGCCTCGCCACCTTCGCATCATCTTCTACTAACACTTATGCGGCATATCTTGCTATTTCCACTTGCAAGTGACTTCTTCAACTAAGCTCCAAATCAACAGTGACTCTTCGATTATCATGGTTGAGTTTTACTGAGGTTGTTTGGGGGATGACTCTTACCCAAAATTCAAGGATTGTATCTAGCATCTGAATTTTTATGTTTTCAAATCCACAAATAACATGACAATTTTTGTACACATGAAACGAGTTTGTTTTTTACGAGTAAGGCATTAATATAATTCTAAAAAAAGGAAAAAATAATTATTAGAACAAACTATAACTCTTAACATTGTAACCATTCTTTATAATAAGGAATGAAATAACTAAGACTAATGAAAACTTCCTTGCATCTATAAGATAAGACATTATTAATCTCTTGAAACTCCTCTAATTGAATTAGGATTTTTCTCAAGTTCACTACTATAATCAATTGATCCCCACACATTAGTTCCTTCACAATATGAGGGGATTTTATTTGCAAAGTTTTCAAGGAGTCATCTCCTTTTTTTTTATTGAAACTTGTGGAAATGGAAAATTCCTGAAGTTTATTCTTGCATAATTGTGCTTGTCCTTCAAAGCAATTATTTAAAACTCTTTTTGAAGATCTATGCCTATTCATTCTCTGCTACTTAATCTCCTCCTCTCTTCCTATGGCAATGTTTGCCAAATCGTGGAAAACGGTACCTTGTATAGTTAAGCATGGGAAACCATGCCTTGCTACAATTTTGTACAATGTTTTCTTTAGTCTTTTCTTTGGTCAAAGGAACCTCATGAGATTCCACTAAAGAGGGAACTTGAATTGCTTCGTGTCTTGTTGTTTCTCATCCTCACTTAGAGATTTTTTTTTTGGTCATCAAATTTATTTCCATCATACCAAATTAAGGTATTTCTTGTTAAAAGTGGCTTGTTTGTTCTTCTTTAAAGGAGTTTTCTTCTATGTCCTTTCCCACTTCTTTCACACCTAGGATATTTTTCTTCCTCTTCTCTTCCTTTGACATCTCCTCCTAGAAAAGATAGAGAAAGACAACTTTTCAACATAATTACTGCAGCAAATCAAATCTTATCATGCATCAATAATCATAAATTATTAGAAGAATGATGTTAGTATGGTTAAGTTATGCTTAGACCTTCAAATTGATACATATATTCCCCTGATTTTATTAAATTCTTTTGATATTGGCTATGGTATCAGATCCATTGACCATTAACAGCCTTATCTTGTGGAACCACCTAACTTTACCAGAACAAACGAAGAAGTAACATGCCCTCCACTTTCTATATGATGTTAGTTTACCAAAAAAAAAATTTGTTAGTCATTTTTTTAAGTATCACCATGTCAAAGTAATGACCTAAAGCTTCAAACTTAAACAAGTCTAAACAAATCTAAGGACCAATTAATATTATGTAACTCACGCCACTCATAAAATATACTCATCATGGCCAATGCATTTGGTGTTACTTGCATAATAACTAAACTAAAAAGGCTAAAACATCTATGTGATGTTGAGATGGGATTGTAAGCTCTATAGAAAAAAAAATGTAATAAAGGCAAAGAGTTTTCACCTCTTCAAAGTTTACTCTCCAACCCTCTTTGATAATAATATTGATACTATTAGGTTCTCTAATAAAAATTTTCAAAGGATTAGAGATTGAGAAAGAATACTATCTAAGGATTGACCTACGAGAAAAAAAGTTTCCAACCATACAAAAATCAGAAGATAAGGTTGAATAGTCGGATGGACACCACATACCACTTGAAAAGGAAGGAATTGAACTCGTTAAGAACTACAGAGAAAGAAGATGACATTCTCACATAAGGTAAAAGATGCACATGTAAAGGTAAAGAAGACCAAAGGAGTTTTCATACCCATTTGTTCCACTAAAATACTCCACAAAGAAGTGTGTTTCAATAGGACAAATGTCATCCTCTCACTCCACAACCTCTAATCAATGTCATATCCAATACGGTTATCATAGAATAAACAAAGCATTGTGTATGGAGCACTTAATACTGTCGGAAGTCTTGATAATTTCTTACGAATAGTCTATTAGATATTTCATGATTGTGCAAGATTTGACTCGACTATCATGCATCATGTTGTGTTGAAATGTCTGCTTTGGATCACCATTGTTGTATGGTCCACTCACATGATTATAACACCATACTTGCACAAACTTGTCCTCGATATTTACTATAATGCAAGGTAAAACTTAGAATGAAAAGGTAATTTTTAATTGACTTCATGAGCAACATTATTAGAAGAGAGGAAAATGAAAATACATGAATTTCTTCTATAGAAAGGTTCACTTGATTGTTGTTAGTTCTTTCAGAGAAAATTGTTAAGAAGACCCTTCGCTTGCAGTTTGGTGTGGAAGACTTGTGAAACATTGTGAAGGGCACATCAAAATCTCATAATTAAAGAATGCAAGGAGTCTTGAGTCCCGCAATCTATAAATGTTGTTTCAATAGCATCCTTTGTGTTGAGGGCAATAACTTGTTTTCTTTGATCTCCAAAAGCACTGAAAGTATCCAATAAATTAGTCAACATATTTTGACCTACAACAACAACATATTCAAGCTTCAACACATTGAATTATCACTATAACTCCACTTCTATCTCTATTGTAGGAGCTAACCGACTCATCTCCAAGTCTAATGTTAACCTTATCCAATCTTTCAACTAGCATTTCTGCCTCCATTTCCATCTTTATAAACCTAAAGCTAAAATCTTCTGTTACTTTAACAGATTCCTATTTAGCTCTTATTATTTCCTTCATTACTTCCAAACCATCAAGAAGTTTTTCAAACTTCAGTTCATCTAATTCATTCTTTTGCTTAACAAAACCAATTATCTTATAAACTAACTAGCAAAAAGATCATATTGATCTGCATACAACATCAAAGTATCAAGTCTCATTATAGGACTATTAGGAAGGCATATGTTCTTTGCCTTCACCATATTTCTTTCAAGCATGTCAATATGATCTGTTTTAAATATCTACAATGGTTTCAACTTTATCCAAAGCCATGTACCCAGGAAGAATTTCTTTTCTCTTATTTTCTCTTATTATACTTCGTTTTCATGATCACTTATTAATCCTTTCCCTTCTCTTCTTTTGTTCTACCATCTCTTCCATCATACTTGCCTCTAAATCTGCTGATTGCATCTCCTTAACGATCAACTCTTCTTGCTTGGAATCATTCTCTTCCTGCCTTGGAGATGGAAATTGTAAATAAACCTCTTCTTCTTTTCTTGTATTACCAAAGTTATCCTCTACATGTGAGTCCAAAGTTGAGAAAATATGTTCACTTCTAGACCTAGTGACAGATTGAGGAAGACCCAGCTTTGCATCTGCTGGGATAGAATCGTAAAAAATTGAAGGATGTCCATCTACCATGGTTACTTCTTTCAGTAGAAGGGCTGATTGCTTATGTTAAATCAACTAATCTTAGATCTACTATAGAAAGTTGATGAGCAGATTTGGGGCCTTTGGAACTCATTTTACAAAGCTTGTCCTGCTTCAATTCAAATTTTCTTCAATGGAGATCCCTCACCATTAAAAGACCTTTTCAAGGCACTTCACACCAAAATGAAGAAAGATCAACTGGCCATAAGAAGATAAGTTTTTTCCCTCTTCTCTTGCACAGTTTATACCAAATTCCAACCCTTCGAGTATTTTCAAAGAAAATTTATTCTAATGGTAACTTCTCTAATGATTATAAATAATATGCCTGGTAAGTCAAATGACTCGTGTTAATCCAGAAAATGGCACATGTCATCAGGATCATTTATCTAATATTCGAGTAAGCCTTTAAATGTATTTATTTACTCAAGAAAATAGGCCTGCACATACCTGACTGCAAAAACATACCAAGGGACAACATGGTGTAGAACGAGCATAACTCCAGTACAACAAGGCAAGATCACTCTGCCAAAATGGAGACACACTACAAACCCCTAATTCCTAATACAGACAAAAAAAAAATTTATAATAGCTTATAACTTTATTTGGATTAGGATATAAGTACCAAGTTTTCTTATTTAAGCAAAATTTCAAGTGTCATTCTTTTAAAATAAGTGAATGATCATATATTTTCCATGCTGATAAGATATAAATGTACTTTAAACGCAAAAAGTAGAGAAAGGCATGATAAGCTGTTGACAACTGGAACCATAAGCATAAAACTGAACACTTGATAACAAGGATAAATACATTAGACACAATAATTATATTATTTAATTTTAATGAGCCAATTTCTTCAATAAATAGATGATCTCAACATTTGTAAAGAGACCTTATATCCAAGTTTAAGAGATCAATCTTCCTACCTTTATCCCCTCTCATTTACCTCATTCCTTCTTCGTCCTTCTATTTTAGCCTACTCCATCAATTATTAAAGTTTGCAACTCAAAATTGAATTTGCAACAAGAAAATAGTGGAACCTTTACAAGAAAATCCTTATTTATATGATTTTTCACAATAAATTTCTTGTATCATTTCCCTTGTTATTTTCTAGCATATGCTTGATTCTCCTAATAATGACTATAGTCTTACTAAAAACATTTTCAATAACAACTGTATACATCAACACATTAGGGACCATAGAAAATCCTAAGATTAAGCAATCATGGTATCCTATTTGGATGCATCCTTATTCTCCACTATAGAATATAAAAAGTGTCGAATTCTATTCAACATGACCATATTTTCAGCATAAGTCATTCAGCCATAATTATCTCTTATCTCTTTTATCATGATTTCCATTTTCAAAATTATAATTTAGAATGGGAGAATACACTTATAAAAAACAGTTAGTCTATTAAATAGAGCTCTGATTAAAAAATAGTAAAACATTTATTTAAGAAAAATGACATCAATTATGTCATCCCAAGAAGAAAACAAAAAAATCTCATACCTACGCTGGACATGCAATGTGTCAGCATTGTTTTTAATTTCAAGTACTCAGAATGGGTACTAGATTTCGTAAATCGGAAAAAATAAATTAATGATATCTTAAATAATGCTTAAAACTGCATCTAAAAATAGACTATTCTCAAGGCAGAGATTCTGTTATGTTTGAAAAACTATAATACAGCACAACAATAACAAATACATAAAGAAGTATAAAGGAATGGTGCAATTTTAATTGATAAAAACATAACCGTCAGAAATTTCCTAAAGTCACACAAATACATCAAGCATACTACAGAGACAATGAGAAAGCAGCATAAATAAACAATAAACACTGCTCACATTACCAAGTTAACTAAGATGAAAAGTAGTCTTCAAAGGCAACCGTTGAAAAAGGAGATGTAACTGTTTTCAAAAGTAAAACCAAATGAAGCCTTACCTACCTCACAATTAGTGCAGCTATTGGACAAATTGTCAACATTTTCAGAGGACCTTGTTGACCAGAAATTTTTCTCACTCTCCCCACATTTACATGTCTTGCTTTGCGCTGAACCTTCAGAAGACGTAGCCATCTTTTATAGCTGCAAATTATAATAGAATAAATCAATATCATTACATTAAACTGTTCATCAAATGTCCATAGAAAGGACGTTTCAATTGACATGTACGTTTTGCAGATTAAAATTATCTTAAAACCCATAGCAACTTTTATTGCAAAAAAGGGATTTCATGAACAACTGTTCAAGGAGAAGATTGCCCCATTTAAACAAGCCTACGTCAATGTATAAAGAAAATCATAACAGAAGCTCTATGCATTGTTGGTTTTAAAGAATAGCAAAAGTTATAATGCTAAATGTATCCAGATTTTTATTAAACTGGACTAAGCAGAAGCTAAGATTTCAGGGTTCGAATTACAAGGATTTATAATATTATTTCATATTATGTAAAGAAGAATCTAATTGTTAAATTAAACTGAAATCACTAATTAGTACTTCAACATCAAGATAAATTGATCAACATCTAAATTACAAACTAAATTTCATAAACAACTTTATATATACAACATTTGACCAAATATATAATATTCCAATAAATAACAATTATAGAGAACCAATCCCAATAAAACCAAACCAAATATCCCCAAAAAAAAAACAAATGTATATTGTCACCCTTCATTATCCTAATACATTCAAGTAACATAATAAATATCATTTATATGCTGATAACTTTATAAAGAGAAAAAAAAAGGACAAGCTTCAAAGTACACATTAAAAGGCAACGATGGACAAATCATACTAATTAGCAACAAAATGAAATGCCTCTAAAAATAATTTGCCATGGGATTCCAATTAATGAAAAACTTGATGGGAATGCCAACAATAGAGTCTACACAGGTTGAATAAAATAAACTTGTTTTTGAGGTGTTGTGTTAGTGCAACATTAAGATTAAAAGTAAATATTATAATAAAGGTATATAATGTTGGTTGCTAAAATTCAAATGTACAAATAAAATCATTGTTATAGAGATGATGTCATTAAGATGGGCAAATTTTTATACTCCAAAGGATACGATTACAAATATGTATATAATAGAAGGCTAACGTATAATTAATTAAAAAAATAAGCACAGAAAAAGTTAGTTTAAATAGCAAACCAAATTACTATTTGTACATTTAAGATTATGATATTAGTATCTTACTTGGTAAAGCTGATACTTTAAATTTTGCTTAAGCAGAATAAAGTATTGTTAATCGACTATGTCTTGTAAAGTATGCTAATCACAAAGTGCCTCAGAAGATAAAGCTTGTCTCAAGAAATCAATTGGTACATGGTTTACAAATTTTGGAAGTCAATTAAATTTGTCAAGAATTGTTTTAGGAAGTTAAGGAAATTAAAGAATTATAGTATATTTTTTTGTTCAGCTATCAAGTAGATTTTTAAATCAGTCGTTACCTTGGGATTGGAAACAAGTGGAGTGTTTTCTAGCTAAGGAAGGAGTTGTGGCTGAAGGAATTGAGTGTACGAGAGCTTGAAGTGCAAGTTGTGCAGCTGGTAAGGATGAAAAAGAAAGGAAAAGCAGCTACCAGGAATAGGAAGAGTGTTTAGTGTGCTACTATGTGAGTAGAACAAGCAGAGAATTAGGAGTGAGATAAGGCTTGCATGGGTCCCTTTTCCTTGTCTTGCTTGAAGATTTCTTTAATTTTTGGCTGATCATTGGTGCTATGGCTAGCAATAGGCAAGGAGGAGAGAAGTTGTGTTGGTCTATTATAAGAAAAACATAAAGCAGGGAGAAGTCTGCATGTTACTTGCTGCAGCTGCTGTTTTCCGCAAACTTTATGACGCAGCATCCGTAATTAGAACGTAAAAAGAGTTGATAACTGCAATGTAGATGAGGAGAAGTTCTTTAAGCTTGATTGCTTGTGTCACGCATTGCTTGCCCATACTAGATAATATATATAATAATGATAAATCGAATTATATCAAAATATAATAGTAGTACTGATGACACAAATACAATATCAGACAAGGATGATGAATAAAACTCAATCATAAACCATAATCAAACCAATTATGATAAAATATTGAATGAATACCTCTTTTAGACAAGATACAATATTTCTAATATATTTGTATATGTCAAAGCACTCCATTCACATGCCATTTTGAGTATCTTATCTCTATGCATTTGTAATATGCCATATAATATAAGAAAAAGATTAAACATTACAAAGCTCATCAAGTAAATTCTACATATAACAATATCACAATATTATAAACATGAGCATAGATAAAAATATACAAAAACGTATAATATTTTATATTTTTCATGTACATAACATATAATATACCTTATATATTTTTTTTCTAATCTTTAATTTATTTTCTCATTTTTCATTTTAATTAGGCTTATATTTTTTTCATATGACCATTATTTCATAGATATAATCACATTTCATCTTATCTTTATATAGAATCTTATCATATCATTTCTAAATCTCTACTTATAATCATATCATAACTGACCAATTATATCAATAATAGATGTTATTAATACATTAAACCTTGAACAAAAATATTAATAACAATTAAAGACATCTCAATCATATCATCTCTACATATTAATCATGCATAGTACTACTAGTAAAAAAAAAAAAAAAAAATATATGTTCTCTTATACCATGATACACAATCAATGCTTATCATCTCTAACATCTTAAACTAAAACTCAAATAATTGAAATCATAAGATAATATCTTAAAAAAATAATTCATTTTCCTTCTTTTTTTCTTTTCATGTCATAATAATTAATCATATCACAACTCAGGTTATAACATAACATCACATCTTATAAGTACAATACACACTAAACTCATATAAAATATTATCACATTCCAATTTTTCTTTTTATTTTCTATCATTTTTTTATATTATGTTCTGATAGTTCTACTCACAGTATACCTCATATATGCATGCGCATGTTTGTGTATATATATATATTGTACTTATAGCATATATTATATTATATTATATTAACTATAGTTTATAATTACTATCAGAACAAGTACATATACAAAATAAAAAATACTATAATAATTTATTCAAGTTATCAATACTTACATTATCATTTATTTAAATTTATTACTTGGGTTATTAAGGATTTCTCTGATTCCATTTTTCTTCTATTTTTCTTTCATTTTCTACATAAAAAAAATTATGCACAACTTATCAAAATCTTATAACTTTCATAACAATTGCCTCAAGTGGCTAGTTTGCAAAAATTGTCAATACTTCCCAACCTCTAACTCAAGTTCACTTCCAATTCCAAATTCACACCAATCAAGGATTTATACTTTCATTACAATAACCTTAATAAAATTTGCCAATAATAAAAAAAATCAGGTCCTTATCGATTTGCTTAAAACCATAGCTAGACAATTCTTTGTTTTCCTTTGCTTTGCTTGCAGCTTCACAGCTTTTTCTATACTCTTTCTAAAGCTATATTGCCTGTCTCTACTAGTTTTTCCAACCTCCACCACCAATTCCCTTTCTCCAACTCCAAACAGTAACAATAGCTCTTCCTTCCTGTTTTCTTGCTGCTGAAACCACAACTGAGAGCTATTTTCTTCTTGCTGAAGGATCCTCCCTGGACTCCCGATTGTTGCTTCCTGCTTTAGCTACAGCCCACAAAGTCCTTACTGGAGCGTAAGCTTCTGATAACCTCTTCCTTCCTTCTAGCTTCTTCTCCTTAAAGCTACAGCTACAATTTTTTTACTTTTGTTTACACAAACTTGGATCCACTATTACAGTTGTTACTCTTCTCCTTCCTCTATCTCAACCTTCTTGGCTTCTTCTCAAACTTTCTTCTGCCCCCTCACTCTCTCTCTCCCTCTCTCTCTCACTCCCTCTCTCAATTCTACCTTCTCCCCTTCCCTCTCAATTTGTCATTAAGCTTCTCACTTCTCTACATGTTGTAGCTCACTCAAGCTTAACTTCTCCCCACTAATGCTGTTAAGGGAAGCAAAAGACTTAAAATTACCCTATTGCTTTATTTATTTCTCATTGTAATTAAATTAACAAAATGCTTCAATGTTTTCAAACTTCAAAAATAAATTATAAATCCAATAGAACTCCAAAATTTATGAAACAAATATCAATAGATTTTGCTCAAAGAGCTTTACACAACCACATGCTCATATCCAAATTTCAAGCAACTAGTAAATTAAAATGTTTTTCAAAATAGAATCAAGATATTATTATTTTAGTCTGACATATGAAATTCTCAAAATATCAGTTTTATTACATCAAAATGCAAATAATTATATATTTATAGATAACTTTCTGAATTTTTACATATAATTTACCAAATCAAAAATCTCGAAACATTACAGCTTGGTAGCCTAATTGTAAAGGATCTTGAAGGTACTATAGGAAGCTGAATCAAGGAGATCAAGGTTGCTACAGCCAAACAATGTGAGAAAAGCTTTTCAAATGCATGCATGAAGAAGTTAAGCAAGGTTAGCCCTTTACTTAAAATCTTCCTTGTAACTGCTACAACTTTCGTTTCCTGCTTGTTGGGGTGCTTGGAGAGGTAAAAAGAATTGTTTTGGGAGCTGTGAAAAAAAGATAACTTGCTGTAGTAAGAAGCTTGAGAAATCCTTTGAAAAAGCTTGCAGTTTACTACAGGGATTAAGAAATATAGTAAGGTAAGCATTTGCATGGGATTTTATTAAGGTTTGCTGTAGTTTTTCCTTTTTCTACATGCAGGGGCTGCTAGGGGAGTTAAGGGAGATCATTTATAGCTTTAGTGATTGAAGTTGTGGAGTTAGCCATGGAGTTGGTTGTTTGTAAGAATGCCTATTGAAGTTCAGTGCTATAAAGCTTCCCTTTTGCTTTACTTGGGGTGTGGAATGAATTCTTTGAGTTTGGCTCAGCAAGTAGCAAGAGAATCAAAGAACATTGATTGCTATTAAGTGCAGGATGTATGGTCCATTGATTTGACAAAAGGTCTATTCAGCATAAACATACCATTCATCGAGTCAACAGAAGGTACTCCTACACCCGATCAAACCAACTATCGGACTATCCAGTCAACTGTTTTAACGAGTTTGAATGTTTTTTACCATGCAAATGTAAAGTTTCAGTGCCTTCAGCAAAATAACAATTTGATAATGTGTTATTATTAAAAAAGTGAATCTATTGGAATGACTTGTGTACAATTTATTGAGCAACAAAATCAAAATAAGAACATAATAGAAAGAGAACCATCCCAGAGAAATCAAACAGACAAACTGAAATAATTATGATATAATAAGAATTGTTATTTACCCATGATCAATATATTCAAATAAGAATGATAGCATAGCATTATCTCATATGTGCATACATTTATTATGATAATAATGGTATAATTATTATTAGCATCGCATACTATATGAAATGAAAATGAAACATTTGCATTTACATGATGCTTTTGATTGTTATATGTGCTACAAAAAAAATCAAAAAAATACTAAAGAATAAAAAAGAAAGTAATGAAGATGAAGATCTAGCAATATGAAACTATAATATAAAATACTAAGAAAGATTATGGTTTTCCTACTGCTTCATCCCATAAATGTCGCTTGCGTGATCTAGCTGGCCTTGAGGACTAAAGATGTGATATAATGAGATGTCAATTGAAATGAGATGAATCTTAAAGAGATGAGATAATGATCATTTAAAAAAAACAATATCCTTAATTTGAAAAAGATAAAAGTGATATGAGAATATAAAAAAATATTAAAGAATAATGAATAAGAAATATTACTATAAAAAACACAATATATTCATATATATATATATATATATATATATATATATATATATATATATATATATATATATATATATATATATAATATAATTTATAATTAAGAAATATTAAAATGATATGAGAATATGAAAAAATATTAAAGAATAATAAATAAGAGAAATATTATTCTAAGAAAAGTACAATATATTCATACAAATATATTTATCCAGATGACAATCGCATCTGTACAATGAGACCATCATACATATATGATATCATGACCATTATAAATGTTACTCATAATATAAGCCTAAACATAGACTATAGAAGTACGATATTAGTTATCTTATTATACAATCACAAAGTAATTAAACCAAACCTAATTCTAAATTTAATTTCATTATCTTCAGCACATGTTTTGATTCTAAGGTGTTCTATAATAAATGACATACTTTTGCCTCAACATCCTGTGGCATTTTGTTATACAAGGAAAGCACTACTTAAGTACATCTTTGATAACCAAAGTAGCAAGCATCTCTTGGTGCTTGTCAACTACTTCACAAAATAGAAAATGGCAAAGCAAATGATCAAATAAATCTTCATCGGGGTATGGAAGTTTTTTGTTCTAATATCTTCTAAAAGTTTGGCACACTTATTATAGCTAACAATAACATTACTTGAAGACATACATCTACATACCATCACTCACTTGGAACTCACCTCAAGTTTGCCTTAATGGATCAGCCATGTGCAAATCGACAAGCAAAGGAAACCTAAAAAAAGCTTTTGAAGAATTAAAACCATGGCTAAATGAAAGAGAAGGAAAATGAGCCATCAAACTCTCAATCTTCCCAAGGCCCATTGTGTCACAACTTCAACAATTTATGTAGAAATATTATTAACTTTTATGCATAAGCACAAAGATCAGTATACAAATAAAGCTTTATTTTCCAACCGATCAAACACAAGTTGCACCTCAAAACACCAATATGAGGAAGTAAAAACTCAAAGATAAACATACTTGAGGTACCATAAAGAGTGAAAGGGGGTGTGCAAATGTGCTTAACAAGCACAATTGGCAATGCACATTTGACCCTAATGTTTGCTATGCAAAATTTAAGTGCCATTGATATAAGAAGGCGTTAGCAAGCTTGCACCAAGCTAAGTTAGTCTTTGTGTTGTCAAGAAATTGGAAAGTCCAAATATCAATACATTGCAGACCCATAATGGGGAGTTAATCCCTTGAACATGAAAAGAAGATGATCTAAGGGTCTTTTAACCTTGAGGTATCAATGCCCATGATGTATAGATACCCATCTACATTTACTTACTATTACAACTTTTTTTGCCTCATATATGCTTCCTCTCTTACCATCAAGCCAGTTATCTCTAAGATGTGCTCGAATCCCAGAACCCAAGTATTGTTGAGCCATAACGTCCAGTGGTTCATTCGACTTGTCAGGTATGTGCCACAACAAACATCAAAATTTTGCTAATTACCAATTGCCTAAAGTCACTTAACCAATCAAATCCTGATATATAACTATGTTTTTGATCAAATATCTCATCAAACAGACTTTTGTACTCTTAGAGGTTCTATTAAGGGCCTATGACCCCTCATAATTCACTTTCTTGATGTGTTTGCCTAGTATTAAGGCTATAATTAAAGATACCATTATTTATAGTGCAAAACTTTCTATCTTAAAGGGAAGTACCATAGTTTTGAGTGCTATTTGAACAATTCATGAGATTAAGAGAAGGTCCAACCTCTCATAAGTTTACACTAACTTTTGAACCTATGACCTAATACTTGTGAAGGACTTACCAAGAACTTGCCCTTAATACTTCATTCGACTTGTAGACGCCATCCTATATTGACTTTCCATAATGAGTTAATGCCCAATCATGGCTTGACCATCTCACCACATTAATCTTCAATACTCATAAAGATTCTCTGAGGGATCATGACCTTCTAAGGTTTACTAGACCTACTATGTTTGACTTAATGCCCAAAGCTTAATACTCACAAAGAACCTACAAAAACATACCCCTCATTGTTCACTCAACCTACAAATGTTATCCTATCATTGATCTAACCAAGCAACTTAAAATTCAACTTATGGTTCAAGTAGCTTGCCACATTGCTTCTCAATATTCATCAAGGCCACAATAATGGTCCATGACCTCTCGTCAACCTGACTAGAGAAATATCATCAAGTACTTGTTGAGTTTCAACAAAAGGCCAGCCACAAAAGCTTGCTCTACAAGTCAGACCAATGGCTCAATATTCATAGAAGACCTATCTAGAGTTCAACCGTCATCATGCACTTAATGTCAACGTTCTCATTTCTTCGAACTATCTAAGTGACTTGAAACCTAGCTTGTGGCTTGAGAATCTAGCCATGCTGATTCCCAATACTCATTAAGGTTCTATCAATGGTTCATAACCTCTCGTAACATGTTTGACATGATGAATCTCTTAACACAAGTTGAGATGCTGTCAAGGGCTTAGCTCTTTTTGCTTACTCTACCTATTAAGCCCTTGACCAAGTATTCACAAAAAACCTACTAAGAGTTTGCTCCAAATAATTACAAACCCAAAGTAATAGATTGAACAGCTCGCTATGCTAACACCTAGGACATATTGCAGCTAATCAGCAAGAGGTCAAGCCTCCTCCTTGCCTTAACCGAGGTCTAAATATCCTACTAGATAATCCCACAATACATGCAAAAAGGAAAGATCAACACAAATTTTACAAAAAAAATGACATTCATTCCAAATAGTCTATATATTATTCTTTAGATAGCTCCAAAAAGTCGTCATGTAAACATTCTACAAGTGTATATTAGTTTCTAATACATTGAAATTAGTTAACGAATACCTTATGAGAAACCAATCTCGAACAACCAAGGAGAGAAAAGTTGTGCTGCCCACTTAAAGACTAAGCTAATTTAGGCTTATGATGATAATGTAAACCTTCAGCCTACTATAGTCCACCTCTTAAAAGATATTCAACAACTTATGGAAGCCTTACAAAATCAAAGGAAAACCATTAATTTCTACTCAACCTAGATTCAAGAAATTTAAAACTGTTCATGAAGGCACTTTAACTCTGGAAGCAAGCAACCAACATGAGATCTTACCAAGCTCATGGTTAATGGCATTGCATTTTGCCTCCAACTAGGTAATTCAAGCTGATAGCTTCATAAACTCACATTCCCCTGTTATCCTCTTCTCGTCTTGCTTTGTTATTGTCTTCTCAAGCTATTTTAGCAATCCTTATCCATCGATGAGCTTCGCAATCACAAGAGAGCTCAATCCCAAGGAACCCAACAATGGCTTCATAATGTAAGTACCATCCATCTCTTGCAAAACCTCAGTGCTCCTTGGGAGGTTAAACAACCTACAAAAGTTTAGGATATTGATCAAAGAAATATGCCCCTCTAAGCTAGCAACCCCAAGATATTGATCGAGAACTTGAGTGTCTTATCAAATATTGACAGCACAATCCAATTTATCTCTCATCTAGGAGTCCATCGAAGCAAACATAATAGCCCTTAACGGCTCCATCCTATGATACTTTTCGAGGCACATCAAGTGTCATTGAAATCGCATTCCCTCATCAAAAAAGAATTATGCAAAAAATTTCTAATAATGGCTCTCTCACCTAAACTTAAAGAGCATTTGGTCAAAACATATAAAATATTTTATGATATTTGAATAGTTTAATTGATTAAAATGATTAAATTATCTAAAAATGATTAAATGATAGATCAAGATGATATTAAAATAATATTAATTAGCTTGGATTTAAAGTTTTAATTTACAATTTATCTTTCAAATCATAATTTTTTATTCTTGATATTTTAATTTAACTTTTAAATTTATTTATCCTTTGATACATTTTAAGGTAAATTTTAATGATACATTTGGTTAGATATAAATCAAAATGTGACTTGAAGAACCATGTTTCAAGTAAATCTACTTTTTGGTTTTATGAAAGTTTATGGTTACAACATATGACATTGAAAGAGTAATGTTGCTCACGGGACCAAAACCATGGAAGATTGCTACTGCTTTATGGATTCACAGTCAAACCAAGTTCAAGATGATAGCATTGGCATAAATTGCCTCCCTAGTGGCTCCCAACCCCTTCTCATTAAGGCAAGACATCAGTGATCTTATTAGATATTTTGAATCTAGTTTCTCTAAAAACAAGAAGTTAGAACCTCCTTGTTGGGTGCAATAAACCACTCTTAGAAGACTTGTCCCATGTAATGGCCAAGTTTGCTCTCTCCAATAGGTTTTTCCTCGACTCCTTGCATATTGCTTCAAAGAAAAAATTAAATTATGCACACTTATCTATCACATTTGGAAAGAAAGGAATACATTCCTCTTCTAGAGAAAATTAACTTCTTGGGAGATTATGTTTGCAAATATCAAAATTGATATCATTGTAATCCTCCATTAATAAATCATGATCCTTCTACAACAACTCATATAAGTATGGTGCAAATTTTGGTTCAAGATCTTCTCAAAATTTTCTCCAACATGGCTCAATACAATAATTTGATTTATCCCTTCAATGCCCTTTTAAAGGAGTTTTTGGTACATTGATCATATGGGTGACTAATGTTTTAAAATTTTGGTCCCTCTTTCATTTGTAATATTTCCTTCTAACAATATAGTAGGGAAACTCTTACCATTAACTAAAAAAATATTATCAAACACATGAGGTTTCAATAATAATTAATAACAATCCCTTATAAACAAACTAATTCATCTTAATATTCATCCACAGCAATACAAACCAATCCTAAGATGAAATTTCCCAAACAAAAGGTAAGCAAAGGTCAAGGCTAAGTTGCATTCAAAAAAATAAAAAGTGGCTTTGAGTGTTTCTCTCATTCCACATAATCCATAAGCCAATGATTATATATATTTATTCTAATCTCTCTGACTATGTTCTTTCACAAATCTGCATTAGTTACGGTGCATTTTTTTGGGCGGAAAGGAACAAGAATACTGTTGAAAAAACTTCCAATAAAAAATAAAACCATATATCACTGCACACATATAGATCATTTTATCACACGCCTAAGCCACAGAGCGTAATAGAGAAAATCTCAAGAGCACCGCGCCGAAATGAGGCATGATGTCTAAGTAATCGAACTTGATCACAACGAGAAGAAATAATGGAGAGCTTAAGAGCCCCGATTCGAGACCTTCGCCTTGTTTCAAACTGATGAGGGCATCTGGGATAGGGGAAACCTTGAACCGTTTCCCTCTCGTCAACCGTTCTCCTCCTCTGCGCCAGAGGCCCAGCTTACGTGACCACAGGATGAAATGCGATGCTACCAACTCCCCAATGTCGCAGCGAGTTTGGAGATGATGAGATCGTCAACACTATTCCTTACCTTTTTCTTTTCCTTGTTCTCGTTACACCCCGCCCTCCTTCTCTCTCCTCTCAAAGGAGCGCTTTCGTCGCTCCTCTCTCCTCTCCGTGTCCCTAAAAGCCAGGAGCGTCTCTTCTTGCTGCATCGTTGGCATTTCCTCGTCTTCGCCGCTCGCATTGCAAGGCGCGCGAACCAAAGAGAAAACGAACTGTTCGACGATTTTTTAGTTTGATTTAATACGAATGCTTCGGACTTCGGGCAAAATATAAAATTATCGTTAAAAATGTGCATTTTTATTTTACAAATTGTCCAGAAATTGTATTTTATAAATTTCATACACAATATATATCATTTTAACAGAGAATAATTTAAAAATTTTATTTGAATGAATTTCTCTAAAAAGAGTGAGAAGTTCAATACAAAATATTTTTGTAAAATATTTTATACAATTGAGTATCATTTGATCAAATTACATAAAATACTTTATGACAATTTAATTATTTAATAGACATAGTCTATTTAATTATCTAAAAATGATTAAATGATTAAAATTAATTTTTCAAGATTAGAAGTTTTAGTCCAAAGTTTAAGTTTATATCATAAGTTTTGTTTATTTAATTTTTATTTAGTTTTAAATTTACAAATTTATTTATTTTTAAAGCATTTTTATATAATTTCTAAGGACTTGTTTAGTTAACTATAAGTTTCAAGTAGGATATCAAAAATATGTTCAATGTAATGCAATTATTTGGTTTTAGGAAATCACAAATTATTATAAAATTTAAATATTATGTAACACTCTAAATAAATTATATGTTTTTTAGTATCAAAATGAAAAAAAAAAAGTTAACTCAATCAAGTCATTAGTTTTATTTGTTGCATAAATTTGCATCTTCTTCATCGATCAACACATTTTTGTCACAATAATATACTAATTTTTAAAAGAAGTAAAATATTATTATTTTATTATTATTAAATATATTCATTCTCTCCTAATAATAAAAGTTCATGTGATGTTAAATAATTAGTTTCACATGGATCATAGGTTGCAAAAAGATGTAAGGATATACAAAGAAGCATTTTGTTTTTGCAAGTTTAACACAAGATAATTTACAATATATTAAATATATTATCTCTTGATAAAATAATAAATAACACAATTTTCATGATAAAAAGTGTATCAATAAATAATCATTAATTGTAAAAAATATTTAAAAATTAAAATATTATTGATTATAAAAGTAACAAAATAATAAATCACCATCAATCACAATAGTAAAACTCATAAAAATCAACATTAATAATGTTAAAAAATTAAAATAGATCATATAAAAGTAAGTTATTTAGGAAACTTCAAAAAAGAAGAAGATTAACAAATAAAGTAAGGTTGCTCATAAGAGGGAAAGAAAACTAATTACTCAAGTGAGCAAAGAAAAAGAATATTAGTTTAGGATTGTACTTCGTTTGCAAAGTATTACATAGGAGGAATGAGTTTAATATATAAAAATACATATATTATGACCATATGTGTGCATGTGTGTGTGTGTGCGTGTGTGTGTGTTATTATTTGATGACATACATTTATGCTCTTAACTTATTAGATAGCTAATTGTGGCTATCTATGATGAATGGAGTAACTACTAAATGATAGTCTTATTATCGTTCATATTTTAGAAATTTCATAACTTAATAGATATTAAATTATCTATGATGAGTGAAAAGATTATTATACAACAATCTCTTTGTTTTTAATATTATTCATTTCACAGTGATACTTGGATTATGTCAACCATATAATAAACAAGCTCTAAATATATTCAAATTTTATCAAAACCTAATTTTTACTAATAAAAAATTATTTTTTCCAAAAGTTTTTAAATTTATCTTTTTCATGCCTCACTTTCAAACTCACAAGTTATTCACAAACAAAACCTAAGACATTGTACAATCTTATATTATATGCATACAAGAAAAGAACGATTATTTATCATAACACTTTTAATGTACCTTATCAGCACTCACTACAAGAATAAAGGTATTCAATGGCCAAATATTTGACTACTTAAAGCTATATTTCAATTATTTGAAACTTCCATGGGCCAAATAATTTTATCACTAAGTCTAATGAAAAATCTTTGGTGGGTAAATTTTTATTACTTTAGGTAAATTCATTAATGACCAATTGAAAAAGAATAGCAAAATATAATTAGAATGTTCATGTCTCAAATTTTGTCATTATGGGTAATCATACAAATGAATTTTAGTGACTAATGGCCACTAGCAAGATACCATACACGTTATTAACATATCTAAAACAACAATTAGTTGATAATTTGATGTCTTTCTATCAATATCTAAGGCATTAGACATAAATTTGACTTTATTTTATTATTATATTGGATGTTTGTTACATTGTCGATAGTATTCAATTGCAATGAGTCAATAAATTAACATTATTTGATCAATTTATGTCCATCATATTATGTCTGTCAGGGCCTCACTTGGCTAAAACCATAATAATAATAATAAATTAAAGATGAAAACTACTATACATGTGAAAACATATAAACACTAAGTAGAGACTTAATTATGAGACAATTTAAAAACTCATCCAACTAAGCAACGTAAACCAAATAACATCAGAATAAACAAACAATTACAACTACAACATTATATATAAATGCTAATACCATATAATATACAAATTATGTATGTACAAAACCAAAGGTTGAATAAGATACAGAAACCTAACTTCATATAAAATACTATCCACTATAACATCTCAAAGGTAAAGTCCTCTTCTGTAACATCAAATCCATATCTTTTGATGTCTTGGATACTGAACCTGTTATGTAAACTCTTGTGAGACTCTAAAAGATTTAGTAGATAAATCAAATAAAAAATAAGACATACTAATTATGATAATACAATATTAAATAATGCTATAATAATAAACTACTAAAAAATCATAAAAAAGCATAATAATGACATAAATGAAAACATATTATTACAGAAAAAGGTTTTTATTATTTATTTTTATTTTATTTTATATTTTTTAATTTCTTATTTTCTATAAGACTCAAATTTATCTTTGAATCATTATCCTTTAGATATAATAAGGAGAGATTTTAAAAAAAGGGCTAGAATATATTACTACAAATTGAAGAAGAAGATAAGAATCAAGAAGCATGGAAGAAAAGTTGTAAACAATTGTTAGAGGAAGGAAATAAAGTAAAACAAGCAAACCAAGAAATGTATGGATTTTGTATTTATTATTTTAGATTGTTTTAATTGGTTTTTATGCAAATAAGAATGTAAAGCTTTTGCAACCATGGAAACAACCAATAAACATGTGAGTTATATAGCATTAATATGAAATCATTACTTGATCAATATATTTTTCTTTCAATTCTTAAGTCTATAGATTTCAAAAATCAATATTTCAATTAGATGTATATATGCTATATAGGAATGAACTCAATCCTACTAAAATGGTTATGCTAAAACAAATTTGATTCGTATTTGCAAAGTCTTTTACAAGTTTTTATTCCTCTTTCATCTTGCTCGTTTGACTACAATTAGATTTGTTTTCAATCCTCCCTTTTTCCCAAAATTTCACTTTCTCTCTTTTGTACATTAACTTCACAAATTTTCATTTCCTTATTTCTCTCCCTTCATGTCTTCAGTTTCTAATTCCTTTCTCTTTATCCATTTGTAAAAGGTTTTTGCTATAGTTTTTTCCAAAAATTCTTATATATTTTCCATTCTTTTATTTACAAGAAATCCCTATATTATTCCACTTTTTCTTTAATCTTCATATTATATATATACATGCGCGCCTGTGTGTTATTCTTAATGCCTTTCCTCTCTCTCCCAAATATAAGTTATTCATGACATTGACAAAATACTTAATCAAGCAAGCATTTGTCGATATTCTTTAGTAGATATGTTGATTCAAGGTAGCAATGCTACATAAAATCATGAAATTCTATGATTTAGATAAAATCATCTACAAAAATTTGATAACTTCAATGAATAAAAATGAAATTGAAATTTATACGAAGCCAATGAGAATGTTTGAAACTAACAATATATAAAATGATTATTATGTAAATAACACTTTATACATTCTTAAAACATCTAAATATGACAAGTCAAAACTTATCATGAAACGATTATATTTTAAAGTCACCAATGCACATCATATCACATAAAAGACACATTCTTACGTATTGTAATTAAACTATACATTTAAAATAGAAAGATTAATCGATTGTGCCAATAATTTTCAAGAAGGAATCTCAATAAGGTGATAATTTGCAATATATTTGTAGTGTAAAATACTTGTGTAACACAACAAAAAAAGCTTAATTCACTAGCAAGTTATAGAACAAGCTGTCAAACATCAAAATCTTATTCCTATGCATGTTGCAAGTGGTTGCACCTCGTTATGCCATGAACACACACATCACACAAGTGATACCAAGTGGTACACATCATGTTGTAGAGTTTTCAAATATTACTTGCATAATGTTAAGTGGTGTTGAATGGTGTTGAGTGTCATTGAGCCCCAACAAATTTTGCGCTATAGATAAGTCGTTTAAATGTCTACTTGTTGCACACAATGTCACTTAACCACATGCAACTTGCTCCATGTTCTATAACCCACATTTTTGCCACAAGTGCAGCCACCCAATGAAGCCATTCAAACATATGACATTTGTGCTAATACAATACCATGCATTATTGATCACACGCCACAACTACACTTGCATCATGCATGTGAGTTTTGTTTGATTTGGAGGTGGCAATTGTTGTCATACCTCGCCCAACATCAATCTATATAACCTACTAAAATATATAGATAAAAGAAGTATATCAAGTTAAAGATTTTGAAATAACTCAACAAATAATAATGCATAGTAAAACAAATGTCATATTACATTAAGGTAGAAACTTGCATTGATATAAAAATCTAAAATGAGATACAAATATCTTCTCATAAATATAATATTGCTTATAGTCATAAATATAATAATTTTTCAATCCCTGGGTCCTAAAATATCTTTTAGGGCTCCTTAGCTAAATGAGTTTCAATATATTATCATATAATGTAAGTAAAAAATAAGTATAATATACTCTACAAATAGACCTATAATTATATGTAGTAAAATATCATAATATTCAAGTAAAATAATTAATTAAAAGAATAAATAATAAATAAAATAATGTATGAGAACTTATATAAAGAGTATTGTAATAATGCATATATAATCATATACATATATATACATATATCAAGTTCATTATAAGCATATAATACCTTTTATCTTTTCTTTATTTTTATATTCATTTTCTTTTTATATTTATTTTTTTTTATATATTTATTCTTTCTTTGGGTCCAAACTCTTTCATAACCCTATCTCATCACCTAAAGATTGCATATCATATCTTATTATCACAAGCTTAAATCTTTGACATACAATTACCCCATTTATAAGCACCATGACACTAAGAACTAAGGTATTTTATCTCATCATCACTAACTCTCACTCTCTAATACAAAATTCTTATGCTAAAAGAGAACAAGACACTGAAAATGTTGTAACCCTATCTATGAGCACCCACGACATCATTGTGTTTATCACCTTTATAAACAACATCTAATGTTTATAGAAAACATAACCACTTATGTTCCAAAGCTTCATCTTTAAGCAAACATGATACTTCAAAGTTAAGTATCTCATCATCACCAAATATTACATCCTAATGCTAACAAGGAATAAAGTGCTCAGAATATTAAAACCCCATCTTTAAGTACCTACAATACCTATAAATAAAGTATTTCATCATCACTTAGTCAAGACTTCTGACATGCCATGACCTTACCTCCGAGTTCCACGATAATATAAGTGATGTATATTACATAAATCACATATATCAGATATTTGTTAGATAAGGTCATGCTTTTTCTTAAGCTATAATAACCTCCTTTCATTTCTTTCTTTTCTTTTTATTTTATTTTTTTTATCTTTTCATATATTCTAATTTATAATATCATATAACTCATATATTAATATAGGTATAGTTACACACACACACACATAATAGTCACAAAGTGTTATAATACAATAAAAACATATGCAAGAAATATTATTCCATATAAATGCTCATATCTTCACACATTTCATAATAACATCAAAAAATTTTGAACAACCCACTTACATCATAGTTAATTGGTTTACATATCTAATAACTCTATAATACCTCTTTTATCATTTTTTTTATTAATTGTCTTCATTTTTTATAAAATTCATGTTAATTCTTATTAATAATAATTTAATTTATATTATAAAAAATACTTTTCAAAAGCTATGATAATAATTTAATAACAAACTATCATCATCTTTATTTGTTATTATCATATCATATAGTATGATCAACTTTATCATATTATATTAATCTATCTACAAGAAATTCTTACACCAAACCATCAATAATAGGTCTTTGTTTATCATAGTAATGAAACTTGAAGCATGAGAATGACAAAAAACTAAAGAGAAAAGGAAGGAAAAGAGGATTTTTATAACAAGGAAATTGAATTCTTTAAGAAAATTTTCTTCAAGGAATTCTAAATTCCAAAGTTTTGAATTATTTCATGCACCCTTCTTACTCATTTATATAAAGATTTAGATACAACATTCTATTATAAAATAGAAAATGGTTTTGATAAAAAAAACTAAAATTTCACAAATTTTGCAAATTCCAAGCCCAATCGGTCTGACCCTATGAGCACATTGCCTTCAAGCATTTGCTTGCAACAGGAGCACTCTTCACTCATATGAATATTTTTCTTGCATGCAGACATGCCCTTCATGTGCTTGTTGACCTTGGCTACATGATAATTGGCTAACATGACGCAATGAGTACCCATTCTATGTGATCGCATGTGTATGCATCTAACATGCCTATAATGAGCCACCACATACAACTCTTGTTGCTTCATGTTGAGATGACATTTTTTTTGTCATTTTGTCTCTTTGATTTTTTTCATAATTTTTTGGTTTAATGAATTTGAAATTGAGCTCTTGATCATATATAGTTAGGTCTTTATAAATATCAGACCATTACATTACTTTGATCATATTAGTACGATATACTAGTTTTACCTGTATAATTAATTGTTCATATCAAAGATCATACAAATGATCTATATTATGCTATCTCAATGCATAAATGTAGCATTGTGATTCTCATTTCATGCATGCATGATTCATTAACATCATAAGGTATGATGCTACATATAGTACTTTATGATGTATGCATGGTGTCAATCAAATAGTCTAAGAATGAATCATACTAGTTTGTGTTAATCTGGTGTACTTATACAATAGGAATTTTTTTGTATAGTAAAATAACCTCTATAGTAATCATCTGATAACATAGTCATAAGAGTAAGATTCATGATTTATGTAACAGTATATTAGTCTGATATATATATGTCGTCTTAATATGATACATGCACTTAATTAGACATGATCTTGGTTAATATTATATGCTCCAATCATACTAACTGACATATGCATTCTGTTGGTACGATCCATCTACTTAATCATTTTAACAAGTGATTAGATAGATGATCAAATAAAATATTATCTACTCTAATCATATTATTCCGCATATGAGTTGTATTAGCATGATCCATCTACTTAATCATTTAATGAGTGATCAAATAAATGATCTTAGGTAATATTATCTTCTTCTATCATATTGTCTGTTATATGTATCACACTATATAATCCATATAGTTAACCAATATCATATGGTAAAACTCACATTCCCTTGTACTAGATCTAAATAACCTCTCGTACAATTAGTACAGCTATAACAACAATACTCTTGGTCCCATATGATAACAACTTTAATCTTGCAAAATACATTTCCTTACTCATCCAAACAACTTATGTGTGCTTTAGGTAGAAAATTTGTAATAAAATCTTACCTTGAAATCTAGTTTTCATAAAATGGAATTGAAAACTTGTTTTTTTCTTGGAGCTTTTATTTTCTTTTCAATCTCACCAAAGTGGCACAAGAAATCAAAACAAAAAAATTGAAATAGTTTCCTTTATTCTCCAAGCTCCTCCTCTCCTTATTCTCTTATTTCTCACTTACTTTTTAAATAGTATAATGAGTTTTTAAGGAGCTTATCATCTTATTTAATAAGAAGATAAGTCAGTCATTACTTAATATACTAAATGTTTTCTTTTTTTCAATTTGTATTTATAAAATTTTACTAAAATTTCAAATGGTATTTGAACAATATAAAACACATATATGCAAATTCTTTGTAATAAAAGTTTTATAATGATTTATTAAAATTTAAGATCCAATTATTGCTATCTTAGCATGCTTTTTTAAGCACCCATTAGAATATTTTAGGTTCTATAACTAGAATATAAATGTCTAATACGTAAAACATAAATTTGAGACGAAATAATTAAGACAAATTATTAGGCTATTATAACTATTGTATTATTTAGCCATTACATTACTTATTAAATGATATTAAAATTATTGTATTATATTTTATAATATTTTTATTATTGTTGATTTTAGATCATGTATCTTAAGAGTAATTAAGCTAATCATGTAGAGAACTTAATCATGTGGTTCAAGTAGCTTAATGAAGATATTAGGTGATAACTATAATTGACACCAAGAGAAATATAAACTCAAGTAGTATGAGAAGAATATTTTTATTGAGTCTCTTTATTTTGGTAATTAAAATATTAAAACTTATAATAATTTACTTATGAAACTTAAGATTTCTCTTAAGACATGTATTCATAGTGATTTGCATCATATGTTAAGGCTAATGACGTTAGATTTGAAAAAAAGATTGAATTGAATAAGATCTACATAATTTTTCTTGTATGATGAACCCATTGTACGATATGATCAATAAATATTTAGATCAGATAAAAGTATTGGTTTGTATTATTTTGAATTAATTACCTTTATATAATATTCTTAACGTATAATATGATTAGGTATATGATTATTATGCCTTTATCATATTAATATGGTATCCCTATAATACAATAAATTGATAATTTCTCAATGTTTGATTTAAGATTTAGTTTTATTAAAGTTCCCATAATATAATCCTATGCTTTGTACTAGTATGATGCATTCATTAGGAAGATTAAACCGAGTGATAACAATTTTGTACAATATGATATCAATTTTTGTAAACTTGTAATAACATTTCACTTAATCCTCTGGTTTTGAGACTTAGTCATATATTATATAGTTTTGTATTATTGTAATATACTCCTCTTATTGTAATAATACAATTCTTTATGATTATTATAAATGAGATTGTAGTAGAATCTATCGTAATGTACGATCATCCATCGTACAATATTTTTACCAGAGTTTTGCATTTAGATTTTCACAGTTTTGTTATAATTATATCGTACGATATATTGATTATATTTGTATGATTATATTTGTATGATATATTTTTGTGCAATAAAAATAAACTAGTTAAATATTGAAGATTGATTAAACGATGATGTCAATGGTTTATTATATTTGTATGATCCCTTAGATCATATAGTATAATTATTTTAGGATGTGAATAAAACTAGTTTGACTGACTTTTGATAAAACCATTTGAAGAGTTTTGAGTCATTTAAGAGTATTATTAAAATTATATGAAGACGTCAAAACATGATAGAATAGATTAATGCTTGATTAAAAAATCTATTATAAGAAAGTTTGATTGGATTTATCATTTCTATGAAGTGCAAATGATAACACCATAATATTTAACTTGGAGCACTTGCCTTAGTCTTTATTTTCATCCCTAAGCTAAATGGCACTTGTTATTCAAAATTATATATATTACATTCTCTATTGTTTGAATATTGAGCTCTATTATATTTCTTATATTAATTCAACTAATGTGTCTAATCTTAATTATTCATTGGTTATAAGACCTATTGGATTGAGTTTTTATTTTGTTTGTTTGTCTTATTCTTATACCTTTGTCTTGTTCTTTTATTGACTTATTAAGTTGTAATTATAAGATTTTATTAGGCTGGTGTACTAACATTTATTAAGTCATTGTATATGTTTTTATCAAACTGATGTTGTTGGATTTTATTAAATTGGTATTATATATTTTTTAAGTCAATGTTATAGGCTTTTATTAAATAGATATTATAAGATTTATTAAGCCAGTATTTTTAGTAATGATGTATGACAAATATATACTTATATTAGGACCTAATTTAAAACCTATAATACTAGAGATACTCAATAAATTATTAAAAAATATAATAAGATATTATACGCTAATTAGGGATAATTGATATATAATATTTTTGAATTATTTAAATATTTACATCTAAAATTATAGTGTAGATTATTAAGTGGAACAAGTGGTAACACATTAATATTAAGAATAAAGTCTTACAGAGCAGTTTTGTCATATCTAATTTTATGTATATAAAATAGAGAATTTAAAACAACTATATTTAGAGTATTTTAATAGAAGAAAGAGTAACTCTAAATTTTGATTACTATATAGAAAATAAAACTTACATAAATAATACACCTTTTTGATAATAATGTTTTATATTTTTATTGGCATTGGCATGTGGAGCAAGAAAGATGAAAAAAGGTGATGAAGTGGTGGTTTAAATTAATATGAAAGCTTGGCTTAAAAAGATAACAAGATGGTATGTTAGGATTTGAATTTTTGCTGAAGGCAATAATTTGGTAATTAATAAAGAGAGTGAAAGGATTGGTGAAGACTTATGGGTGTTGCAAGAAGGGAGAATTTATTTGGTTGTTGGAGCTCCTAATAATAGGTCTCTCACTTTTAATCCTTGTCTCTCACAAGGGTTTGGTTGGTTGTCAATAGTCTCGATGGAGTGTCTCTCACCTTTGATCATATCTCTCACAAGGGGAAGGGAAGTAGAATCTGAATCTCTCTAACTAGAGTTAGACATACACTTTTTGCTCATTAAGGTAAAAACATACAAATAAGAGAATTTTTTTTACTTTAGAATATTCATTTTTTATATCCTTTTTCAATCTAATGAGCATCTTTATTTATAAAGACCTCAATGACACAATACTAATTTGTTAACCTGAAAGTACAAAATAATATCTAAAAATATCAATGGCATATTTTGAAATTCTAAAGGATATTTCAGAATTTCAAAATTTAGCATAAATTATAAAAAAAAATTTGAATAAAATTTGATTTGAAAAACTAAAAATTAATTGATTTAAATAGTTCCAAACAGTCTATGCATTTTGACTAATAATAATTGTGAGTAATGAAATAATGGGAGGTGAAACGGCAGGGCAAGATCAGTGCGATGAAAGTAGAGCTTTTGATCCTATTTTTGGCTAGGCATGAGTCGACACTGATTGGAACATACATAACAGGTCATTGCAGATGAAGGGTCAGTGTGGATCAAGAAGATTAGCTAGGTTCCCAGGTCAATGCAGATTATACAGGCACTTGGTTTTGCTTAGAAGACGAATACAAATGTTGACAACGACGAAAGCGAAAATAACCAAAAAATCAATTTTCAGTATTTTTTAAAGTAATTTTTAACAAAACTTTCTAATGACAGACTTGTGAAACTGGTGCAACACTAACAGACATGTGTTTGTGAGCTAATATTAGACGTTCTTGTGTTAAGTGGATTGCCTAGATATAAATTTACTTACACTACAACATAATAATTTTTTGCAATTTGAAAATGCAAGAAAAGTCATACAAAAATATAGTGTGGAAGACTTACTACGCTTTACATGGAAAAGCCACCACGTGGTCTTGGTGAGCGCTGCTATAAAACCCCCTCCTATAGACTGCAAAAGGAGTCGAAGAGAGAGGCAGAAGGAGAGAGACAAAAGAGTAGCTTAGGGGGTGGTCAAAACCTTCATAGTTGTAGCGGGAGATTGATTGCGAGATAAGCAACTTCATTTTCCTCCATCCGCAATCCCTCGCGAAGACCTTCATCTTCCCAAGTGTCGACGACATGTTTAGGACTTTAAAACTGCATTTGATTCTAAAAACTGACTATGAACATCAGTGTCGACCTGTGTTGACCCACACTGACCCATGTCAACTCCCCGACCCATGTCTACTTGTGCTGAGACGCACCAACCCATTTCGACTCGTCTACCCATGGAAACTTTCTGAGAAATGTAGACCCTCAATAACCCATGTTGACCTGTAGTGACCCGCACATCTGTGCTGATCCACAATGATTCGTCGACCAGAGTCGACCAGTGCTAGCCTACGCTCATTCACACCTGCCCTAGCTGAGCCTTGTCGACCCACGCCAACTACAAGCTCGCCCAACCGACTCACCACCACCCAGGTCGATTCACCGCCTAGTCTCGATGACTCGCGACTTATTTTGACCGATTAGTCGCCGATCCAGCCAGCTTACCATCAATCCTATCGATTCTCTTCTGATCCAGACCGATTTGCTGTTGATCCCGATCGATTTACTCTGATCCGGCAGATTCAACGCCGATCCCAGTCGATTCGCAACCGATCCTGATCGATTCTCAGTCAATCCCAGCCGATTTGCAACCGATTCCAGTCGATTTGCCACCAATCTCGGTTGATTCGCCACCGATAGGCTGATTCGTCGCCTATCCTGTTGATTCGCCTCCGATCCGGCCGATTCGCAGCCGATCCTGGCCGATTCGCCGTCGTTTCGAGTGATCCGTCGCAGTTCCCGACCGATCCGCCGTCGATCTCGATCAATTCGCAGCCAATCCTGGCCGAGTCGCCGTCGATCTAGACCGAGTTGCTGCCAATCCCGACTGTGTCCCGCCAATCCTGGCCGAGTCACTGTCGATCCAAGCCAAATTGTTATTGCATCTTGCTCTTATCATCTCAACGTCAATTACATTATATTCAACATCAATAAGATAATAATGAAACTTCACTACATCCTACCAATTTTATCATAAAAGTGTAATTTAATTTTATTTTAAATCAATTTGAGAATTTCTTCTATTCAAAATACCTCGTCATTGTTCTAAATAAATTTTTGTCTAAATTCTTTGAATCCAATTTTTGCATTAACACAAGCTTAACAAAATTTTCAACAAATAAATAATATAATAGCCAACATCATTAAGAATGATGAAGTCTTTCGTTTTTGCATAATTCATGCCCCTCTTTTGAATGTAAAGAGTACCTGTGAACAAGAGAGAAAGGATAAGTAATAATGCTTAACAAGCGGGTAACTATTAGCCACTTGAGAGGAGAATAGCATGAGTGTGTGAAAAGAGTTTAAGTGTGACAACCAATTTTAATTAATCATGAATTATATTCTTAATAGAGGTTTTTTTATTCGATGCCGATTGTGTAAATTCAAGATAATAGCAATCAAATCCAGAATTTGAGTATACTATTACGATAGTCTCAATTGAAGATATTCATAGATACTTCGTTTATAATTTTTGGAAGTTATTTAAAATTTTGAAGATTTTTTAAAGTACAAAAATAAAAAGAAATGAAATTTAACTAATATTTTTTTATTCTAAAAAGGATAAGTATTCCTTTCCATGAAAATCATGACTCGTCAGAACCCTTTGAGCAAAAAAGAGAAAGATGGAGAAAAAGGAAGGGAGTTTCGTAACACAAACCTTGTTTCGAGGTAGAGGAAGAACTTAAGAAAACCTTGACATGTTTTTGAAGCAAAAATCTAATTTGAGGTTTAACTTCAGTTGAATTTTCTTACATGCATATGATGTTCATTTTAATGTGAAGAGGATTGGGTCGAAATCCCCAACTCATTGTTTTTTATCATATCTAGAATACTATATGATCATGTCAATCATACTTTATAATCAATTTATTTTGGCAAGATCTAATATTTTTGTTTTGTTCCATATTTTATTTGTATTTAAGATCATAATAATAATATTTTAATTAATATAACTTCAATTAGAATAAATTACAATAACAATTTAAAATCTTTATTTCATAAAATATGTCATCTTATCAAATGAACATATCATTAGATAAAGTTTGTCTAACCAAGTCATTCAATACTTGTTTCGTCACAAGCAGACTTCGTTTAAATATAATACATATTTTTAAAAAGAAAAAAATTATATTAATATTTAAATATTAAATAAATATTAATATAACTCATTTTGCTTCCACAACAAGAACTGTGAGCTTCTCTTCCTTAGCCAGACAAGAAATGGCTTTTGCCAAACTTAACTTGCCAAAAGGGAAGAAACTCTTGTTTTTCTTCAATTTCCCATTAGAATAATCTATCTATTCACCTTGTGAGGAGTTGATGAGGAGCAGATTTCACACATTTCTTATGGGATTTGAAACTGACAATGGATTTTTCTCAAATCTGAACCTGGCCACCAGTAACCTTATATAAATATACTTTATTTTTTTATTTGATTAAAGTAATTTTTTTTTTGTAAAAACTGATATAAACAAGTAAATCTTTAGAATAATCCTTGAACAGAAAGCATCAAATATTCCTTCAACCACTCAAATTTCTAATTGCAAGCAACTCAGAGAAGAAACCACCACAAACCATCAAGAAAACAGCTACACCAACCAATTCCATGTCCATAAGGTTAGGTTTACCAAAAATTGCAAGCAAATCAACCAACACAAACCATCTCCTGGAATATCAATCACAACAACCATCCAATTTTCTATTATTTATCTGTTCTAAGCATTCAAATTAAAGTATTATAAGCAAAACAGTTGTCATCTTAGGGCCAGTTTTAGAACGTGGACAACCAGGAAGAGTTTTAAAACAATCTCGTTCCATACACCAGCTTATTAACATGAACAAGGAGACAAACAAACAGCAAAGGATAGTTCACCCAGAGTAAAAATCATCACAATACTAAACCTTGTAAGGAAGAGGAACAACTTTGGAATGGTATTGAAAGAAAGCTAGGAAGAATGGAGATACAGTGGATTTTGAACAAAACAATGAGCATTCATAGCATTGTTCATGAATCAGGTTCATCAGATTTGGAGTGCTCTGTTGCATCGGTTTGATGGGAAGACTGCCCATCTGCATCATCTCCTTCCTTTCTTTCATGCTGCAAACCAATTTGCTCGAGCTGGGCTTCCACCTCGGCCATGGATGGACGCTCGTCCGGATGCTGCGCCGTGCAGTGCATGGCTAGCTGCAAAAGCCGAACCATCTCCTCCTCGACGTCCCACCCGAGCAGCTCGGGATCAAAGACCTCGGACAACCAATCCTCCCGGACGACAGAACGCACCCACCGCGGGAGGTCGATGCCTTCTTCGTTTTTCCCGGTGAGCAGCTCAAGCAGAAGGAAGCCAAGGCTGTACACGTCGGCCTTGGGAGAGGCCCTGCGGAGGTTGGTGAGTTCCGGGGCTTGGTGGCCGGCGAGGTGGCCTGGGGAGATCGTCGGACCGACAATTGTCGAAAGCCCATGGTCCAACACGCGGGCGTCGAGCGATTTGGTGAGGACGACGTTGGAGGACTTGATGTTTCCATGGGAAGTTGTGGGCCTCAGGGAATGTATATATTGGATGGCATGGGCAACACCAAGAGCAATGGAGACTCTGTTGTTCCAGCTAAGTGGCTTACTTCCAGTTCCTCTTCTTCCTGCATGAATGCCAACATTTACTAAAAGATTTTGAAGATAGATCTCTGGTTCGGCCAATTATGCAAATGGGTCATTTGGGTTTCATTATTAATCAGATTAGCCCTTATGATTACATTAATAAAACAACTAAAACTCTAATTTTTTTACTTTTACACCTAATCCATCCTTCCTTACATAAACCTCTTTGCACAATTATTCAAATAATGATTGAGCAAAAATTTGAAATCGACTTGTAATTAACCCTTACAACAAACTATAAGAATGGAGGACTTGGAAGAAATTCTAGATATATCATAATATCATAAACAAGGAGGCCAGAAATAGAGAAACAATGCTACAGCTAATTGGTCATATTCTATGAGATTATACCAAAGAAGATTAATCTAACCCACACACTAAAATAAATGCAAGAAGGGACCCTTGACATGACATGGAAAGAACAACGCAATTAATGAAACTTTTCCAGGTGAAACTAATGACTGTCGATCACATTTTCAGCAAATGTATTCTGATTGATTCCTAATCTTTAATCTCTCCACATTTTCATTAAATTTGTATAGAAATACGACATCGAAGCATTATATGAAAAATAGCATTTTAAAGCTTAAAAGATAATTCTTTACGAGTAGGAAAAAGTATTTTGGCATGACAAGTAGGAACAATGAAAACCATGTTTTTGGGCAAAAACTTGGTTTGTGCACTAATCGAAGTAAAAAAGGAATTGCGGACAAAAATGGTAGATAGAAGCTTAGGATAACTTAGCAAAGAACACAGAAAGGTAAAATCTTCTGAACTATTGTCATGGCATATGTGAAAACTGGAAGTTGAAAACTGATAGACTCAAAACAGATGGTTTGTATTCACCATAATAAGAGAAGGCATAATATAGAAAATGCAGAGAGGGAGATGAAGAATTGTACCATGCAAGAGTGCAGAGAGACTTCCCATGGGCATGTACTCATAGACAAGAAGCTTTTCATCCTTGCTATAGTAATAAGCTATTAGAGGCAACAGATTATCATGGTTCATAGAACCCAAAGCTTCGATCTTCTCCCTAAACTCTTGCTCCGGCAAGTTCACATCCCTGAGCCTCTTTACAACCACTGCCGCCCCCATTTCCAACACAGCTTTATACGTCGTCCCACATGACCCCTTACCCAACACCTCTGCTGATGCCCGCAGCAAATCCTCCAAATCAAACTCACCCAAACCTGACCTTCCAAAGAACACCAATTGCTTCCCATCCTCCGGCTTCTTATCACCTGCTACAACCGCTACAGCTGACGCCGCCGATCCTCCCGCTGCCGCTTCGACTCTCTCCCTCCCACCTGCAGCAGCCGCTTCTGGCTTTGGTGCCACTGCTGCAACTTCCACTGCCTGTGCCTTACCTCCGCCACTCCTGCGGCAGAGGAAAACCAAAAGAACAAGAAGTATGAGCACCACAATAGCCGATCCAATGGCGATTCCGGCGATTGCGCCACCGGATAGCTTGCTGCCACTGCTACCTCCATTTTCACCACTGCTACCGCCAGTGGCGATTTTTCCGTCTCCATTGGTGTTTTTACCGCTTGGTCCCGCAGCAGCTGGAGTCGGTACTGGAGAGATCTCTCCAGGGCACGGAGGCAGGGGACTGCCACAGAGTGACAACCCCATGAACGCGCTCGCTGGCCACTTCCTGAGCATGGAGGGCAAGGAGCCGTTGAGTTGGTTATAGGACACATTAAACTGCACCAGCTTTGGCAGATCGAGGTCCGGCATGCCGCCAGCAAGTCCATTTCTCTCGAGATAGAGCGTGCCGAGGCGAGTCAGGTTGTTGAACTCCGGCGAAATCCCGCCTGTGAAGCCATTCCCAGCGAGATTGAGACGGACGAGCTTCTGCAGAGAAAAAAGACCCGGCGTAATCTCGCCGGAGAACCGATTGTCCTGGAGGTACAAATTGCGGAGCTCGGCGACACCGGCGAGATCTTCCGGAAGACGACCAGACAGCCCGTTGAAGCGGAGGCTGAGAATCCGCAGTGCGGTTAGGTTACCGACGGTCCCGGATGGGATCTCCCCTATGAGCCCGACGCCGGGAAGGCGGATGGCAACGACCCGGTTACCCAGGCATTCAACACCCTGCCAAGTGCACGGAGACTGGGTCGAGTTCCACCCCAGCGCCCCGCGGCCAACTGCATCGCGGAAAGCGAGTAGCGCTGCGCGGTCGGAGGCGATATCTGCCCCTCCTCCAGCCGCCAATGCAGAGAAGAGCAGTACGAGGCGGAGTCGCCAGAGAAGCAACGTTGATCCCATCCGCAGCGAACGATTCCGGTGGCAAAAGCAACTCTCTCCTCGGTCTTAATTAGAGACCCAAACAATGAGAAATCGGGATATTTTTACATTAATTCTTCTTCTATTAAATAATCTAATTAAAAAATGATTAATTCAATTAGTTTAGAGTAGCTTAACCAATCCTCTCGATGAAGAAAACCCCGGGGAAACCGGGTTGAGCTGGCTGCCATCTCGTGTGACGGTGTCCGCCAATTTTTAATTTGAGCTCATTTATTTATTTTTTCGATTTATGAAAAACAATAGTTTTCTGATATCATTCTAATTCTTAATTAAATAAATAATACATCGCTTTTTTTATTACGACAAAAATGATCTACTTTTCTATAATTAAACGATAATAACAATAAAATAAGATTGCTCAGTTCTATAAAGAAATAAAAAATCATTTCTGTCTAATTTTGGCATTATTTAATCAAAATAATCTTTTCATAAACGAAAGTATTTTCCATTTCCTTAACATGTCAACTTTCCTCAAAATTAAATGTTATTTACCAATTAAATTAATGGCACAAGAAAGCCGCACGTAAATTAATTGATAATATAATAGAAGGCACCAAAAAGTCGGCCACCAGTTTTTTTTAAATATCACATTTCCTTTAATAAAATTATTTATATTATGAAATTGCAAAAATAATCTTTAATATTTCTAAAAAAATATTTTTAATATTATTTTGAAATAGTAACTCTCTTGTTTTATTAGTATTATATTTATTCTCTGGAATGTAACAGTGTATTTTTAAAATATAATGAGGAAATGTTCTATATCAACCTTTTTTTTTATTTAACGATTTTATTTAACAATCAAATGTAAATAATAAATGGCAATTATGCATTTTTATTATCTGAGCCGTCCGATTAGAAGTCGGCAAGGAGGGGTTTAGATAATCTGCGAGCTGACTAACGGTAGGCCACGGCAGTTCACGGCGCTTTGATTCAGAAGTTTCTAGAAGCCGGAAGCGGCGAATCTGGAACGACGATTAGTCGTGGAAAAAGCGCCGTGCCATGTGTAGATAAGATTGGCCCACAGTTTGCAAATGGAGATGATATATATATATAATAATAATAATAATAATAATAATTTTTACAAAAGGTTCATTTTTATTCATATATAATTCATTTTTAACAAATTTTTATAGAGCAATTTTTTAAAATTAACTATTTACAAAGTATCTTTCTATTCACTATGACATAAGGATTGTCCAATTAAAAGGTTGGATTTTGTATACAAATTAATAATTTAGGAAATATTTAATTGATTATTAGCTTGATAATATTAAGATTTAAATATGAAATTTATTAATAGTTGGCTTAGTGTTATTAAATTAGATTTTTTGCTTTTATTACTATAAAGATCATTTACATCTATATTTCTTCTCTATTTGTTGAAGTATATGTCTTGTATATTTCAATGGCATCTAAATGTTATTTTTTTCTTGATAAAAATATAATTTTCAATAATTTTATTTAATAATAGTATCAAATCAAATATACAAAACATTTAAAAAATTACATAAAATAATAATACCATTAAACAAAACTATAGTGAACCAATCCAATTTAGAGATTTTCGGTCCACTTTTTTATGGATAAGCAATAACACCTCTAATTGAGTCGTTTTGACATGCTATTTCAAGCTTTTTTTCACTTTTCTTTATTCAATAATATCATGAAAACATAAAATCATAATAGTGAAAGCACAAATCACAATCATGAAATTAATATTTTTTTAACATTTTCTTTTTTAATCTTTCTCTTATCTTTTTTTAATTTATCATATATTTTTTTCTTGTATTTAATTTTGTTGCATCTCTATTTGATTATCTCATACCCCTTTATGTAAGTTTTATAATTAAAATATCCTATATTTTCAAATAAAAATTATATTGTTTACTTTTATGTTGTGCAGACTATTTGCTTTTATATCTTTCTCATACATGTCTTGCTTATAATAAGATGTTGTATAAACTATCTAATCCCTATCTCAGCGATTATTTTACAAAGAAATGACCTGTTGTCCAATTTATCTGGTCTCTCGCACAGCTTAGCTTGACTTTGTTACTTATCCTTTTTGATCATATGATGATATGCTCACCATCTTTTTCTTAATTCATTGATAAGACACTTTGTATCATTAAAATTTACCTTTTTTTATTCATAGTTTTATATTATACACATCTCATGACATATCTCATCTCTTGCAACATTTAATGCATCTCAAACTTGTCGAGATTGCACAATATCTAGAAATTATCTTTTCTTATCTTGTCAAGATTTGTTCTCTTTTTATTTTTTCACGATCTTCTTTTTGGTAATTCTTACTCTCTTATATGTTTAATAAATGTCACAATTTTTTTATCTTTTTTTCTAATTATTATTTTACATGATTCATCTTTTTTGCACGTCATATTTTTCTTACATTTTAATTTATATTTTATTCATTCCTATTTAATCATTCTATTTAAATGTCAAATAATATAATCTCCGAGAATCAAATAGAGCATCAAACAAAAATGAAATGATATATAACAATGTTATTATAACAATTTAACTCTTTTAAGTCAAATGTTTATTTTTATAATATTTAGAGGTATGCGCATTATTTAATAAATTTTTATTGAGATAAAATCTATCATCTAAAAAAATTAATTATAAATAATTTTATAAAATTTAATTTTTTTTTTTATAAATTCTAGATATTTTATGAAAAGTTGTAATCTTTAGGAAATGAGACGCTAATCTTAAGGACAAAGAGAAATGTTAAATAGTGAAAATCAACTTATTAAAAGCTCATTATTATAATTTTATGAATATTGGATTTAAATCATTTACAAAACAAAAGAGCATGTTATAGAAAAGTATTATTAAAAATATTTTTAGAAAATAAATATGAAAATCATTAGATGATTTCACAGCATTTTAAAAAATCATAAAAAAATAATAACTTTTATAATAATTTGACAAGTTTAGAAGGTTATATTTTAGGAAAAATATATTTTATTTAAAAATTATTAAAATTTAAAAATGTCAAAAAGTTATGAAGATTTTAAAAATAATAAAGTTTTATGAGTTATTTATTTTAAAATTTATTGAAGAATTTTTAAAGATTATTTGATAAAAAGATTATAAAGTTTAATCTAGCTTAAAATTCAAATTAAAAATATAAAATTTTTTTATTTCTAAAATCTCATTTATTCCTAAACCAAACTAATGATTGAATCCATAAAAAACAATAGATCATGAAAATAGTTTGAGACTTCAAAAGAATGTTAAGTATGATGTAACATTTGTTTTATTAAAGTTTGATACATTGAGTTGAAGTAAATCAATAGTTTTATTGATTTAGGGTGGAATTAACACATAGGAATGGATAGGAATGCAAACAATCCAAATTGAAAACTATAAAATGTATTGTTTAATCATGAAAAAAGATTTTTTAATATTATATTAAATAAATGAAAACTTGTATGAGCTATTGTGTAAGAATTTAAGAGGATCTTATAGCCATGATTTTGATAAATTTCGAATTTGGGAATTTTTTAAATTATGCATTTTATTGAATGGAACCAAGATGGGAATGAAACTTTGAGCTTACTAAGCTCACGAGAAGCCTTAAAACAATTCAACTCTAAGCGTGACAATGAATTTGATTTTGACATAGGTAACTATGAATGTTATGATATATTTACTTAATATTTGATAAGATGTAAAGTTTGTAGTCTCTAACATCTAGGATTGGATTAAATTACAAATCAACATTTTGGTGAAACTTGATACTTAGACTTTTATGTTAAATTGTAGGTTATGTACTCCTCACTTGCTTAGTTCACTTCTTATAGATGTTCTTATATGACATTTCATGTTTAGCATATACAAATTTTCATATGATCATTATCGTGTGAATTAAGAAAAATTTCATAATAATTTTTATAACTATTGGCTTGGAAAAATTTAGAAGTATAAAGATAAGTTAATTATGAGAATAAGGTTAGAAACAATATTAGAGAAAATGATTTTGGTTATTATTAGTTTGATTAAGCAAGAATACTCATGAAAAATAAAACCTAAAAAAAAGGTTTTAAAATACCAACTTGATAATATACTAAGACCTACGGATTTAAAAGGTGGGTTAAGGGACAATTAAAATGGAAAATTGAAAAAATATTATAAAAGAAATTCTTATTTCATTTGTATTGATATATTGATATATTTTGTTTAATTAATTTATTTTTTGTGATGATATTGATCAAACATCTAAAAGTTCTATTCACTTTTATACATCAATAAATAGATTGCTTATTATATTAGTATTAGTTGGCTTAGATTTTTCTTGATATTAATAAAGTTTAAGTCATATACATAAACTTCATGGGAGTCAAGAAAAAAAGAAAATAGAAAGATGATTTAGTAAATCATGTTTGCATATATTATTTTAGATATCATATTTTTTAGTGTAATCCGTTGAAATGTATGTCATGTTATTTTAATAATAAAAGTTGATGTGAGACAATATATTAAAATGACTGAATAATATTAAATATAGCTAAATTTCTTTATGTTGTTAATAGAATTGTAATTTCTTTTAATTCCAAATGATTTTAAATTCTACTACAATTTAAAAAAAGAAGTTTAGATTATCTCATTAAAAAAGAAAAGCTATATAATAAAAATTTGCAAAATAAAATTGGCATATTTATTTCTAAACTAAGAACTTTAATATTGAGAGAGATAAAACTAAAATGATAATTTTTAGTTACAAGAATTTTTATATCTATTTATTATTATAACCATATAAAAAGCAATTTTATGTTTTATTACCAATACAAAAACTTACTTAAAAGTAGAGGTAAATATTTTAGTGATTTTAAAAAAAAATTGGAACATAAGAAGGGGGGATATGTAGCATCCAAAATGTAAAAAGGTTAAGCATAAAATATTTAGATTTTTAGATCATTTTAAGATATTTTTGAAACTATAATATTCTTACCCAAAAAATTATATAATACCCAAAAAAATATAAAATCTCAAAAGAGGTAGATGAGTTGAGAATTAGTTATAAAAATTAATTAAAAATTGTTGATACCAAGTTGACAAGAATATTAATTTTTGTAATAATTAAAATAAATGAATCTACATTTATGGTAATTTATTTATGAATTTTGGAAAATACCATAAATTTAGTAAAACTATTAAATGAATAAAAAAAAATTATGAAAATTATTGAGGCATTGTGTATATAAAGATAATTTTCATAAATGTTTCTTGTAATAAAAAGGTAATGTAATGGTCATGAAATTGAAAGTAGAAAGGAGTTCCAAAAAAACTTATAAATAATAGTTTTTAAATATGTTAAATTTAAGAGAAATTACTAAAAATATTAAATTTCATAAAGAAATATTAAAGTTTGGCTGATGGTAAATGTTGCAAAGTCGAATCAAACAAAATTGATTGACTAATTTTTGGAAATCAAGTTGAACAAAAAAATATGTAAGCAATATTAAGAATTCTAAAGTTAATTAAAATAGGATTTTAATAAATCCTAAAAATTCTATTTTCCCAACTGAGGAAAGCAACAGGTGTCAACTCAAAATTGACTAGAAATTATTCTATTCAAAGGGCAAGAAGCCAAAGAGATGTCTTTTAAAAAGCCACCAATGTTTGAGGGAGATAAGAACCCGAAATGAGAGACAAAAACTTCGGGGAAGTGGACTACAATGAAATGAGTGTTAGAATCATAAATGATTGACTTTAAATGTATGTTCTTTTATTGTCAGTTATGTATTTATTGAGATAGCTTATTTTAATTTTGTTTTAGAACGAATTGTTGTTACCTTATGTATTTTGATAATATGGGCTTGGTGGTATTTTGAAATGGTTGTAATAACTTGGGGCTAGAAGCAATGTTCAAAATGTTTTAAATTTTCTTTCATTGATCTTTAAGGAAAATGCTTTAAATTTGTATTTTTCAAAGTTTTAAAATTGTATTCTAATAAAAAAATAAATCTTGATAAGAGTTCATATGGTTTTCAAGTCAAGGATTGCAAATGTCGTAAAAAAAAGAATTAGAGATGACATTGCATCTAGGAATAGCCAGATTTGGGTCACCATAGTTATGTATATATTTATGTTAAATGGTTAAGTAAGAAAATTTGTTTGGTTTTAAAACTTTTGTAACAACCTAATATATATATATATATATATTGGAGTAAAGAAAATAAAATATATTGAGAGTATACTATAGGAATGATGTTAGAGTAGTTAAAGATTTAGGATAGAATATCGTAGGAAAAAGTCAACCTAAGATTTCAAATTCAAAAAGAATGAAAGTTAAGATGAAAAACTAGATTCAAAAGATTAAGACATTTTAGGCAAGTTTGCAAAATAAGAAATCTAAAAAGAACTAGATAATCTACATGTTAAATATAGGTAGATAATTTCAAATAAAAAAAACATAAGTTACATTACTATTTGATATCATTTGTTGCTTACTTTATATGTAACTTGTATTGCCAAAAAATTTTCAAATAAATGGATATGGATCATATGATACAATAAACATAAACATACAAAATGATGACTTAAATGGATAGTCTAGTATTTCTATGAGTTGGTTAATCCAAGAAGGCTATGTGAGGGTTTTTGGGATTATACAATATGATAATATGGATTCTAAAAATAATTTTTTATAAATTTTAATTTTATTTTAAAATATATTTATTTTTATAATAATTATATAATAGTAAAATCAATAATAATTAAAAATATACATAATCAAATTTTAGGTGATTTGCCTTTAAAATAAGTTTGCATCCATTCCCTATAAAAATGAGATAAAAATAAATACTTAATATAAGACTTTCACTAAAAGTCAAGTAGGTTAAACCCTCAAATGACAAAATGAACATGCTACTATGACCTTACAATGAAATGACATGATAATAAGAGAAAATATTTGTTGACATAAAATAAAAAATTAGTAAAAAAAAATCTTATGTTTGATGAAATGTTTAATTAGATATAAGTGTTTTTATTAAATCAATTAGAAACAGAGAAAATTGATTACTTAGTTGATCTTAGAAGAAAATAAACTTTTAAGAGTTTGACGACAAAAAACATAGTATTTGGAAGCAATAATAATAATGAGCTACTAAGGCTTGAATGTCATGGCTTAAGAATTTTTTTAAGATTACATAAAAATTCATCAATCAATTTCATACAAAATTTTTCTATTTATAAATATTTTTCAATGACTAAATACACTTACCAATAAGTAAAATTAGTCATTGAGCTTTTATTGACATTCATATATTTTAATTAAAAATTATTATTTAAAAAATATGCTAACTACTCAAAATAATGACTAAAAGATCCGTTGCGTAGAACCCACTCCTTCAAAATGTTTAGGACCGTTCGATCAAAAAAATTATGGGATTAGACAAATGATGTTTGATTGAAGTTATCTAAAGGTATGATTTGATCAAGGTTGTTAGATCGGCATCCTGATCGGATAACTAGATTTTAATTCTGTGGGCTAAATAAATATGAACCGTGCAATCATAAAATGATACGTTCCAACTGAGAATATTATCAGGTTTTATAAAAAAGTGAAGGAGATCAAAATCGTTTAATCGTAAAATCACATGATTGGACGATTCTGGTTACTCCCGTAATTAAGAAGTTAGTCGCATGGTAAAAGCCTTATGTTTAGTTTCATATGATGCATTTGTGATTTAAATTTCTCATATATAAGACTTCCCTTACGTATCAAAGACGATCTATTTTTAGGGTTGGCTACCCTCTGGTTTGTTTGGGAGTTTGTGACATATGTAGCCAATCATGCATTTAATTGATTTATGGATGTGAGGCTCATAACTTGATTTGACACAATTTAATCTAGGCTTGAAGGACTAATTTCTCAACCAATGCTTTATTAAATGGGTTTAGAATTCATTAACTTTACTCGATTAGGATGTTGTAATGAACCCTTTAATAGATAGGTAATTTTTTAAATTTTTTATTAATTAATTAATTCTATTATAACATATCTTTTTATAATAAGTTAATTAATATTTTTAAAAATATGATTAAATTAAAATGATAGCGCATATAAAATGGATAAAAAGTATTAAAAATCCAAATGTTTTTGCATCGTACTTGATTTATGAATGCAAGATTCATAACCCAATCTAACACAATTAAATGTAGGTTTAAAAGACAGATTTATTGACTGGAACTTTTCCAAACAAGTTCAAAATTCATTAACTTTACTCGAATGGGTTGCTGCAGCGAACCTTATAATAGATAAGTAATTTTAGAAGTTTTTTACTAATTAATTAATCCTTTTGTAGTATATTTTTTATAATACGATAATTAAGTTCTTCAAAGATATGATTAAACTAAATTAATGATCAATATAAGATGGATCAAAAATATTAAAAACCTAAATAGTTTTTTAAGATGATTAATTTTAATTTAATTTATATTTCTTGTAATAAATATTTCAATCAAACTTAACATTCTAATCAAAATAAAATTAAAATATCTAAAATTAAATTCAAATTATACATCTTGTTGATTTGTCACTCTAACTAAGATAATTTTCATAGGATTTGATATTTTCTCATCTTTTTCTTAAAATCTCTTACAAACATGAGTATCAATTGTCTAAAATATGACAATTTACTTAAAAAAATTAATTAAAAATACTTAGAATTTGTTATTATCAAATAAAATATCATGACTAGAGGTCAATAATACAATAACATTAATGAGTTATAAAGGTGTTGATTATGAGGAACATACAATACATTAGTCATAATATATATCACGTGATGTAAAAAAAGATAAGAGGAATTATGATAATATATGAGGTTTGGGATTAAAAAATCTATTCATAATTTAAGTTGATGTTAAATTGATAAATAAAATAGAATTGAATAGAGTTTTAAGGATTATAGTGTATGATTGGGTGTATAAGATTTTGAGAAAAATATTATGAAATATAAGTTGATTGTTGGACATCTTATTTAAATTATTCTCAATTCTTTTATCCATGTCATCAAGTGATTTCTATGCATATTCATTATGAATTTAACGTGGAGAATTTAGCAAATTCAAATGATTATAAAGAAATATGGAATGATTTTCAAATTGAATGGAATATGTTGTGAATCAAGGAATTGATTCTTTTTTTGGTTGATGCATGAAATATAATTTGGAATTTTTATATCATTGAAATTGAATAAAACAAGTTTGCAAACATGTAGATTGGAATTTGAGAATATTAACAAGCATGACGAGGAGGTAACTAGTTTCAACAATGGAGGAAGAATGCTTTCTCCTTCATAATGAGTAAATGACCAAGAGTTAAGAATGACATTAGTAGGTGAGCAAGCTTGAAGAGAGTTTACACCTATAAGAAGTGGAAGGAGAAAATGAAACATGCACATGAGATCAAAATAATTTCTTAAACTTTATCCATCACACATAGTTGACATGATTGATCTATTCCATATGGAGAACTAAAGGTTCAAAATGTTCTTAGATAGCTTGACTTGCCTAAAACATTTGAGAGTTTCCTAAATGGTACTTACTTTTGGTTTTGGATTGTAGTGCTAGATATTGGTGGCGATGGCTAAATATATTACAATTGTAGATAGACACAACTCAAAAATAGCTTGGGAAGAGTTTCACAATGCATATTTAAAATGTTATGTTATTAAGTCACTAATATAAAATTTTGTAGTGAATTGTCAACACTATATCAGAGAGGATTGATAATTACAAACATGAGCAAAAGTTTTCTGAATTTGCAATGTATGCTTCAAAATGGTAGCCACAGAGAAGAAAAAATGACACTTATTTTGGAAGAGATTATGGAACTCTATTCACAATATCATGGATCCAATGCAATTTAATTCATATGAGGAGCTTGTGGAGGTAGCTATGCATGCAAATTAGGACCAAAATTTAATAAAAAATCAAATAACCATTAGAAATAGGAAGATCTTATTTTCTCATTCAAATAAACAAAAAAAAGTAGAACAAAGCATTTTGATTAGTGACACACAAATCAAATGACAAATCAATATGCAAAATTTGTGGCAAGAATCATGGAGGAGAACATCTTAAAAAAAAGAACTATGAAGTGCTTTGTTTATAGTGAGGTTGGACATTTTGCTAGAGAATGCCCAAGAATTACTGGAGAAATGCAAATGGAGATTCTAACAGTCAAGGACACAAACTCAACACTTTTTACAAAGACAAAGGACCAACAGTGACTTTCCAACCACAAATGGTCCTAAGATATATGCTATTACCCAGAAAAAACCTCCTTCATCACTTCATATGATCACAAATACTTTATTGTTATTGAATCAGCTTATGGAAGTTTTATTTGATCACTAGTATCCCATTTATTTATTTTGAATACATCAGTCAAGAAAATGCTAATGGATACATACAAACTAGATTCATCTTTCATTTTTTACTTTATCTATCAAAAAAGTGGTTAAAGTAGATAAATACATAACAAACTAATGAAAATAAAAAATTTTAATTTCGCAATTAGTTATGATTGACATAAATGAATTGAATATTATTTGAGAATAAACTAACTAATGTAATATTGAGTGACAAGTAATTATTAGGAGAAGAAAATTAAAATTTATTTAGAGGATGGTATCAAAGTCATTTACTTTGTTATAGGGAGAAACATATCAATAATATTAGCAATAAATGCTAACATCTTAATTTACAAAAGGTGCAAATGATTCTTGCCTTCGATACAACTAGTTAGCAAGGAAGAGACAAATACAAGATGTGCCTATAATTTGTAACTATTTAGAAGTAATTCCAAAAAATCTTCCAAGATTACCACCTAACTAAGAGGTTGAATTTGTAATCAATGTAGTTTCTAGAGTAGAAAAATATCCAAAGAACCACATTGAATAGCTCCAATAAAACTTTATGAGATGAAGAAAAAGAAAAATAGTAGCACACATATGTGTATAAACTATCAAGAATTAGATAGAAGAACCCATCAAGAATAAATACTTGCTTCCTTGTATCGATGAGTTAATATCAAGGACTAGAGTTGTCCTTAAATATTGACTTACGATATCAGTATCACTAGCTTAAGATTAAGAAGGATGACATACCAAAAACCATATTTCATAGTAGGTACGAATATTATGTGTTAATGACTTATTGAACCTACTTTCATTATAATTCAAATAATAAATCTAATACAGACAAATCAATAATAAAGACTTATAAATGCCTCAAATCCTTAAGGTGTGGACTGATGATAAGATAACTTTCAAAACCTTATATCATACCCACATTTTCATGTCAAATTAAAACCACTAATAACTAAAATATCTAAGCAAACCTCAACTATAAACTTTATACCATATGAAACTTTTACCAAGTAGAAAGTATACAATACCATAATTAGAGTATAATAGTTATCAAAATATACAACCTAATCTTAGATACACAAAACATAGAACACCTTAAATAGATAATCCCTTAGTAAGGTTCTCAACCATAGTCTCATAATCCCTATCTCGATATTTGATGGATACATGATCTTTTACGTAAATACTAGTAAGAGTCAGAAAAGTTTAACAGATAAATTATAATAGTAATAAATATAAAAATATGAAACAAAAGAAGAAACCAATGTAGGAATAATAAATTATAACCCATAAGCATAAGCAAAATCGACCATAATATTAGATCGCACCCTCCATGTTATTCAATTTATTACAAATTTTCATGTATTGTATATGATAATGCTAACTTCCCCTTAAATAATTATCTCTATATCTAGTAACCAATTTCTTTATTCATATGACATTTCTCTATGGGCATCAATAAGTCAATCCATCCATATTAAGGGTATATTGGCCATGTTGTGGCATCCAAACTTTGCCATTTCTAGGTTTGGTGTTATGTCCTTTAATTTTTTTACTTTATCCTTTGATTTTTAAACTCATTTTCTTTAAAGAAATAAAACTTTGTCAAACTCATTTTTAAAATCATTTACATGTTTGACTTAGAAACTATTTGACATCACATCACAATTTTGTAAAGTATTTTAAAATGTGAATGAATCAATTATAAAAACTTTTCTTTGAAAATCAATAGAAAAACATTATTACTAATTTAGCCATCATAGTTGGGTTTCTCCCATCAAATGAGTTCTCTAGGTTATGGCTAGGAAAATTAGGAATTAACAATTCTAATAATTAATTAAGCATTTATTTTAATGAAACTCAAAAAACATTATTATTTCCATGTATTTTTCAAGAAATTTAAGCTCAAAAGGGTTACTAGAAAATTTTATTTGAATCTCCTTAATAAGCTCTATTTATCAACCAAAGTTCAACTTTATTTTTAACAATAATCAATATTTTTTTATCATTTTCTAAACTTAAAATTCTTATGCATACTTATTTAATATTTTCCTTTCAACCTTCTTTGGCTTTTAATTCCGTGGTTATCACACCTTCATTTTTTTCAAGAAATTTTATTAAACATTCCTATATACTTTTTAAAGTCTCATTAGCTTTTTATAATTCTTCTAGTTTATTTAATATTTTTACAAAATTTTTGTATTTTTTTAAAGTTTTAAATAAATTTTGATAAATTCTAAATCATTAATTTTAATTCTAAAAAAAATCAAATGTTTACCAATTTATTATTATACATTTAAAAAAATTTAGTTTGCTAAATTTTTGTTTGTTAAAGTCCTTCCTTAAATATGCTAAAAATATATGATTTTATTGAGAAAATATTATAATTTCTCAAAATACCAAACATTTTTATAAAATTAAAATAATTCAAATTTTTTGAAATATTATGTAATTATTTCTCTAAATTTTTTTAGTATTTTATGTGACCATTATGTATAAATTAATAGTGATACTAATCTTACCAATTGCATTATTTAATAAGATAATAACACCACTAACAAGGATAATTTAGACTTGGTCGTTCTGCATAGAGTATTAGTGATATTATATAATGTGATAAGAATAATATTTTAGAAAATTCTAAATTTTACCAAATTTTATTCTGTTACATAAGCTCTAATTAGTATATTATAATACCGTTGACTAATACAAGTAATTATCTAATTCTAGCATCTAAAAAAAATTTATTAATAAAATTCTTATATGTACACAACTTTTTTCTTATAATATAATAAATAAAGATATCATGAGGATAAAACACATATTAATAAGATATCTAATTCCCAAATAATAGTGTTATGCATATATTAGAATAAAATCATTTGTAAGCCATATAATATAACATATGAAATATAAAAACAAGATAGAATACATTAATTTATCTAATTAAATTTGAGATTACATTATATTTTACATCTCTTATGATGCAAGAGCATCTAACATTAGCTCATAAACACACATTCGTTAGAATCGCACTAGTTTTACAAGTTTACCAGTGCAAAATTTGATGAAAAATTGCTTAAAAAAATAATAGATTATTTTATTTGTATGCTTTCATTTTTACAAACAAAGTGTGTATGCCGAATCCTAGTTGAAGATATTCTAACTTTCTTTAGGAAAGACAAAGATCGAAAGTGAGAGACCTTCCACCGAGTTAACAATCAAATCTCTTCTGAGTGATAACGATTGAAGATGAGAGACATTCCACATGAAGAGTCGGTAAACAAACAAATTCTCCCTTCTGTTAACACCTACATCATTGTCAAAAGGTTCAATCTTTTAATAACTTTTATTTTATAGATAGTAATTTAAAGTTAGAATTGTTCTTTTCTATTAAAATATTTCACATGAAGTTTATCTTAAATTTTTTATTTTATATATATATATATATATAATTAGATATGATAAAAACCACTTTGTGAGATGTAATACTTAATACTTAAAACGTTGTCATCCACTCAACTTAATAATCAACTTTATAATTTTGGAATGTTAATTTTTAAATAGTTTTAAAATATCACACATGTGACCTAACCCTGATTAGTGCATAATATTTTTTTAATATTCTTTAATAATCTATTAAATATCTTCAGTATTATAGACTCTAATTTAAACCCTAGTATAAGTCTAAATCTATCATGTTTAAAAGTTAAATCTATTATAAATCAACTTTTGTATTAGAGATTATAGTTATCTATCAAAAATAAATTTCTTTTTTTATTTAATGTATTCAACTTTGGTATTAAAGAATATAGTTTTCTATTTTATATCAACTTTGGTATTAAATAATATTATTTTTTATTAAAAAAATAAAAAAATCTTTTTTTACTTAGTTTATATACTAAAGAATTCTAGGCCAATTTTAAGTATACTTTATCTTAGGATGTGATATAAAAACAGTGATATGACTCTCCACCAATTTTTTTGGGAACTAATTGGTTCTATCTAGGAGGTGGTCTGGCAAAAGTGAGACCCTAATCACTCATCATTTTGCTAGAATCACACCCCATCTCAGTTTTATTGGTGTATAACTATGAATGCTTTGCTTTCATAATTTTTTTTATAAAAAAAAAGATTTTTTACATTTTTTCTTGATGTCCTTTTATATGGCAAACCTTTCAACAACCATAAGATCTAATAAGTTTTATCAAATGACAAATGAAACTTACTAATTAGTTCAAAACTAAAAACAAAATTTAAACCAAGACTTCATGCTAGAAATATCCTAATCTATAGCTTAACTCACTCAAATAGTTAGTTAAATCCTCCTAAATCAATAACATGAACCAAATCTTAGAAGAAAAAGAGATAATAGGAGAAGAAGTCCTATATCCAATGATTTAGAAAAAGACAATCCTAAGAGATGTAAGAATTATAAAAGATATAATGATTCTTTTGATAAATCTAACCAAGATATTCATAGAAGAAATCATGATCATAAAAAAGAAATGAACTTTTAGATGAGTTAGACCAAAATGATGATCTAGATATGTGTAGTAAAGAGAAAAGACTTAAGAGGTTTAAAGATAAGGAACATATCCCTAATATGAAACTGAATGTGCTAACTTTTGATGATAATTATGACCATAAGGTTTACATATATTGATAGACTAGTATGTATGATTATTTTGATTGGCTCCAAATGCATGAGTAGAAAAAATATCAATTTATTAAGACTAAACTCATTAGTATTGCCTACAAGTTCCTTAGAAACTTAGGATAATAATATGCTAACAAAGATGAAGAGATATCCTAAACTTGAAGAATCCTTATGGTTAAGTTATATGACAAGTTTATTTCAATAACCTATAGTGCTAAATTTAGACAAATAATAAATATTTTCTTAAGGTGATAGATTCATTAAAAAGTACATTAATAAATTTGGAAATTATAAATTTAGATATGATATAGATGAATTCAAATAATTATTACTCTCTCATTTTAGGATAAGGTTAAAAGAATATATATAGATTGAACTTAACTTGAGAAATATTAATACTTTAGAGAAATCTTATTACATAACTAGAATGTAAAAAGGTAAAACTTATTATTTTAAGAGAAATAACAAGCTAGACCCTCTAAAGAGTATATACTCTCCTTTATGATGTAGTAGATGCATATCCTTTGATGTAATATTAGTTAAATAATAATCTCAGTAGATAAATTTACTATGATAACAAATATAATCAATACCAATAAAGCAAGAAGAAAGCATAGCTTTGTAAACCAATCAAATGACATGCTAGATAAATAAAAAGCATAATGTAAAACTATGATCATATAAAGTACTATAATGAACTAATAAAGATAATAATTACAAACAATGAACATGTATTAAATTCTAATTTTTTATATTTTTATTTAACTGCTGGCTTAGTTTTCTCCGAATAATTATTCATTAGATTAATCATAAATATAAGAACCTTAGTCGATATCCAACCAACATATGAGACAATCTTACCAAACCACCTTGCACATAGTATTATGGCTAGATATATGTATATAAGCCAACCTTGTCTTGAGGATAATGTTGTTGGGAAATAATTATATTTTATTTTTATTCTATGTACTTTTATCAAAATCATGTACAATCATGTCAAAGTTGATGATTATGTGATTCAATATTTTAGAATTTATTTCATGTCATTTTAATGCCATAATGGAACCAAACAACATATAATATTATTAAGTTGAACAAAGTCAGTAGCATGTCATGTTATAGTAATGAGAATGTCATAATAAATATTATAAATGTATAAAATATTACTAATATATTATATTACATGTTATTAGATTTACCTACCTGAATACAAGATGATTTTTTCTTTTTCAAATTATTGTTCCTTGATTTCTTATAATGTCATTTATATATACAAATTAACATATATTCTAATTAAACATGCTTAACAAGTGATTAAAATCATGTAAACCCTTTTGTAACCATTTAAATTATTGCATGGATAGTACTTGCATGATTTTCAAAATCGTACCATATGATCAACGACAACTAAGAATTTTGCACTATGTCGTACATGTACGATCTCATTATTATATAGTACGATCCACCTTATTCCTTCTTGCTCAACACGTCTGTTCATCCTAATCTACGAGTTTATTAAAGCTATTATATAATATGTTCATATTCAACACCTTATTAGTATATTTCTTATGATTATATTGTACGATCCATATAGTTGTACGATCTTGGAATTTCGTTAATAATCGTATTATATAATTAATCTTATCATACTAAATGATTTTATTATTTCTTTTCATTGAAGTCATTCAATATTATACTGTATTATAAGAACATCATATTATATGATTTAATTTTTTTAACTAGTATTTTTTTGAAAACCTTAAATAGATTGTATAACCATATGGTTTTGTACGATTATCCCCTTCCATACAAGAATAACTATGCACATTGTACTAGTATGATCCAAAAAATTATTTCGTATGATTAATTTCCATGACCATCACACAACTCTACTAGAAGCACATTGTGTTGTATGATGATACAAACATACTTGTATGACATGCTCCTATAACAAACCCAACACCTTCTCCTCCTCCTTTAGCAAACCCAACATTACTTAAATGAAAAATAATTTTAGAACTTACTTGGTCAGAGATGTTGGAATCCCACACAACTCACCCTGGATAACATGACAACTCTGTATTCCCTCAGTTTCTCGTGCACGAAGCAGCTCATAAGAGCAACCCAAGCTTCACTTAGACTTGGCTCCTCTATTTACTAGACTTATTTTATAGGTTGTGATGCAAGCATGTTCGAGATTAGATAAGGGTTTAATAATGAATTCATTAATGCAACAAGAACGACATTATCTTAAACTTTTTTTCCTGATCATTGTTACTAAGTTTCGACACTCTATTCACCCAAAAAAACTTTCGGTGTTGTTTTCATAAAACCCTTCAAAATATTATAGATCTATCTTCCACCTTCTAAAGTTCCTTCTATATTGATATTTAAAATTTGCAAATGTATCATATCAAAATCTGATATTCCTAAATTTACAAATTTATAATTTTCAATTGATTTTGAATTAAGCCAATTTTTTGTAATTATAAATTTACCTTTATGCAATCAACATTCTGATATTTACAAATCTATCATCTCCTAATTGGTTTTGACTTAAGCTAAAATTTTAGAAATTGTAATTATACCCCATGTAACATTTTTAATTTTATGAGTGTATCTAAATTTTTAAAAAATCACAATAAATTTTTTAGGCTTCTAAAAATTACAAACTCAATGTCATTGAGTTTGTCTCGAAGAGTTTTTTAATTGACATATTCAAATAATATTTTGATATTGTTAAAATTAATCACATTTTTTAAATTATTTTTATTATTTATATATATATAACATATTAAATTTAATCGTATCAACTCTCATTGGCTTGATTGTAGGGTTTCTTCTTATTTTTATTAGGATAAAAAGAAGAAATATTACACACATGATCAAGGTTTTCCAACATGGTGTAGAAAAATGAGTTATGCACTTGGTAAGTATCATGGTCTTTCTTTGAGATTTTTTTTCTTTTGCTTTTGAAAATATTAAGATTATTTTTTTAATAAGAGATGTATGGAAGGGAAATTTTTAATGTTATTTGATTGAAATAACTAAATAAATAAATAACGCTTCTAAATGATCAACATGGTGAGTACAAATACACATTGCATAATGCACTTAAGATTGCTATCAAAGCCCTAAACACAAATGATATGAGAGATATTAGTGGGCAACCCCTAGCCCCAACTTAGATGTTGACCAAGGTTTTTATGAATTTGTGTGACAATCATTTACAAAGTCGTGGACTAGTAAGTTTGTAAAAGACTAAAGACCATCAAACATAGATTAATGTGGTGACACACATCATGGAGATTTATAAACTTGAATGACAATAAGCATAGGATGAAACATTAACTTAAGTTTTTTTTTTCTATGTACAACTCTTTTAATTTTATTCTCATTCTAATTGTCATATTATGATTCTAAAGAAATATCTATGCTCTACATTAATTGAAATTGTAATTAAAGATTGTCATTATGTTTTATATTTTGTATTATTTAAAACTCTTTCAAAATAATCTAATTTACCTCTTTTTGAGTGTGTCATACTTTTGCCAAATATATGTTCCTTTTTAGGACAGAATTTTTTTAATTAAAATTTTATAGAATATTATTTATTATCAAATATATATTGTATAAATATAAAAATATTATTCAAATATATTTGTAATAATAAAATTATATGTCAATAATATCTATATACAAACACACAAATACACACACACACACATATATATATATATATTACACAAATATATATTAATATATAACTGGATTAATTTATTAGGAAACTAAATATTTTTATGAAATAAAATATCCATATGTATGTTTATCATTCTTCATGTCTCATATGTATGTGTTTATTTATTTATAAAAAGTATAAATGTGAGCCTTTTTTTTGCTTTATCCGTATGGCTGTCCCCCACTGTGACGTGGCGAATTGTCCAAAATTTGCCCGCTTTTTTAATGCTCTTTATGTGAGGTGGGCGACGTGGCTCGCATGCCACCAGGCTTCCTGCGATGATCGGACGGTTTGGGCCCTTCAGCTCGCATGCGTATTGCAGCACCACCTTCCGCTCGCGTGCGGGGGAGATTCTGCCATATATATGTTTGCACTGCCTTTCATTGAGCTGCCATCCTTCCATCAGCCTCTCCCTCGTCGGAGATGAATTCGTTGTCGCAGATGAGGTATGCGATTGGATTTGTTGAATTCTTCTTTTGTTTGAGTAGTTGCAGAGGAGTTTATTTTCTTTTTCCGATGTGCTGCTATAAGGTGAACTGTTTATCATCCTCTTCGTTTTATTGATTCCGTCGCTTTTGGATTTTGGTGTCCGGCAACTGCACGGTGTAGCACGATTTGAGATTGTTTTGGTTCTAGCCTATCGCACTGTGCTTGAATTTCTATTTTGCGGTATTCGGTAGTATTTCCATCTGGGGTTTTAGGCGCTGCTTTTTAGTGGTAGGGATCGGACGGTGACTTTTATTGGTGGGGGTCGTTGCTTTTTATTCAAATTTATTACAATTTTCAGGTGTTTGCGACGTTACTGCGGAGTAGATACGTGAATATAGTTAATTTGGCGTTGTCACTCCTGTATTTACTCTGAATTAAGGAACGGAAATTATTATCTAGACATGCAAACAGAAGAGAAATCTGGAAACTATTTAGTTGTACCATCCCAAATAACAGAATTTTGCTGAGGGGGTTTTTTTCTAGATAATAAATCGTTTTGCTTCATCCTTTGTTAATTTATCTGATAAAAAGGGTAATTTTCACCCTTCTCCTTTTGATGTCAAGTAAATGGTGGACATGCCTGGTTTTTTAATTGTTTGGTTTGCTTAATTTATTATATCTTTTTTGTTACTAAGTTCTGGAAAAGTATCATATCCAAATATTTTTGTGGTTGTATCTATCTATTCAAGCTGTTATAGATTTTTATGTCCATAAAAAGCAGCGTGAAACTATATTTCATCAGCCAAGCTTTGTGTACGGTTCAAGTCTATGTATGCCAAGGCATTGGGTAATTGTTGCAAAACTAGGGCCAAGTGATTTTTATTGCATTTTACGAAGCATGGGTATGGTAGAGAGGTATGAATTTTATATGACACAAATATGAATGCTTGACAAATGTCAAAGAAGTAAGATATGGATACTTTTGGTTGCCACAATTAAATATCTTAATAATAGATAAAGTCAAGAGGCATGAGATTCGCATTGTAAAATTGCATTCTAATAATCTATAGATCTACTATTTAAAATTTGTACTATTAAGTCATCATCATTATATATATTATTTAAAAATAAATTTCAAAATTTTTTAAAGCTTTTGTAATGTAAGTATTGTAAAACATGATAATTTTATTAACCATCTTTAGTTCAAAAAATGTGCTGAACAATAAAGTTATTTGTTACTTTAGTCTTGCATTGGATAATAAATTTATTCACAATGTTAAAAAGACTTGATTCTTTATTTATTTCTTTTTCTTCTTACCCATAAATGATTGTGTTTACATTTTAAATTATGTTATAGTATATATCATGCACATTGTATAGGAATTTTTTATTTCTATTTAACATATCAAATGGTACTGTTTTATCTGAATTTTTGTTTTTTTAATTATGATGTCACATGGTGTCTTATGCAGTGTAATATGTTATCATTTTTTTTATTATTTTATTTTTGTTCAACTTAGATATATGAATTGTTTTTGTAGACTTAATAAACTTTGAAACTATCTTTCAAGACATTTCGAAATGGTCTTCAAAGCACTGTTCAAAGCTTAGAATCATGAGTCTTCAAATTATTAGCTATCCGTGAAATCATCAAACCCATTCACATTCCGTAGCCACTAAATTTTAGGGCATTCCATCGTTTTTGCTACCAAATGAAGAAAAAGCTAGGTTTTCAAGCCTTTCTATCTCAATCACATTGTTAGATCATTGTAATCGTTACCAAGGTTTTAACTTGCACCATCTAACAATGGAAAATAATAAGAAAACGTGGATCTTAAGTGTTGTGAGTTGGAATTCTTTACCTTATAATAAGATGACTCTGCATTGGTGATAAAAAAAAAGTTGTTTCACCATTGTGTTAAAAAATTTGAATTGATGTTGGCTATAATTGACATCAAGAAAACTCGTGAAAACGGAACCCATTGTTGAATTGACAAGATTGTTGATGTTGAGTCAATTGTATGTGAGCATCCTTATCACTTGAAGTTATTGCATATTATCCACTTTCCATTGTTTGGGGACCATTGGTAATTGATTTGGATATTGCACAAGTGGAATGAAATTTGACTTTTAAAACTTATCAAGTGTAGCTTTGATGGCCTCTTCTTTTGGCTGAAAGATAGTTCATTTGTTGTGTAGGGTTGCTTTTCATTTTTATTGTGCTTTATAACATTTTCTACACTTATCTTTGGTGATCTCATAATTTTGATTTAATTTCACATAATAGTTAAAATTTTTAAATTGTTTATTACTTTTAAATTTCTATAAAGAACTCCCAAGGGATACCCACATGAATATCATCATTCATCTTCATTGAGTCATGTAACATTTCCTCACTTGTAAGAGTTATCCTTCCTTATGTTTGAAACTTCAACTATATATGAAATAAAGGCATGCATAGAAATTATTAAGATTTTTCAATTGAGTTTAGCATTTTATGCTAAGGTAGCTTGGATCATTAGGAAGTTATCTAAATGAATGACCAACCCTCATTCTATCTCTTCTTAAGTGGTGGTACCCTTACGGTTGAAAATTCTCCCTATAATTCTTTCATATACCCAACATTTTTGATGAGAAGGTCCTTATTTGTGTTATTTAAAAGATGTGTATAGAATTCCTAATATCAATTAAGAATTGTCGCATGTTTGAGTTTGCTTTTGTGTGGTAGTATAGTGGCATACTACCCGAAAACTTCACTTTGTTTTTTTTACCTTATAAATGGTTTCCATTTTGGTAAAAATACTAGTCATCCTTGTTTAAAGTTGAATATCTCAATGGCTTATGCTTTTGTGAATGAAGCTCTTTTATTCAATAGAAAGGTTCTCTTAGTCTTGTATTTTGTAGTTTCATTTCTTACCAAACATGAATAATTCTCTTAAGTGATTTTTTTTCTTCTTGACTTAGACAAGACCAATCACTATCACCCAAGTTGGCTTAAGTTATGGAAAAAAATATCCCTTCTCTTATGTTAGATAAGGAGGAATGCTATCTCTCATCTTTTATGTGCCAATGGTCTTCTTTTTTCTTAAGCTTCATTTTATAATGTTCAACATGTAAATGATGTTTTGATGAAGCTTAAATTTGGTGACTGGTTTGGAAATCAATCAAGGCACAAGTCATATATTCTTTTGATAAGAACTCAAAGTCATTTTGATTAGGTTGGACTGTGGCTTGCCCCTTAGGTCCTAGCCTTGTTATTTATACGAAAATCTTAATGTCAGTAATAAGATTGAATGCATCATTTTTTTGTTGATGGTAAGAGCTTAGTTTAGCTAATGAACAAAGAAGAGAAGTATAATAGGTGTAGTCTAATAAGACGATTAGGTGAATTTAATGAGCAAGCGAATACAACATCACACAGTGTATAATCGAAAGGAAGGGGGGATGGGACCATCTGGTTGAGGCAGTATCGATAATATTGCAACCTAAATGGCTCAAATGGCTTGTCATTTGGAGATTGGTTGGAGATGAGTTTTGTGCCATTTCTTTTGTCTTGAATATTGAGGATGTTGTATGTCAAAGAAGGGTAGCATTATGGACGTTTCCTACATCACTAGAGAAGATAATTACAAATTTTTGTTTACAAAGGTCATAGGAGTAGAGTGATTAAACTATCCATGTTTAAGAATACTACCCTTACGATTATATTAAAGTACTGCAATAGTGGTTATGGTGATTATGTTTTGTCCAAGACTTTTTTTGGAGGAGGTTTTGTAGGACACAAATTATGGTGGGGGATGGTGTAATAACTCAAATCTTTAATTTTGTATAAATGATAAATATGTATATGAGTATATGATATTAGTATTTTGATGGATGTAGAGATTATTTGAAAAATATTGGAGATATCATTGAAATGTTCAATTTTGGTCATGTTTCGAAAAAATATGCCAATTTGAAAGTATCTTAGAATTGTGATTTGAAGATATCATTAGAAAGAGACCTTTTTGAGGAATTTGGTAGTAATAGTTTATAAAATTTTAGAATCATTTAGAATTATTGTAAAATTTTAAAGTTAAATGATGATTAAGGAATTTCTTATTTAAAGACATGATATTTGGGTAATTTGTTTTAAGTAGCTAAAGGGATAAGGAGCTTAATGGATGGGGAAAAAGTGTATAAGAAGAGAAATAGAGGAGAAGAGGATTTAAGACAATAGTTGGAGCTTGAGAAGAAGACCAAAGAGCTTCTGTAGTAAGAAAATCCCACTGCTATAGTAGAAGGAGAACAACAACAAAGCTTATAATAGTTGACAAGGGCAAGGAGCGAATTACACAAGTGAGAGTGTGAAAACTGTGGACAAGCTTTTAAGGGTGTAGGAAGTCCTACATCGACTATTGAAGGAGAGATCTTAGTAATTATATGGGATACCATGATTTAAGATGTTGAGATGAATTTTGGGGGCAAAATTTATTTGGATCTCAAGAAAACTTTATAGTTAAGCATGTTATGGTGATAGTAAAGTATTAGGATAAGTGACCATGGGAGAAAAATCCTTTGAGAAAAGACTTGCTTGGGTGATTTGTTTGCAAGGTCTTCTTGCTTTGATCCCTTATCGGTAGACCTTATTTTTAAAGTATTAATAGTGGAAGTCGAAATGTGAGAAGTGGCGAGAAGCAAAAGGAGGAGGAGAAGATAGTTTTTATCGAAAGGAGATTGAATTTCTCAAGAAGATTCCCTTAAAAGGATTTTTGAATTTAATGAAGTTCTGATTCACAGAACTCTTTGAATTCTTCTGAATTTACTTCAATTTTTTTTTGAGTTCATTTTGAATTATTCTAAATTATTTCATACATCATTCACACTGTTTTATATAAAAGTTAAAATAAAATATTTAATTATAAAAGAAAAAATATTTGATTTTGACTAAGAATTTAAAATTCTTAAAAATTTTGCATCTGCTCACACCATTTTGATAAGTCATCATTGTGTTTATGAGTTAAGCTTTAAATATTTAACATTTTTTTAATAAACTTATTTAGTATAAAATAACTTTATATGTAAAAAATAAGTCATGTATTTTAGAAGATGGTGAATTAGTGGTCATCAAAGTACTTTGAAGTGTTTAGCAAGTTTTAAGAATTGAAATCATGTATATCTAATTTGAAAAAATTTTCTTTTTGTTATGAAATAGAATATTAGTTTGTAGATTATAAGATACATTTTCATCTTGGTTTAAAATCTTAAAACATTTAATTGTTCAGTCATCTCATTGATTTAAAAAACATATAGGATTCCATTTTTTTCAATCATTTAATCCCTTCAAATGCTTTTTAAATTATTTCTTAATTTAAGAAATATAAGATTCTATTTTTTAATTATTCTTTCTCTGGTTATATATTATTTATGCATCCTTATCAATAGATCAATTGGTTAACTTTGGTTAAATTAGAAAAAATAATTTTATTAAAATTTAAAAATAAAAAAATTACTGTCACATCTCTAGCTTGTGTCCAAGTGCAAACTCTTAGGTCGAGAAAGCCCGAGTGTGTACTTGCATGCCTCGAGTCAAGAGAGTTATAATCAAATTGGGTCGAACCCAATCTTGGAAAGGCTACAGTACTAAACTGGATGGGATAAGGGAAAAGATCGAACCAGGGAAGCACTCGAACCAAGTATGTGTATGGGTTGGGTCGGATTCGTACATGAAATTTCCTGTAAACATTGAGTATGCCTAGGTGATGAAATCCCAAAACAAGGGAGGAACCAGCCCCAGCTCGACTCAAATATTACACCCGCACAAATCCTTGTAAAGTGAAAACTCTTTTGATAATTGACAACATGGGACTAAATTGTTCAATGTCATTTTGCCTTATGCAGACGTAAATCATCAGTATCTGATCACACATTTTTGAGATTGTATGGCAGTGATCGCGTCCAACATTTCAGCATCAAAAGTGTGTGGCATTCCTTACTATCTGATCTTCGATCGAATAGTAATTGTTTCATCCGCTGTAAGCAATTTATCTTTGCTTGACATCCTATGGCTGTGATCTTGTCCGACTTCATCAAACGACTTTGAGTGTTTCCTTGTGAAATATCTATCCTTGAATTGTGCGGCTCCCATTAATCTCGTTGGAATTTTATGACTGAAATCTAATCCGACTTTACTGTTGATGAATCCAATGATCCAGATCTCACTCAATGTGATTGGAAGGCCAAGATCAAATCCATCTTCATTAGATTGTCCATAACTCTTCCATTTTTAATGCTTTTGATCTAACAGTTCAAAACTTATTCGATTTGATCCAAAAACTTTTGTCCATCCTGCTTAACAGCTGTTTCACTAGCTGTTATATGTGTTGTTGCATTTAACCATTTTGGAAGAATTTTTTTAATATCCTTTTAAGCTTTTTGGTAGTAGATTTTGAAACAGTTTTGTATTTACTTTTCAACTTTTAATGATCAAAATTTTTCTATATGAACCAACCATTATTTATGGAATGAGTTATAAATGTGTAAGTTTTTAATAGCTCAAAAAAGGGTTGCATCATATTCTATTAGTGTAAAAAGAACTTCTTCGACTATTTGAAATTTCAAATTTTTCTAACTAAGCCTAATTCTTCTAAGTTTTTATTTTCTCAATTATCTTCATAATTTTGAACTTTTTGTACCTTTTTATATTCAACAACAAACTTAGAAAACTTTATATGTTTATATCAAAAATTTATTTCTTGCTGTGTTTTTCTTTTTTCTTTTGGGTTGGATGGTTCTATATTTGCAAAAGCTTGAGTCTGGTTTGATCTCGTAAAAAATCAAGTTGGAGTTGAGCTCATAATAGCCTGGGTTATAGTTGAACCCAATAAAGTTAATAGGTTAAAGGTGAATCGTAGGAAAAAGACCTTAAGTAGGTTGGAGGTGAATCGTAACAAAAAATCTCAAATTGTAACTTTTATTAGTAGGGTTTTCCGACCTTGATTGGTGATGGATGTATGCTTTAGTTTGAATTAAACCATTAAAAAATTTGGTATACCATTTTAATTTTAATTTTAATTTTTTTAATCATAAAAATTATAAATTAATATATTTATAAGTCAAAGTTCTCTACAAAATTAAAATTATTTTTATAGAGTTTTTAAAAAATAAGTACAATTCTAAAATTAGCAAAAATAGCTTAGAATCCACTATTCATCACCTCTTTTGGGATTTGTACACTCGTTTTTTCTTCACATTCCATGCTCATGCTCTGTGCCATGTAGCTTTGTGGTTGCGCGTTCACACACGTGGGTGTTGTTCTCTTGCGCAGATAGCTTACCACGATGGTGCAGTAGGTGCACCTATCGCACGTGTGCTAAATGTGCATGTGGTAGGTGGTTAACTGGTGCACGTGCACTTGTTTTGCTCAAACTCACGTGCCTGTAGCGTCTCTCTGCATGACACAGTGTGTGGTTCTACCACTTTGTACTGTCAATTTTTGTCATTTTTTGTCGTTTTATCAACCCTCTTGATTTTTTTCATTCATTTTGGATTCTACGAGTCTGGAAGTGATCTTTTGATCTTTGTGTTAAGATGAGATAATAAAAAAGGATAATATTTTAACATAGTAAGACTATCATGTCTTCTATGTTTTAGATGACACGTGTTACAATGGTGGGATTTTTATATAATTTTTATTATTCTTCACATTTCATATATTTCATTTCAATTATTCACTATTTAATTTCTTTTTTTCTAATAATTTTTTTCTTTAAATCTTATAACTTAAAGAATAATATATATATATATATATATATATATATATATATATATATATATATATACATACATACACACACACACACACATATGTATATATATATATATTTGGAAAAGGTTTAAGATAGTTATAATATGAAAGGCTAAGATATGACTTTGAGAGTATTATTTCTTTGATTTGATTTAAAATTTGTGTTACTTGATTTTAAATTGATTTCACCTTTGAAAGGAATTAGGAATCAAAAGAAAGCAGTTATATTACTTTGTCCTATAACTTGTGTGTAGTACATTGAAATTTGATTTATGATGCATTAGGTATAGGATGCGTGATTAAAGTACAATATGTCAGACTTATTGTATAAGATGTTTAAACCAATGTATTATACTTGAGGAGAGAGAGAATGATTGTAACACCCCTTACCTGATATTTGTGTATCTTACATTCAAATTCTACATACAATGTCTTACTTGACATGCAATATACTAGGATCAATGTATTATACATGACAGCTATAACACTTTTTACCTGTAGTTTCACACCTTACAACCAAATTCAATTTATAATACATTGTAGTCGATGTACTAGATGTAAATAGAGAGAAGTTGACAAATAAAGAGGAAAATGAAGCTTGAGTAAAATAAGTAATTTATGAATATTTCATGTATAAAAAATAAGCATTTTATAATAAAAAATGTACTATTTTCTTTTGTAGATAATAAAAGACAAAAGAAAAATGATGGATAAATAATCATTGAGATAAGGTTATAAGAATATGATGAGCTATCTTATGATATGAGATGATAAATAAATAATATGATTTTCTTATGATATTATCTCACAATCTCTTGATATGATAGAGGTAAGATTGGTATTACTAATAATTAGTGTGGGTTTCTGTTGAGTGATTGATATCCGACATTTTTCTCAACTATCATTAGTAATTTGTGCATGCCTTAAGAAGCTAAATTCTATTATTGTTATTACTTTGTGCAGTGTGATAGTAGGAAAAGATCATATGATTGAGATTAAAAATTAGCTATGATATATCTATGAGTTAATGTTTAGATATATGATGATATTACATAGAAATGTAACGATATGGGATTTCACAAAGTGGATATAATGATTATTTAAGGAAATTAATATTTATTTTAAAAAATATCAAAAAATAAGAAATATAAGATTTGAAAAAAATAACAAGTGATGAAAAAAGAGAAAAACTATATGATAAAAGATATAAAATATATAAAATATCATGACATATGTGTGTACATTTGTGACATAGTTTTATAAATACTTATCAGATGTTATATATATTTGTTATTGTTTCTTTGATATTTATGAGTTATTTCTTGTTGTATTTTATTCTATTTTATTATTTATATTTATTAGTTTATTTGTAGAATGTCATGTTTATTATATGTTGGTATTAAAGGTCAAGATATTGATACACATAGAGTTATGTGAACTTAATAGCATATGATATGTTTCACAGGGTGAGTGAGCTATGCAGAGCTTTGTGATAAGTTTTGTACGGGATATTTTTGTTATTTATATATTATATGTATATGGAGAAATATGTGGATATTTGCATAGGTGTATAACATTTATGATAATATTTGATATATGAATATACATTGTGCTCATAAGGTTTTTATATACTTTGATGTGTCTTAATATTTTTTGCTTGTATGTATTATCGAGCATTAATAAGGGGGATGGTTGGGTTGAAAATGATAGGCTGGAACAATCTGTTGATGGTCACCATGTGCTCCGTTTCTTCTTTTAGTCCTAATTGCTTGGAAGTAATTGTTGTCGAGTACAATACCATTAGAGGGGACTATGGTGGTCCAAGGAGATAGGAGAAACAAAATTATTGGTTGCAAGGGAATCTTGGGGTAAGTTGTAGGAGCATGCTTAAAAGTAGTGCATAAAGGGCATGCATTGAGCTTTTAACATTAATTGGAATATGATGGAAGGTACCCCCATATTTGATAAGGATTGTGAAGAGAAACCTAGAGGTGGAATCCATCTTAATGCATAGCCTTATAATGGTGAAGTGGCATGAGATGCTATGAGCTAGTCCATATGATTGGGATACCATTGTGACTACAAGTTCAAATTGGGATCTTAGACTTCTGAATTGTAGTGGCAAACTCAAGAATTTGATCCAAAGAAGAATTTTATGAATGAATCCTTCTAGAGATATATATTGCCATTCAACCTTTGAAGGATTATGGTATGACTTCGTATGGTTATACATTGGATTGATGAACAATTATGTTGTGCATTTCACTAAAATGAATCTCTAATGTAAGGCAATGACTTCTAAACTTTATTTGGAATGTTTGTTGTTAGTGTCAACAAAGTGTGCATATGATGGCCTTTTATTAGTTGTAGTAGCCAATAAGAGGGCGTTTTTGTTTAGATTTGTCATCTAAATTCTCTTCTTTGCTAAAAGACAAATATTTTTATCTAGATAGAACTCAACATTTTGGGAAGAATTAAGTGTTGTGCAAAAAGCCCCTTCCAATTTCCAATCGACGTGACATTGAGCTTAGGTGGGCCATTGACCTTATGGTGTGATCCTATGCATTGTTCCTATTATACTATTGCATAACTTGTTGATTGCATCATATGATTCATTCAAAGTTCACATCACTTGGCTTTGATTGGATGATTAATTATTTTGTAGGGAGCCCAAAAATGGCGAAGTGGAAGCTTGCAATTCTAAAACCTATTCCCCAAACTTTTTTAATTTATGATAGCCTCACAAATGTATCATATTTCATTCCAAAATCTTTTCTAATACAAATGGACTCCTAATTAACAAATTCTATTGAAATTAGACTTAAATCTTGAAGAATGTTCTTCCAAACTCTTTTCTATAATATTTCCTTTTGTTATCCTCACCCTTCTCTTCTTAAACTCTTCTCTAGCAACAAGATTCTTCTCCTTTATTAGTTGAATCAATTGGCCTTCCCCTCTCTCATTATGTTAGAAATCCTACCTTTTCTTAGGCAATGGATAATTTATATTATATATGTCTATCTATATATATTCATGCATGTACATGCACATTTACATGGATACATATACTTATACATATGTAGCCACATTCATGCATGCATACATGCGTGCGTATTATTTTTGTGTGTATTTATTAAACATTTCCTTATATTACACTTCCAAAATAGATGATGCTTTTAAAAAACAACCGCCACTTGATTTGTCTCATTTAGATTTTTTGAAAAATAGTCTAAAGTTTGATCTACTTAAAATTTTACTATAAAATTTGATATATGTATACAAACTACATTGATAAAAACTCATATGTAGCACTTTTTTTTATAACATTTAAATTCTCTATATGTTACACCTTACTTTTATCTACTTGCTAGTAATGTTAATCATTTGTCATTTATTAGGTTGCTCTTTCAATGGAGGCTAAAACTTACGTGGAACATCCGACATAGAGTATAAAAGCAAACTTGATCATGAAAGTCAATTGAAAGAGTTTTATTGATGATTTGGTGTAATAAAAGGTTAGCTACATATCCATTATGCCATTTGATTATTTATCACATTGATAAAGACCACTTCATTTTGAAACATGTGGGAATTTGCCTTGAAGTTAACCCCAAATTCTTTTAATACTCCAAAATAATTTTTAGTGGGTTATGTTTTTCATAATGAGGAAAAACTGCTTCAAATTCAAAAAAGAAAAAATGAAATTTTCAAGCAAGTCAATAGTAATGAAATTATATAATTTGTAGGCTTTTATAGAACAACCATTATGTAGCTACATATTTCTTCTATCTTTATAAGGAAATGAAGTATTCTTCTTAGATTGCAAATGCTTTGCTAAGGATTACCCTACTTCAAGGTCTCAATAGTCCATGAAGCAAGTGTAATGGAGGTGTAGTAAGTTTGGAAATGAATTAAAATATCTTAATTCTTTTATTGCATGAATTAAAGTATTAAAAATAATTTATTATGTTAGACAGGGTTGCACATCCTTGATACAAAGCATATAATGCAAGGGTTATATAGATGTAACCACCAATCAAAGAGTTTGTTAATCGTTATTTAGATGTTAAACATTGAGCTTTCTAAAGACATTTCTTTGGCTTTATTTCTAAAACTATACCTTATCATGGTATTTTTGATTATTTTGCAAAAAAAATAATAAGAATCTTGACATTTGCATGTTCTTTTTTTTTAAATTAAGTCAAATTATATTATAAAAAATTCTAGGAGATTCATACAATAAATTGTGCTTAAGGATGAGAGTCAAGTCGTGAGGGATGGGCATACCTTTCGGCATATAAAATCATTTGGAGAGGCAGATGTAGTGACCCAATCAGCCATTATGTTGCCTTCATGAAATACAAGAGAAAGATGGTGGCCCGCAAAGGACTTCTTCATGCAAAATCACTCTTATGTGTCTTCACTACCATGGCCAATGTATTAGTTTTGTGGTTTATCCTTTTTTAAACAAGATAGATTTATTTATTTAAGATAATATATCAAAAGGTGCTAGCTTCTAGCATTGCTAAATATAAAGCTAACATGCTTTCTTTTAAGTAAAATGCCTTTTAACATATTGATTCTTCTCAAGCATTAGTGAGTTGAAGTTTGATGTATGCTTTCTTTAAGGAATTTAAGGGCAATGCTCATATATTACTAATATTGGGAGATTACAAAAATGTAGTTTGGGGGGAAGCTACAAGGGAAAAAAAGCATTGCTATTGGTATTACATATACTGCATCATTCAAAATAGAAAAATATAAAAAATCTTCTCAACAAAGTCTACAGATATAAAATCATCAGAACAAATTTAGTTAAGAAGTTAAAGACGGGAAACTATAGATGACCATCAAAGCAAAGAGAACTAAAAAATAATGCTAATATCTATTGTGGTTCCACAAAGAAGTATTTATAATGTGAAAGTTGAGTTTTTGAAAACATTGTTGGTCTTATCTCTCCACTGGTAGTAGATCAATGAAGTTATGACCAACTTATTCCTAGGGTTAGTAGTTGGTGTGTAGTAGAAATGATAGAGAAAAACCAATTCATTGTGCTTGGCATCAGGGCATTCAACTACCCTAAAGAAGTTCAGTTAGGAGGAGGACAATTATGTGAGTAATTATGGCAACTTAATTAAATTGTGATGCAAGTCACAGCCCATAATTTCAAAAGTTGTATGTTTGTATTTTTCTAGTCGCCCAATTTAGCCAGAGGAGGAGGAGATAGCAACAATGTGGCTGACAATGATGTGAGTGATAATGGAAGCAATGTCTATTAACAAGCTTAATTAAATTGTGATGTGAGTCCACCACCCATAATTTCAAAAGTTTTATGTCTAGTCACCCAATTTAGCCAAATTTGAAAAGCCTTGTTTATAGATTTTTAAAAATCTGTAGACATTACATATTAGTGGATGTCAATGAGCCAATGTCCTAGCTTTTTCTTTTAAACTTTTAAAAGACATAAGATGTTTAATAAATAAATAGCTCTTAAGATTAATGATATATTTTATAAGCTTGTAGTGAGTTAAGAATATTATCTGAACATGTTATCCTCTAAATCCAAACATACAAATTGAATAATTTTTTAGAGATGAAATAGTACTTAAATATAATTACTAATGAGTCCACTTTGTAGAAGATTGTGGCACTAATTGAGTAAGCTTGTAGGGTTGGTTTAGATAGTTTAGGAATGTTAAATGTATGCCACTTAAATATCTTTGTTGGGATATCTGAGTTATTGGAAATTTTCTTGTAAATAGGGGTTAGGAAAAAAAAAGTTTGTGGAGACTATTAGAGAAGAATTGACATGCTTGAATATTGAAAAGGAGTTATTAATAAATAGAACACAATAACATAAAACAATTTGTATAGCCAACCCCATTTACTTAGAATTTTTGTTGTTTATGTAAACAATTAGCATGAGCTCTAATATGCTGCAATAGGAAAAAAATAGTAACATGGAATTAGTCAAGGTTTTGGTTGGAAAAATCCATTTTTGTCCTTTAATCAATTTAGTTTGTTTTCCTTTACTTCACTCCTCTGACAAGAAAATACTGGGATTCTGAAACTCTCTGACAGACAAATTGAACTTTGTCTGCAAGAAATGCCCAATTGTACTACAACCTTTTACAAATGATGTGATGCCATTTGCCAGTCTCACAATTCAATGTTTATGCAAATATAATTGTTATTCCTATTTCTGATAGCCTTGAAAACATTGAGGATCATCGGCCTTTTGGAAGCATCTTAATGCAACTGGAGTCTGCTGCAAATTTGTGGAAAATGTTCTTACTTGATCATTGGTATATGTCCATTTGCAAAAGGTAGGGAAAGAACGAAGTGTTTACCCTAGCCTTAGGTTGTCTGTTTTCTTTCCAATTGTTTGTTGCTGTGGGGGGCTTAATTCAAGATCAATTGATTCTGGACTATGGGACCCGATTGGTGTAGATGCTCCAGTGAAGCATCCAGAAGCATAAACCTGACAATCAATCCTCATGTTCAGCCAGTACGTCGAAATTCTAGCCTTGGTGTCATGAGATGATTTAGATTAACCTGGCAATGAAATTTATTGGAGGTAGTGATACCTTGCTTGATACATACCTTTTCACGTAGTTCCATATTTTCTTGGCGACAGTGGTTCACCATTTTGTAGAGTTCCAAGTTTTCATGGTGTAGGAGGCTAACCTGGGACACATTGCAGACTGTTTTAGTGAGATTTAAAAAATAGTTGTGTGGTTAGGAGCTACCTTATGATTTAGTTCTTGAGTTTTCTTGATTAATATTTGTTCCTGCAAGAATGATCAATAGACTACCGCAGTATTCAAATTGACAAATGTGAATATCCTTGCAAAGTTTTTTTTTAATACCTTCTTTGTTCTTATCATTCGTAAACTTGCTTCTAGTTGAGACTCCATGCTTTGTAGTTCTTTTATGCCTAGGCTGTTAATGTTCTCTCCCATCAGCTGCCTGTTATTATGCTCATGGTGCCCCAAGAAAAAGATGTTTTAGCTTCCAAGGACATAAACAAGTTAAAATACTATAAGTGAGGGAAATCTGTGGTTGACAATATCCACGTAACTTTTACAGTTTTCTTACTATGTGTGCTTTATACATGACTTATCCATTTTTGTTTCATTTATGTTCATGGAAACCTTATGCTTAGTAATAATATATGCTTCTTGCAAACCTGATATTATTTTTTGTCACAAGTGCTATAGGTTGAACTGTTAATTTTAACATAATAATTTGTTCTGAGCATGCAGATTACCTAATTGGACATATTAAGAAGCCCTGAACCGAACTTTTGACATGGACCAAAGACTTTGTTATGTATTAATTCCAGTAATAAAATCCTCTAGTGTCATAATTGTGACTGTGTGTGTGTGCATATATTATTTAATGTGCACCTTAATGTTTTTATGGTCAAATTTTTCTGGTTGATTTTTGTTTTGGCCTCAGGAAGTACTGTGTGTGTTTGTGGTGAATAGTCTTGGGAGTTTGTCACAATAAGCGCCATACGCTATGCGCTTATCCCTAAATAGAAATATGTTATGTAAGTTATTGATGAAGTTTTCTTGTTTAATTTTGAAGAACTATCTCTTGGGCTAATGCCTACTAATCTCCCATGCAAACTCTATATCTGAAAATTAATTGAAAAAAATAAAAAGAAAATTAAAAAATTATTTGGCGAGTGCTCTGCTTTTTTTGGTTTTTTACTCTTTAGGCACCTTATGAGATGACTTGGACTCTTTGTAAGCCATATTGTCATAGATTTCTTTTATTGAACTTTTTATTCTGTGATAAAAATATAAGTCTAATATTTCTAATGGTTCTTTATAGATATTGAAAGAGTGTATCTTGTTAAGTTCACTCAACTTTAATTATTATGAGAATTGTCGGTTGAAAAGCTGATCATATATGAATGTGATTTATTATCCAAACACTTCAGTGGTAATCATGCTTTGCCTTTTTTTTCAAAACTTGTACTTATTTCTAAAAACTGCTGTATTTAGTGACATGTAAGAAACAGATGTCTTGCCTTGGATGTATATTGTTGGATAAGAAAATTTTATTTGTGCATATTCTTAAGTTTGAGAACACCCTAAATGTTAACTAATATGATTATGTTGATTTTGTGTTAGTGCATTTTTATCACAGTTTTGACAGAGTTATGTTACTCTGTATAAAATTACAATGGTTAAACGAATAATTTTGAGTTAATGTGTGATCAATTGTCCAAGACATTGTCATCCTTTTGTAGTTAACTTCATTAGAACACTACATACATATTGGTTTCTTTTCTTTTGCTAAACATATCCTAGTTTTTATTTATAATTTCCAAAATTGATGATGATAACTACTTGTCTTTATTTTCTTTTGAATTGATAATTTTGGTGCATTCATGGGTCAACAGTAATTACCTTTGATTTTCTTGCAAGTAATGCAGTTGCTGTCGTAAGCTTGTTGCTTCCCTTTGCCAGAACTAGCAGGAGATCAAAAAGAAATCTGTTAGATTATGATGTGCTATATTGCAAAATTATGTAAATAAATAAGACATGATATCAATCATCAAGAGGAATTCCACATTATTAGTTTGTCAAATATTGCGAAGGAAAATTTGTCGTGACCAAGTTACTTATTAGTTATTGACTTCAATTTTGGAGCTTACTTGTGGAAGATGTAGATTTATGAATGTGTGCAAATGAAAAAAGATCTTATGAATCTTTTATTAAGTTTTTACATGGAATGGAAGGGTGATTTTCAATTAAAAACAACCTAAATGAGGTCAATTGTCAAGTAGAACTTTCAAATAATTGGTGCTTCAGCTAGTATGTAGGAATGCCTTTTTTCTCTTGCTATTGATTTGATCTTTAGAGATGCCAATTGAGCCTGTATATTTAAGTGCAATTTATGTGAATGGATAAACACATATTCTATAATCTTGCAAAGTTTTGTTTGCCACTACATTAAGTTTTAGAGTTACATGAGATTTTAGGTCATTGTTTTGAATTCCATGATTTTAAATCATTAATCTGCTCCCATTGTCAAGGTGAGAGTCTAGCTCATATGTTAGAGATTGTTCAAAGTTCAGATTGAATTTTTACTATAATGGAGCTTGAATCAATGTGATTGAGTAGGTTCATGAACCAAAAAATTGAATCAAGCTATAGTGTGAACCTATTTCAGGCCATGGTCATATTGTTTCAACATGACTCGAAATTAAATTGTTTATATGTGTATATTATAAGAATGCTTGATTAGGGATAATGTATAAATTTATGAAATTATGATGTACATTTAATATGTTCTAATAAACTTATTTATGTCCTATTATTTGGCCAAAAAATTAATTGTAGGTAAAGTCATTTTTTGAATCGAATCAAACTGGAACCCATAACCTTTGAGCTGTGCATAGTTTGAATCAAACCTTTTTTTACTCAGAAGGATGTGTTTGATCGTGCTCAAATCTAGCACCTTCTATCACATCTTAAACCACGATTAAATCATTTCAAGATTGAATTATTAATAGCCATATATCCATGTTATGATATTTTATTTCTCTATATTGATGCATATGTGGGCTTAGCTTAGAAGCCTTCTTTAATAGGATCATAATGGAGTTAAAAATCATTTGTATTTTTCAAAAAATATTTATTTTCTTATAATTGGTGGAATACTTATCAAATTTTATGATTTTTTTATTGGATGCCTTCAAACTTAAATTTTATTTGATGTCCAAACTATTTATTATGTAAATATGTGAAAAGATAAATTGTAAATAGGTCTTTGATTTTTACATAATTATGTTTACCCCTCAAGTTTAAATATAGCTAACAATTTCATTAGTTTCATAAATGCAATGAATAGTTCCCTTACCTATACCTTAGATATACTTCAAAATAAGCCATTTAGGTCCTGATCAATCAAGTAGATTTGTATTGGGAGTGCAATTTAAGAAAAAAAAGATGGGTTAAAGATCTAGTTGTATTTAGGTAATGTGTTAGTTTATCTAGCAAATTTTAAAATAATGGATCGTACATATCCAATTAAGTTAACATGACAATTTATCTACAACCCTTTATTAGTTTAGCTCATTGCTTTATAGATGATATGTTGCACTCAATTTAGCTATATAAAATATATGAAAATAAATTTTTTTTCGGTTTGCATCATTCTGTGTGCAAATTCATAACTTTACTTTTATATGCATGTAAATTGCATAAGGATATTTTCATTCCTTGAAAAGAGTTTAGTAGTATTATCTAAACTAATGAGCTTTATTAGGAATATTGGGATATTAGAAATGATTTATTAAGAAAAGGATAGTAATATTAGTTAAAAAAATATTTTCAAAAATAACTCAAATGTTTTTGCATTATTTTTTTATAACTATATAATATTTTCCTTATTTATTTATTTCTTTTTATGTTCATTCAATTTTGCTTATTTATAGGATGTTGTCTTAAATAATAAACATATATGTTTTGCTCCAACATGACTTGAGCTTGATGCTTGCCATTCTCCAACAAACCTTTCCCCTCCTTTTGATCTCTCTCTTTCCTGCCATCTCTTGCCCTCGCCCTAATCTCTTGCCAATCTTAGTCGTAGAGATCGCCACACTTTGCTAAGGATTTAGTTGTTGAGATTGCCTCATATTCTCCTTCCCTTTTGCAATTGTTCTCTTTAGTCCTTGATTTTGCCACATGCTGCTGCACTGCCTCTTATTGTTTGTAGTATAAAAGCTCATCTTCTTGTTTTTAGCATCTTTTGATTTGTGTTCAATTGATTCTTATGTTACCTTCTTGTAGTGCTTGTTAATGGCACTCATTTTCTCTCTCTGAAACAAATCCTTCAAACTCAATAATATTAACTTTCTCTTATGGTCTTGGACATTTCTTTTTTTGTTAGATTCATGGAAAACTTCATTACCTAAACTCTAGTGCTTGAACCAATGGGCACCGCCAATTCTACATCTTTTAAAAGCCATGCTTATAGATGTCAAAAATTGTATTACTACATCAATCTTAGCCATCTATTCAACAAAACTTGATAACTTCAAATCATTCATTCTAAAGATCTTTCATCTCCCCGCATGCCTTAAATCCTTAAAGGCTTACTGCTTCAAATGCTTTTAAGACATTTGAAATCCTTTTTCATCTTCCCAAATCTCTCCAATTAAAACCTTTGAATGCTGGAAACTGTTTCACTTCTACATCTCTTTATTGTTCTTGCACCATATATATTGCCCATCATCTTGTCTACTTTGCCTTTGATGTTTCAATATCATCTTCTTACTTGCTGGCTGCAATTTTTGCTTTGTGGAGATCGACAAGAGTAGGGGAGTTCCCTATCAGAAGATGGTTCCCACTTGCTTTCTCAATTTCTTTTCTTTCCATTATTTACCTTTGAATTGGCCTCATAGGTCATACCTTATGCTAGCTTTTTGAGTGTTATACTAATGCTTGTCTTAAATTTCTTTTGCTTGTTTTCTATAATTAAAATGAAATTATGTGAGAATTTGTTCAGGATTTAGATTTGCAGTATTTTTGCATTATTGATATGTTTTAATTAACTATCCTCTTCTTCCTCTTAGCTTTTTGAGTTTTGTACATCATATTGGTTCAAAATTTCTTTTTGTTTTTTATTAAAAAAACTATATGAGAATTTTGATAATATGATTGGGGTTTAGATTTATATTATTTTTGTCATTATTGGTATTTTTAATGAATTAGTTTCTTCCTTTTCCAACTCATCTTTTGGAATATTGTTGAATACATGGATGCATTGGTTTTAATTTAGATGATTTCCTAAGACATTTAAATCAATTAGGCATATTGAATCTATATGTCAGGTGCATCAAGCTAGCATAAATGATTTATTTCTCAGTAGTCTACAATTGCTTTATGGCTTCAAATGTTTCTTTTTTTTTGTTTCTAAATAAACAATGCCTTAATTGGTAATTCCTTTCTTCCTTATAGTGAAAATTGATATAGGTTATGTTTGATGTGGCTTTTGTTACTGGAAAGGAGTTTTTGAAAGGATATTTTAAATTATACTTTTGAAAAAATATTTTATATGATAGAAAAAGAAAAAATTATGAAAGTTGATATATTTTTTATGTTTTGAAGATTGAAAAGATATAAGCTCTTTTTATAAGCCTCTAACAAACAAAACCATAGTTTAGTAAGTCATGTTTTTTAATCCATTATTTTAGAAGAAATCTAGATAGGCTTATAAAATTGTTTTTTTCATTCTATGAAATGCAATAAAATTGTATTTGATAAAAGATCAAAAGTTGATTCTCATAATAAATATTAAGTAGAAATCTTTTGCAACTTTTGTGTTAACCATAGTCAATAATCTCCTTTAATATGGATTCCATTGGGATTGAATCCTTTTGATGTAATGTCATTTGAATTAGATGAGAAAAGTACAAAAAACTTTATTGAATCGATTATCCTTTTCCTCTTGTATAAAATTTTATAGGAACTTATTAACAAAAGTTGAAGTATTTTTTTAGAAGGGTTTCATATATAATTTTTATCCTAATTTGGTTTCATTTTCATTCTAAAAAAATATTTATAATTGTTGATGTATTTAGTATAGCTTATTGTGTTCAATTTCTTTTCATACATGCATTGCACATGTAATTTTACTAATATACCAAACAGTAAGCCTCTAATTATGCAATTCTTATTTGGATATCTAATAATCTTAAACTTATTATCGTACTTCTCATTATGATTCAGAAAATTACGAAAGTATGTAAGACTTTCTTTGTTTTGGATACTTCTACAATGATAATTTCTATTTAGTATGCTTTTTCTATTTTGATATCTTCTCTTTATAACATGAGACAAATATGCCCCTGTTCATTGTAATAACTTGAAAAAACAAGCGAGGCAAACTTCTTCAATAATGACCTTTTACCATTGATTCTACCACTTAGAAAAAAAATGAGTTATTTGTAGCCAAATTCTCTCTAATCTTCGTCTTTTGTTTTAGTCTAAGTTTATTTTTATGGTTGATTCTACTCTATACCAAATATCTAGAGAACTCTGTTACGTATTTTTTGGGTTATTGAATTCCCTACTTAGTTCTTTCATGCTCCTAACCATACTTACTTGTTACCAACACTGCAAAAGATCGTAGTAATTGTGGTTGTGATGATCATAATGAGGTTATGTTTGCAACTCCTCACCCTATCAACACAATTAAAGAACTAATAAATTGTTGTTCGAAAAAATTTGGAAATCAACATCTTATTCATCATGTTTTTTATTTCTACTTTTGATCTGAAATTACATACAACTATGATGCTCTACTTATAGCCTCTAATCTAGTTTTTGTCTCTAACTATTTTGCAGTTGCTCACTTTGTTACATCTTGAATTGTTGATTTTGGGGTATCTTTTCATGTTATAGGTAATTTCTTACTATTTTCTTCTCTTATATTGAAACCCTCTCAACTATCATTGTTGTCAATGGAGCATCTTCTCTTATTTATTAAGAAGGATCCATTTATCTCTTACTATCTAGAGTATGACTCTAGACAATGTCTTGTATGTTTCAAACTTATTAGTTAGTTTATCATCTATCAATTCCCATACAAAACCTTCCAATTTTTCCACAATTTTCTCTTATTCTTGTTACATTTTTTAGAATCTTAACATAAAGAAGATGATTAGTGGCATGTTTGAAGTAGCAAGCATCTACCATCTTTCAAATTTTAAATAAATCATTTTTGCAATCACCAACTTATTTCACCAATGGCATTGTCATCTCAATCAGTTTCATTTATGGGGATTAACCTATCTTTACTCCTAACTCTAAGTTTGACTACGATGTTTGTAAGTACGGTGAAGACCACTGTGTTATTTTTTCTTGTATCGACCTCCTCTCTCGTTGGTAAGCTCTCTTTGATTTAGTCCACTCAAATATTTGGGATCCTAATCTTGTCTTAACCCAATTAGGATATTATTACTTTATTTTTGTTATTTATGGCCACACTTAAGTCACTTAGATATATCTATTAAAGTGTTGAACAATGGTATTTGATTTTTCAAGCAATTTTATTAAGGAATAAAAGTTCAATTCTTTACTTTTATTAAGGCTTTTCATTTTGATTATACATTAAAATGTATGTAATTCACTTCTCAATATTTTTGTCCTAAATATGGTGTTATTTATCAATCAGTATGTCTTTATATCTCGCCATAAAATGACATGGTTAAACGTAAACACTGGCATTTTCTTGATGTTCTCTGAACCTTAGATATTTGACATGAATATTTTTTTCCGTGTCATTTTTGGGGAGATGTTCGTATAGTCTACAACTTAGTTATTTGATTATCATTCATTAGTCTAAATCGGGCATCACCTTTCTATCTTCCTTCGTCAAATAAGCATCCTTTTCGTTTAACTCAAGGTTTTTGGTTTTAAATGTTTCTTTTTCACTCTTTTCATGATGGATGTGATAAAACTTTTTCCTTATGCAATTAAGTGCATTTTTTGTCAATATCCTCAGACTCAAAAAGAGTATCGTTATTAGGATTCAACTGAATACATATATATCTTCGTAGATGTCACATTTTGCGAAACATCCCTTTACTATCATATTGTTCCTTTGTCTATAGATATTTTTACCAATGTATTACTTCTACCTCTTGCTCTCGTTCTTTCTCTATTAGAGTCTTATACTTGACAACCACTATTATCTCATATTGATATGCTGCATGATATGTCATTGTTTGTGATTTTGAGCATCTGCTTATCACATTAGACTTACACTTTCCAATTGCTTTACGTAAAATTATATGCTGAAATCTGGTCACCCTATATAGTTTTTATTTCACTTGATTGATTATCCTCCCCCTTTTATTGTTTTATCTTATTTGTCTCTATTTTTTTATTCTCAGAATATATCACGAAACATTCTTAGATCTAAGAGGTACATGTAATGGTTATTAAAATATGGATATTTATTGATTGTCATACATATAATTAGTCTCATTATGTAGTAATGTCACATTTGTTCATTACCATTGAGTTTTCATGATTATGTTTCGCTCAGACGGAATATTAACTGATATAAAGCATGTTTGGTGGCCAATGGCTATACCCAACTTCATGGCATCGATTACTTAGAAAGAATTTTCCTAATGGCTTAGCTAAATTTTGTTCATCTTATTCTTTATGTTGCCATTTACTAAGGGTAACCTTTATTTCAAATGGATGTGAGCAATATTTTCCTTACTGTGATATTGTCAAAATAATTTATATGAAGCAATCTCAAGAGAATGTTTTGTAGGGAAAGACCTAGATTTGTACGCTTTGGAAAGTCATATATGGGTTAAAACAAAGCCATTGTGCCTAGCTTAATAAACTTTTGTGAAGCTTTTACTAAAGTGAATTTAAAGCAAAACAACTTATTACTCTATTTTCATTCATCACTAATTTGAAATAGTGATCCTTAAATTTTTGTGGATAATATTCTTCTTACAGAGAGTGGTATACTTGGTATTGAGGAGGTTGAATGTACCCTTTAGAAGATATTTTATTTTGGTTATTAAATGTTTTTTCTTGGTATTGGTAGTGTCTCTCTTTCTTAAACAAAGTATGCATTGATCTTCTTGAGGAAGCTGGACTTTTTGGATGGAAATCACTTAATTCTTTGATGTAAATTCTTCAGGATTTAAGGGATAAAGAATCCTTTGAAGAGACTATTATAATAAACTTATCTATTTACTTATCACTTAACTTAGTATTTTCTTTGATATTGGTGTAATGCTAAATATGCAAAATTCAAATTTGCATTGAGATTTTATCTAATGAATTTTGAGATATATTAAAGATCATTAGCAAAAGACATGTTTGTCAATGAAAAAATCACTTACAAATTGAAGCTTATTTTGATATTAACTATGTGGGATTTATTGATAAGAAATCTACTTTTGGATATTATATTTTTGTGGAAGCAAATCATTTGTCATAGAAATAAAAGACTAATAATTGTTATTATTTTAATTATAAAATCTAAATGCAAAGCACATCATTCTACTTGTGAAATGATGTAGATAAAAAATATTAAAAATTTGGATTTCTTATTGTTGAAGCATTAGTTCTTAATTTTGACAATTAGATAGATATTCATATTGCAAACAATCTTATTTTTCTCATAAAAGAACCCAAAATATTATGATAGATTACTATTTTAGAGATGCGATATTATCAAAGATGATCATTGGTCCTCTTGTATTTGGTAAATAATAGATAACAAATATAGCTTGCTAATTTTTGTAGTAAGTTGGATCTTCATGATATATGCTCTAATTTGAGACGGGTGTATTATTAAAAATATTTTCATAACAATGTAATATTGTTCTCTTTATTAATTTTTATTTGTACTTGACCTTTGTATGTTATGAACTATATTCTCAAATAATGAAACATAACTTTGTCCTCCACTTTAACTTTGAGGGAACAAATATGATATTCTCCTGTAGAGATATTTTGATGTCATTTTATTTCTACATGTTTATCTCTAAATGGTCCATTGTTGTTTATTTCTTCTATGCACTTTGATTGTTTCTTCTTTGTTCTCTGCCAATTACTCAATTGTTGTTTTAGGTTCTGTATATGCAAAAATGGAAGTGTTGTTCATATATCTTCTCTTGTTAGCTTCCCATTTATCACTAATAGTATTTAGTTGATATAATTTTTCTTATGCACTTTCATAACAATAATTGTAAATGTTTTAATACATGTTAAATGGTTTGATCTTTATGCATTCAAAACTCCATAAACTCTTCTTTCCAAAGTCTAATGCAATGTGTAGATGAAAAAAGAAGCTTCTCTAGAACCAATGGTGTTAAAAGTCTTCACAAAATATAGGCAAAAACGTTATTACTAATAATGTCTTAATAAATGAGTGGAGATGAACATTAGTTTATCGAATCATGAAGTATTCAATGTATTCTTTTTTAGGTTTGACAATGCAATCCATTTATTTCATCTTAAGTTGAGTGAAAGTTGACTTCGTGTTGTTAATGCATTACTATACTTTATTGAATTCGCTTCAATTTATGTAACATACTATTTTTTTCATTAACCCATCCCAGCCCATGTTCGCTTTGAGAACTGCCTAGCATCTTTGTTGGAACACCACTCGACCTCCTCCCAATCTTGCCAAAGGCTTTCGTAGCTCTGCATAGCCTCGTTGGAGTTATCAGAGGGTGGTGAACATTGCTAACGTTATCGGATCCTGTCAGACCATAGTTGGTCGCATCAAAATACCTTTAAAGTTTGATGAACCTCATCAAATGACCAACTATTTCTCAATCCCCCACGTTCACTTTCGCTTCCTAAATAACTAGAAAACATGTTCTAGAAAGTAACACTTGATAGAAAAAATTCTGTAATCCTTTTCTTGTATCGTCTTGTACCAAAATAATCCTGATTTTTCTTTTGTCTCCTGTTCTCCAAATATTATTCCTTTTTCCTTTTTTCTTTTCCGGGTATATCTGAACTCATTTCTTTTGTCATTTCGACATTTTTTCATTTCTACAAATATATCTATCCAACCAATTTCTTTGAAAGCAATTTCCTATCTTTCATTTGTGGAAATGGAATTCTCTCATTTCTCCACTTGTAGTAAAGAGGTGAATATTAAATTTCTTTTTCCTTCTATCATGTATTTAGTGTGTTAGAAAAGTTCTGTAAAATATGAAATATGAAAAAATAATAAGGCCAAGTGACATTCATGTACACTTCTAGAAATTAATGAGAAAGGTGTTTCTTGGCTCATTGAGCTTATTAGGTCCTTAAAGATCAATCATGCCAAGTTAAGTGACTACGAATAGTTTTGATATTCATAAAATTCTGCACGTTACAGAAGATTTATTTTGATGGCACATGCCTTGATATTACTAGGAGATGGTGATTGAGCTACTATAATACTAATGCTTGTCAGATTCGGCTTGTATTTATGATAGTTAAGTTCACAAGTGAGGGTATGCACTTGAGTTTTGGAGATGTCTAGGTGGGAAGTAGATCTGAACTAGCTTTTTGTTCCTAAGATGTAACGTAGATGATTTTGTGAAAAAAAGGGGGGTTTCTTTTCACTTATTAAAGCCATCAATGACATGTTTGATGTAGTAATTACAAATGCTCGTATATAAGATTTAGGGAGTAGGCATCTTCTTGTTACTGTCTGTTTAGATCAAGCTTGTCTTAAAATCTTTGCCATTTTACTTAGGTTACTCATTTTCTTTCTGGTCATCTTTGAGACAAGTTTTTTCTAACACAAAGGCTAAATCAAGGAATAAGAATAACATCGAATTATGTATAAAAATCTGGAATTCTAGATTTTTTATTAAAAATAATTATGAGTGCTAATTCTATTAGCTGGGTTTGATTACATGAATTTTTTTGTGCCATTACATTAACATTTTTTTATTTTTATTCAAGTATGTTAAGTCTATTCTTATAACTTCTGCTCACATCTTTCTGGGTCAATCGCTTTCTTTATTTGAAAGAATGATAGAAACTTGCATCTTCTGAAAGGGAATTAAGTGTCCTCAGTTTAACATGGCAAAACCCTCTAGGCTGACTCTCCCTAAGATTATTCTTGATGCATTCATTTTTAAATCAACCCTTTTCAAGGGCCAACATTCTGCAATATAGAATATTGTTTATCTTATTATAGTTTTATAGAACTTTTTTTAATTGATTTATTATTAGTAAATCTGAAATTGAATGATCGGAATATTAGTTCAGTAAATGTCAATTTCCTAATATCTGAAGAGGAGATTTGTGTCCAACTTTTTCTTGAAGACAAAGAAGATTAGATAATTTGAATTTCCACTTCAAGTACTATGAAATTGAAAAGGGGGATTTTCATACATGATTGTGTTTCTGTGTATGGTAACTTATACAGAAGCATATAAATAAAATTATTGTTGATGGATAAAAGCTTAAACAGTTGGAGTTGACAGCAAGTTTAGATGGAGTACGGTTAGAGAATTTGGTGCTAATTGCTCTAGTAACAGAAGATATTTTTTTTTGGGTGGGGGGATTTACTTTAAGTAATGAAGGAACAGAAAGAACAAATATGACAATCAAAAGACATGCATGAGGATTTTTTGATCTTTATGAAGAGTTTTTATTTGATTGAGTGCAATGAAACAAAACAAGTTATCTAACATCATATAGTGGGATTAAATTTGTTAGTGTTTTACATAAATGTTATACATATGTCATGTCATGTCTATGTATTTGATCTCTCTTTGTAAGGAAAGCCTTGTTGATATGACCCAAATTTTTATTTTGTTTTCTTTCATGTAAGCAAAACATTTATAGCATTGCAATTGTGAAACAAGTTGCACTAAAATGCAAAACCATAGGTTTGCTTTATACCTTAATCTCTGAATTCGCATGTTTTGCTATTTGATGATCCTCTTTTGCCTTGTTATAGCGGTCGATCACAGACTTCATGCTGAAATAAGAAACATGTAAGTGTTTCTCCCCCATTTGTTAATTTCACAGGTAAAAGACAATTGAACACAGTTTGCATTTTAAAGAAGAAATTCCAAGTATGCATGTTATTGTGGCTTGTATCTACTGAAAGTTGATAAACTCATTGCTCTATCCATGATTGTATTTTATGAAATCATCTTTTCATTTATGCCGATTGCTAATACCATTGCCTGAATGTCGTTCATATGATTGCCACTTTTTCTGTTGTTATTCTCTACTTGGTGCTTAGGATTCACTTATTTGGGTAAAATTCAAATTCCATAAAAAATTGAAATTCATAAAATTATAAAGGATGGGATTGCAATTTCACTTGATATTGTTTGCTTGACTGCAATATTATAAGAATTTAAGACTTATTATGGGAAGCTTATAAGCTTGATGAGGCACTGTGCTTGCACCTCCTTATGATCTCAATTGAACTTGCTTTGAGCTATTAGTTGGAAAACTCAGCCCATAGCATTTCAAACTATAGTATCTGCCATGTCGAATTCACTTTATGTAACAATAATGGTCTTTGATATTTGATTCATGGAAATTTTTGTCCAATTTCTTTAGTTGTTTGTTCAAGATGTAACATAAAAGAAATACTAGTATATGAATAAAAAGAAGATCTAAGACCACACAAACATGGTCTAAGCTAGAATAGAGCAAGAACAATAATCTCGACATCTTCTCACCAATGAAATGGTCTGCTTGATGATATCAACAAGTCAGAACTGTTTCAGAGGATTTGATGATAGTGATTGTATCATCCAATTTCTTATAGAGCAGGAGAGATGTTGGGAGACCATTAGATGACAATTTACCAATACATCAATATGATAACTTCATGAAACATAGGATAAGCAAAATGGATGATAGAATACTCTCTCGAAATTGTTGCAATGACCTTCCTTGATGATTTCTTTCCTTCTATATATGATAAACAATTAGGGCTTAACTTTCGTATCTCAAAACCACTAGATTAACTAAAAATTCCTAGGAAAAAATAGTCAACCATACTGTTGGAGAATGTGTATTCAAAGAACAAGTATTGACCATTATCCTCAAATCCTTTACAGAGAGCATGGGAAGACCTGACCTAGCCTGAAGTGAGAAAGCAATGTAGAGATAAGTTTCCCTTAATGGTCATTCAAAGATTGTGAAGACGGATTTACACAAGGTCTGAAGTGATACATTTTCTTTGTGATGTGTTTCTAAAATCCAATGTTTATTTTGTTGCATAATAAACATTCCAATGGAGACCAAGCTTAAAAATGATTTATTGTAATATTTCTTATGTGGCTGAAGAAGAGGTGTCTAATCTATTAGGATTTTCAAGTGAACACACATGATTCTCTTTGATTTGAACAATAAACCTTTTGAATGTTATAAAAGAATGTCTTACTCTGTTTTAGAAAGTAGTTTTTATGCCAAGTTGTTTGAGCTCCAAATGAAGTTTACCATTGTTAATAATAACATATAATTAGATATTCATGATTATAATGAAAATATCTCATGAAAGTTCACACTTTTCACTTAGGAATAGTCCTTTATCATTAGTCACACTTTCTATTTTGCATCCTTCAAATCTGAGATCTTTTGATTTTTGAAAACCCATTTGCAACTTATATTCTATTTTCCTTGAGAACGTTTTACTGGTCTCTAACTTTGATTTTATTTTTGTTTTTCACAAAATAAGTTATTATAGAGATTGATTCTATACTAAACGTTTTACCAATTCTGATTAAGAAAAATGTATAAACAATTCATTTGAAAGAACTTCATTCATCTTCTCAACAACTTTTTTGTGAAAAAAAAAATTGATTTTTTTTATACGGTTTGTTGGTTTGTTTTTTTTTTTTATTAATGCCTTCTATTATTCAAAATGTACAATGTATTTAATCTTTGTTCTTCGAGATAGTCATGAATAATGTATTATGTATAATCTTTTGATACAATTGGAGAAACTTTACAAGGAAATAAAACTAGAATTTTTTTGGCTTTCTAAAGATAATATTCACAAATATTACTTTTATCTGTGTTTCAAACAATGTTAATTAAGAAATGTTAGTCTATTTGGTAGTTTGTTCTCTTGCCATAGATGACGAGGGAACTAAAGCAACATCATTAGTTGTTTCTCCTTGCAAAATATGAAGATTTTCTTTTTTTTTTCAATGACAACTAAGGTTCTTTTATTAGAGTACTTTTCATCATCAATAAATGTATAATTAATCACTAAAATATATAAGTCTGTTTGAGTTCTAGAATATGCATTTTTAGAATATGCATGGGATTAATATTTTTATAATATTTTTATAATTTTTTCATTAATAAATTGTCAACTTCAAACGGCCCAGAAATTGAGATAATCTTTGCTGTACGAATGTATTATAAACAAATGTAATCAGGAATTCACATGTTATTGTTCTTAAATCCTATTGTTTCTATAAGAACATGATTAGGGTTTTTGTATCAATTCTCTTTATGGCTATGCTAGAATCTTATGACTTATTATTCTTTGATTATCATTAACTTGTTCTTTTCTCCGTAGAGCATGCATTATTCCTAGGTATTTTATTAATTTTTTGTATTTTTTATTAGATTTATTTTTACAATGGTTTTTACAAGATACTCTTTCAATAAATGGTATATCAATTTTTTAAAGAAATGAATTCGTCATATCTTTCAAAATAATGACTTTTTTATCATATATTATTGCAATAATAATATTGTATAATTTTAAAATATTTAAAAATCTTAATTATTGAATTGAAATCATTCAAACTAGATTTAATGGGATCACCTTCTTGCATGTGAAGTGCATGTCTTGCTTTTGTTATAGCCTATTGGATTGATATTTTATCATGTATATAGACTTTAAATTGTTGTAAGAGCCTTTTTATCAATCTTTATTTTTACTTGATCTATTATAATCTCAAGCACTTTTTATTGATTTAAAAGTTTTTTTAATGTTTTTTGTTAGATTAATTTCCCTATTATTTGGGTTTACTATAATTCAAAACTTTTTGATTCATCAAACCATAATTTGTAAGACTTCAATATAGATTCTTAAAAATTAAGTCCAAACAGGCTGAAGTATCATTGGGAAAATAAGATCAATAGGAGCAATAATGAGAAAAGAGAAGTGACAAAGTTTACATGGTTTGATTCAATTTATGTATTTTTATTGAAGTTATTGATACAAAATGTAAACTCATAAAGGAACCTAAATTTCTTTTTAAACAAAAGAATAAAATTTCTTAATATTTCAAAAGAAAGAATTCAAAAAGAATGATGCATTCTTTTCTTTTCATATTACTTGTTTTTATCTTAATACTTTTCATGATATTATAGCTTGTAAATGACACATTAAAGTCATGTTCACATTTAGCCATAATTTGTTATACTTGTCTTGATCATTCATGTTGTCTTAAGATCTTACATCAAAACATGGAATAAAGTAAAGTATAAGTGAGCTCAATCTTCTGTTTATTAAATTAAACAGTTCCAAAAATTGGATCTCGTTTTTTTTTTTTTTTTCTTGACATGCATTCATTTGAGGTTTTTGGAGACGTCATATACTGATGTGTTTCTAATTTGGTTGGGTACACGAAGACCGCACGGCACTTTTTCCCACAACAAGCATTTGATAAATAGAGAGAGAAACAATTAAGGTTAATTAGTTCTTGGGTTATCAGTCTAATCAACCTGGCTAATTAACTTATCAGGCTAATACACTTGTAGATCAAATTAGAAGCGAGGAAATAACCATGTTTTGCAAGGGATTCTAGAGAGAGAAAAAGAGAGAAACCTGGAGCTAGAGAAGTCGTAGAGCCTGCCGGTGCTGGAGAAGATGATGAGGCTGACCTCGGCATCACAGAGGATGGCGAGCTCCCTCGCCTTCTTCACCAGCCCATTCCTCCTCTTTGAGAAGGTCACCTGCCTCGTCGTCGTGTTGTCGATCCTCCGGATCGCGATCTTCCCCCTCCCCATCCCTTCCCCCGAAATCTCGATCTCCCAAAGCAGGCAATGGACTGGGAGCTTTAACTTTATAAGATGGGAGGAGGCTAATCAAGTGAGGACACTTGGGGGTTTGTGGTAGCTGTTTAGTCTTCGTCTTCCTCTTCCTCGTGCCTTAGTTTGGCTTGGCGTATGATTATTATTCAAATCAGTTTGCGTTCCAGGAATCTTTATATAATAATATTCTGCAGAGGCTGCCTCGCCATGGACAAATATGTTGTGTTATCATTCCTTGCTCATCTCCTGATGACGGCCATATTTCTTTTCATGGCTAAGTTTCCCATTTAAGGTCCTGAAAGCTTGAAAGCCTGACTCTTCACTAACATCAAAGCTACACCATTGGTTCTTCTCAAAGATTAAACACAATGTTTCTTCATTTCAACATTGTATTTTAATATTATATTATAATTTGATTAATATTGCAGAGCTTTCGATGAAACAAGCAAACATCTTGTTCCTTAAATTAAAAATTGACATTATTTTATTATTTGAAGATAGATTATTTATTGCCGGCTCACTTATCCTATTTGAATATTATGTTATCAGTAAATAATATTATTAAAGATTATATTATTCTAAAGCAACATAAGTGTAACTCAAGTATGGTTGATCATGTTGTTATTAATAGATTATTTACTGCTGGTTCATGTTGACTAGTCATTGGTTCAAACCATCAAAATCTTCATCCTTATTGCTTTCATTTTTGGCACTTTAAACTGTGAAAAATACTGGGTCAAAATGTGAAGTATAGTAATGCTTAGACAATTGTAAGAAATTGAAAGAGACCAACATAAGTGTTAAAAGATGTGAAAAATCATTTTATATCACTTCTTATTTAAACTTTGTATTAACATTAGTCTGATGATTTAATAGGAAAAGCTTTAATGTTGCTTTCAGTCAGATATGATTATATAATACTTGCTTTTTATAATTGATAATTCTTATGAAATCATTTAATTATTACAGCAGATGCATGTTTAAATAACAAACATTTTTTTTCTAATTAGCTAATAAATGGATGATTACAGTAAAGTTTGACAATAAAATGTTTTAACCAAATTTATTTTAAATAAAAAAAATGGGTCCGTAGCTGGAAAGTAACATTATATGTATTAATACTAAAAATATTTTTAATTTATTTTAAATAAAAAAATCTTTTTCATCCACAAATCAATACGGTATCTTTGTAACTTTGTCTTATTCCTAAATGACAAGTTGGAATTGCTATATTTTAAAGTGCATTAGGGGACTTAATTGCAAATAACTGGCCAATTTATAATTTAGAAAAATATATTAAATAAATTGTCACACCCTATTGTGCAATATTGTTAAAATTAAAAAATAATGATATTGATTTATAAGTTTTGGCTTTTAAGAATTGTTTTGGCACCATTTTTTTTTTTGAATATTTGGCTTATACGTGTCTACTGCAATTCTAATTACTATATGTTTTTTATATTATGGAATTTTAAACAAAAATTACACTCACTATAGAATTTAATTGTGTTGAATTTTAGGAAAAAAGATATGTATTTAACGTTTAAATTTGAATTATAAAATCATGGTTAAAAATCAAGAAAGAAAACTATAATTATTAAGGGTTAAATTTGAGCTTTTTTGTATTAAAATATGTTATTTATAATTTATAAGTACAATGAATTTTATGCTGATGAGAGCGAATGAAAGTAAGAGCAAAAGGGTTATTTTTAAAAAGAAATATGTGTTATTCTCTTTTTAAGGTTTTTATATATGTGATTCAAAGAGTTTGCTCTTTTTTTATATAAGATTTTAATATTCTTTTTGTGTTAGCATGATTTGATATATTTAAGTTTATTCTATTTTTATGTAAACTCATATATATATATATATATATATATATATATATATATATATATATATATATATATATATATATATATATATATATTGTTTTATTAGTGTTAATTATGTGGGATGGAAACTTAATGAAATAGCATCAAAAACTCAGTTGGATTTCATGGTGATAAAATAGAAGATTGAGAAATTTGATTGATCAAAAAACTTTCATCTATGTAAACTAAAATTAGAGTAATGTTAATTGAAATCCTTGCTAAGAGACTATTTGGTTGATAAAAAATGCCTAAGCCTATGCAAAACAAAAAAGAAAGAGAATGATGAAGAAGAATTTATAATTATCTATCTTTCTTAAATGTAATGTTAACCAAGGTTTTGGAAAAGACCATAGATGTTGGCTTATGGCTCAAGTAGAAACCTATTTATATGACAAAAGACTCTTTAACAAGCTCTATCAAAAGCAAATACTAGATTTATTTCATATGCAAGAAGGTCCTTCAAGTTTTATTATAATAAATATAAAAAATAAAAATCAAGTATTATTATTTTTATTAATCATACTTATTATGATAGAACAAAAAATAAAAGAGATAGATAAAAAATTTTAGAATTATCTATCTTTATTAGATGATGTATTAATGAAGGCCTTAGAAGAGGCCATTGATGTTGGCATATGGCCCAAGTTTAAATTTGTTTATATAATAAAAAACCTCTACAAAAAACTCCATCAAAAGTAAGATTGTTTTTATTTCAAATGTTAGAAGATATTAAGTTTTATTTGATCATGTTTCAATTCAATAATTAGATATCTAAAAATTATTAAAATAAAAATAGAAAATAATGATTGTGTTTTATTATTATATGCTCTTTATTAAACTTATATAAACATTTTTGTGATAATGTGTTATATGATAAATAAATTATTATTTGTAAGAATTTTATTTTTTTTTCAAAAAATCTTATAGTTAAACTTGAGAATATTAAAAATAAAAAAATGCAAAAAATTAATAGTTGATTTGCAACTATTTTAAAATGAAATGAAATATTAATAATGATTGTTATGTCTTATTAAAGATGATAAAAATTTAAAAGTAAAATAACCTTGGTTGCTATAAAAGCAAATATAACTAATATTTTTTACATATTATAATAAGCAACAATAATTGGTCATGCATTTATATCTTTATTATTGTTGACAAAAGAATATGAAGTGGAACCAAATAAGTGAGAAAGGTCTAACATTGTTTAGTAATTAGGGTTTTCGTCTATAAAACATATATAAAATTAATTTTTTTTTCGAGTGTTGAATTTTGTGTAAGTAGAAAAGAGTTAGTATCAACATTGTTATCGACATGCAAAATTGATCCTTAATAGTATTGTATAATGGTGTGTAGAAAAAGGTTAGCATCAACATTGCTATCCACGCCACCAAAAGTACATTTGATTATATTTATTTATATTTGTGTGACTTGTTGAATTGGAAAGAAGTATGACATGGGGTTGAATTAAAAAAATTTAATAACTTAATTATATTCAATTTCAAACAAAAAAATAGTAATAAAAATCTTTTACTTTCTTAAATTGAATTCAACCAACTTAAGTTAACTTCAATAACTAAGTTTTCTTAATATGCAAAGATTTAAAAAAACATTAAATCTAAAATTATTTACAAATATGCTTAATCTCAATCAAAAAATAGTTAGCTTAAATTTTTTTGTAGTAGGAATTCTTTTCTTATCTTAAGAAGTATATAACAAAGTAGGAAAATCTTCTTTAGCATGAAATCTTTATGACAATGTTAATTGTTGTGAAATAAAACAAGTAAAGAAAATAAAAATGAAACCTAATATAATCAAATCCTATTATTGTCATAATCATTGTTAAGGTCTTACTTAATTAGATAATCAATTAAAAAATCAAAGATTTTGTATAGATAAAATATTGAGTGAGGATCTTAAACTCTAAGTGGATCTTAATCTTTTACTTGTAATTATTTATCTCAATTCCTTTTAAATCATTATCTTTAAGAATCTAATAATCTTACTAATAAATAATATCTAATTAGCATTCATCCCATATATCCACATAACACTAGACAGATTTATAATTTAACACATTAGACCTAATGTTATATATATATATATATATATATATATATATATATATATATATATATATATATATATATATCATAGCACATACATTAGAAAGAAATCTAATCAATATCCTATAATCTAACATGTTAAGCCTAGTGTTGAGGATAATGCTTTTAGGAATCAAATTTTATTTTTATTGATCAATATGAATAGAGTAGGTATACTAATTTAGATGTCATTTTTAAAGTCATAATATATTCATTTTTATTTTAAGTATTTTTTGTATTTTGTTCATTTTAACATTATTTATAATGTCATATAACAAAAAAGTCATAAGCTATAAAATTAGTAGTCATACAATAAATAATATAAAAACTTATAAACTTTTGTCATCATAAAAGACTATAGTATGAAATAATTATATAAAAATATGAAAGAATAATATTATATTACATCACAAGTTATAGATGTATCTACTTAGTTTCACAAAGTAATTTATTTGTTTGATCAATATGTATCTTATAAATAATGTACTTTTAATTCATTTTATTCCCATAATTACTTTTTATGTTTTATGTTTTTTTGGATAACACTAGTATGATTTGCCAATAATATTGTACAATCCTCAAAACTATACTATATAATAAAAGTACTATCGCAATATAGTATAATATATTCAGTTTCATAAAATGAAATGAAACATTAATAAATATTATTATGTCTTCTTGGAGATGATAAAATTCTAAAACTAAAATAAAAATTGAATTAATAACTTTTGCTTATTGTCATAAGTAACAATGATCAGTTATGCATCTATATATTTATAATTATTGACAAAAGAATACACTACCAAACTTTGGCATGTGAGGTGGGAGCATGCAAGTGAGATAGGTCTAACTTTGTTTAGTAATTAAAGTTTTTATACATAAAACATATGTAAATTGATTTTTATAAATTTTGGAATTTTTTGTAAGTAGAAAAGAGTTAGCATCAATATTGTTGTCGTTGACAACACACACATAAAATTAATCTTTAATAGTATTGCATATTTGGTGAGTAGAAAAAAGTTAGCATCAACATTACTATCCACTCCACCCAAAAGCAAATTTGATTATATTTATTCATATTTGTGGGACTTGGTGAATCAAAATGAAGCATGACATTTACAAAAGATGAGTGAACTATAAAAATTTATAAATTAATTAAATTCAATTTCAAATAAAAAATAGTAATGAAAATCTTCTATTTTTTTAAATTGATTTCAACTAGACTTTAATAATTCAAGTTATCTCAAGGTGCAAAAATTTAAATAATATTAAATCTCAAGTAATTTTATAGTTAAAATTTTTTTTCTTATCTTAATAAGTTGTATAACACTTTTAGAAAACCTTTTTTAATTTAAAATTTTTGCGAGAATGTTAATTCTTGTGAAATAAAACAAATAAAGCAAATGGTACACAAGATTTTTTTATGTGATTTAGTAAAACCTTTGCTTACATCCACCTTAACTAAATTAATAGGCTTCTACAAAAACCACTCTCGGGTGTGCAGATAGGTGCATAAACCTAATACAACTTTTTTTATTGTAACCAAGCGGGGGTTAACCTAATACAATCCAATCTTATTTTGTCACAATCTGTGCGAAGACCCTAATCATATACTTAATCAATTAGAGAATTAACAATTTGCATAAATAAAATATTAAGGATCTTAAATTCTAGGCGTAGACTTGATGGTGTAACAAATCCTAATTATCAACTAAAATAAAATCATATAAATAATTACGAGTGTATGTATAAGTTATATAAAATTATTTGCAAAATTTAAGATGATGTTTCATCATATTTCCAATTATCTAATCTATATAAAGCACTATCTATTCTCAAATCTCATTAGTATGATCCTCTTATGTAATATCAAAATCCTCAAATCTTGATGCGGTGAATGCTTGACCAAATGTATGACATTTGATTTAGGTAGTAATGAGATTTATAGGTCTCAACAAATAAATATAATAAAATAATTAAATATAAAAGGAGTGTCAAATTAAACAAAAAATCATACTATAAAGTTGTAATAAATCATGTGTATAAATTCTAAATCATACATAATGCCATTATAACAAAAGTAAACCAAATAAATAACGTTTTATTGTTCATTCCAAATTCTAAATATCGAGTCTTATTCCCTTTAAATCATTATCTTCACTAAATCTGATAATAATACCAAAAAATGACCTCCAGTTCATATCATATATTTATCTACAAAGATTATGTAAATATCTGATATGAAGATCGATATCCTATGATCCAACATAATGGACCTAATGTTACTAGACATGTTTGAGACTTATATCTTATGATCTAACACATTAAGCCTGATATGAGTGTGTGTGTGTGTATATGTGCGTGTGTGCATGCATGCGTGTAGGCGTGTGCATGTGCATGTGTGTGTTCATGTGCATGTGTATGTACATACATACATACTAAGATCATAACACATGCATTATGAATATATTTAATTTGAAGATTAATATCTTATGATCCAACATACTAGCTTCGATTTGAGGATAACATCTCTAAAAATTCAAATTCAATTTTTATTTATCATATATGAAAAAATTATATTTACCAGTATGTATAAATTAGATATGTTAATTTAGATATTATTTTTAAAGTCAAAATATATTCCTTTTCATTTTAAACATTTTTTAATATTTCATTTATTTTATTATTTTTTATAATGAAGAAGTCATAGAAATAGTGAGCTAAGAAATCAGTAGTCATAGATAAGTAATGCAGAAAATCATAAATGTTTGTTATCATAAGAGAATATTGTTAAAAAATTATTTAAAAGTATGAAAGAATAATATTATACTACATCACTAGTTATAGATTTATCTACTTGATTATACATAACAATTCCTTTGTATAATCTAAATTGTCTATAATAAAATATGTATAAAAGAATCAATATTCATCTTTCAAATAGTGTGTTTTTTAATTTATTATTCTTTGTAATGAAGAAGTCATAAAAATAGTGTGCTAAGAAATTAGTAAAGTAAGATAAGTAATGTAGAAAATCATAAACTTTTACAATCATAGGAGAATATGATATGTAAGAATCATTTAAAAGTATGAAAGAATAATATTATTTTACATCACTAGTTATAGATTTACCTACCTAATTTCACATAACAATTCCTTTTGTTTGATCCTCCTTTATTCTAAATTATCTATAATAAAATATGTATAAAAAGATCAATATGCATCTTACAAATAGTGTGTTTCTTAATTTATTTTATCCTCATAATTTAACTCCTATGTTGTAGGTTTTTACTTTCTATATTACTAGTATGATTTGCTAATAGTATCAAATGATCATCTAAATAATATAATATAATACAAGTATTATCTTGATATAATGTAGTATGTTCAATCATATAAATCTTTTCTTATCACACATCATATTAATATAATCTCCTTGTAGCACCATATAATCCAATATGTTTCTTGTTACTTAATCTCTTCATCTCATCTGATTTGTAATTTCTTTAAGACTTTCATAAAGTATGATATATCATATAGTATTATACAATCCCATATAATCACATAATAACCTTCTAATGTCATTTGATGATTGTACTAATATAAATGAATATTATATAAATGATATGATACCGTACGATCTATTTGCTAATCTTAACTAATTTTATTTCAATATAAAATTATAAACTACAATAACATATCATATTGTACAAATAATCCCTCGTTAAACTAATAATGCACATTGTATTAATATAATCTAGAAAATCATCTAGTATCATATCTTCATAGTTTCATCGTAGTCTTTCCACTAAAGCTCTTCATATTAGACGATCATACTAGTATGAAATTTTCTTGCAACAAACCCAACACTCGTCTTTTTTTTTTCTGAACTAATTTGACATCATCTCTCTCTAACCACCTCAACATGCTCTTTATCTCTCTTTCTCTCTTTCTTTCATAAGAATCCCAAGATTTGCATGACACAATAAGATATGAATTAAAACAATTTGAGATGCCAAAATCATGCACCAAAATTCTTCACTTATGGTTAGAACACTGTGACAACTCATGCTTAAGCTTACATTGACCTCTATAGAGATGACGATACTTGAAAATGCTAATGCATGGAAATTGATATCTTATAATGTGATAACCAATTATTGCAACCTTATTATAATATATATATATATATATATATATATATATATATTAAATATCTAAAAAAATTTGGAAATTGAATACAAACACATGTATTTGTTTACTAATTATTACTTTTAAAAAGCACTTTTTAAATTGTTGTCGTGCCACCAAACATATTTTTTTTAGCAATTAAATCGATGGAGACTTAAATATGAAAATTAATATTCTATCTCTTAATAATCTATTATTTACAAATATATCATCAGTCAATCAAATATAACTTAAAGTAAAATTTTAAAATTACAAATCTATCCTTTGAGCTTGTGATGTTTTCATATTTGTAAATATATCATATGATACTTGGATATGACCTAAGCCAAAATTTCTAAAATTATAGATTTACCTTGAGTAACCTTTTGATAATTATAAATATATTCGGATCTTTAAAAATTCATAAAAAAAATTGAGTCTTCAATTGTATATTTTGTGCTTATAATATATCAATTCTATATTATAATTAGCCTAGTGGGATTAGCTACTCCCTGGTATTCTTGAGAAGTAATGACTAAGGGTCACTAGTGCACATCTATAAGTTTGACCTGACCCAATTTACAAAAACTAATTAACAAATCTAGCTTGACTCATTGCGCCTAAGCTGGTTCATAAGCAATGCCATGAACTAATTGACCCAGAGACCACAATGGTAACCTGACTTGATCGATACTCAGACTTAGCTTGTTTCATATTAGGTCGGGTTCCTGGCTTATGGGTCTCCAAGGCCTGTTCCTTAGGCCAACTCTTCGGGCTTAGTAGTTTGGGTGCAGTAGTGCTTAGGCAAAAAATTATTTTTTATGATAATTAAATTTTTATATAAAAAATGTTTAAATGTTTATAAGATTTTTAAAACTCAAATACCTTCAAATAAAATACAATTTGAGCTACACTCATATATACATGAAAGTGATAACTTTATGAACATAATCATGAAGAAATTAAAGATTTAACATACTAATTATAAAGATTTAGAAATAAAATTTTTTATGAATTAGTCACTCCACTGAAATCATTATCCTTAGCTCCAAAGTTTGTAGGTTGAACCATTAAATTACATTTAGTATTTATGCTATAGTCCTAATTCTAACAAATCTAGACCATTAGAATACTCTTTGAGATTTAATTAAAATAATATTAAGCTTAATAAAATATTAGTAAACACTTAACCTTAGTTTTGTGATCATCATATCAAAGGATATAACACTAAGACATATGATATGTATATAAATAATCTAATTTAGGTGTATATAATACATATCTTAAAATCTCTCCAATTTAATTACATAAGAATCATGAATGAAACCCTATGTATCATATAATTATTAAGTGGTAGGTTTTTAAGTTCTAACCACAAATATTATGTAGATGATGAGCTTAAGATGGTAGCTACTTTACTAAGAGTTGAAATAATGAATTCATGTTTTACAGGTTAAGCCAACCTTGAGCAAAGCCACTAACACACTTTGACATGCCTCTATATATGAAATTTTACATAAAATATTTGATCAAGTTCTTTAATTGATTAATTTATATTTGAACTTGAGATGTATGATCTAAAATATTTAAGAAAGTATTTTAATAAAGCTTGTACCCTTTTTATGTGATGATTTTAAAACCAAGCTAAATGATTACTAATGCCTTTGTTCAGCTTAGTATTATTTTAGTTAAATCTCGTGAAGTACTATAGTCGTTTGGGTTTGTTGGAGTAATGATTGTAACATATACAGTGAAGATTGATGGTTCAATTTATTGATTTTGAAGCTAATGACCATGGTCTTCGTATAGTGACTAATCTACAAAAAACTATATTTATAGATCTCTATGATTAACATGCTAAATCTTTATCTTTTTTGTAATTATGATACATGAGATTATCATCTTTCTTGCATATTTGAGTTTGTATTGAGTTGTATTTGGTTGTTAAATTAAGTTATTTGAGTTTTTGAAATCTTATAAATTTTCATATAATTTTTCAAATATATATATATATATATATATAATGTTTTTCCTAAGCACCTAATCCCATCATCAAGCTCGAAAGGCTCAGGTCAAGTGGCCTAGTAGTACCAAGCACTGGTCTTTGGGAGCCACAGGACAGGAGCCCGATTGAAACCAAGTCAGGTCAAGCCCAAGCATCGGTCTAAGGCACGATTCCTATAGCGATTCGGGTCACTCGGGTCAGCCTAGCCGTGACAGACTTGTTAATTTCTTAAGTAATGAATCAGGTCAGATCAAACCCAGCATATATATATATATATATAAACCAAGTCAGGTCAAGCCCAAGCATTGGTCTAAGGCACGATTCCTATAGCGATTTGGGTCAATCGGGTCAGCCTAGTCGTGACAGACTCGTTAATTTCTTAAGTAATGAATCAGGTCAGATCAAAATTGTAAAACAAATTATCCCTATACCCTTTTACCTAAAAGTCTTTGAACAAAATTGACATCTTGTTTGATGATTCCTTCACTACTTCCTACAAGTAATCACTTCCCATTCTCATCAATCTCAAGTTAAAAAACCCATTGACTTCTCACTTGGTTAGCTATTAAACCATGACATGTTATTCGAAGTCATATTCTATGCCACATCTTAATCATTTATAACACATTGCATGTTTAGCTTCAATTATATATCATTTTTCCCACCTTTTCTTTCTCATTTTTTATATACATATATATACACACACATACACACCTATTAATGAGAATTAATCCACCTATTTTTATGAGAATTAACCTATGTTTAATAATCATTATTTTTGCTAAAAAAATATATTACAAATAAGGAACTCTTCTCATTTTGCCACAATGCAAATTTATTTCATTTTCTTAATTCCAACTTACATTTTACATATTAATTATTTTCATATACTAATAATATCAATCTCATGATGTAAACTATTAAGATAATCAAAATGATATATTTGAAAAAATAATTTTTCACATGTGAAATAATATATAATATCTAATAGAAGTAAATTATAACATACAAAGAAAATCATTATTAGAATAAATAACTTGAGTATATCAAAACATCAAAGTGTGTCATCGCTTAAATTAGATTTTGCAAAAGAATTTATTTATTATATTTAACAAATTATTGTATCAAATGTTCACTTTAATATAGTCATTTGTTGAAGATTCAGTTACAAATTATTTTTCTAAAAATTGTATAAAATATATTTTTAATAAAAAAATCCACAAATTTTGATATAAAGCAAGTTTTCTTTATTTTTCAAAATACTCTCTTTAGTATCTTTCAATTTTTTTTGTTTATTTTGGATTAAAAGCTATTTAAAAAAAAACTTTTGAATACTTTAAAATAAGTTTGTTTGAATCATATTTGATTTGGCCTAGTTTAGATGAAATTTAGCCTAGTTCAACTTGGCCTAAATAATTTGGGTCTTGCTTGATTTTGATCTAGTTTAGGTTTGCGCTCAACCAACTTGATCTAGAATCTTCCTAAATTGGATTTGAGCTGATCTAGCTTAGTATGGGCTTGATCGAGTTAACTCATCAGGTCATGGGCAGGCGACTAAGTTGGCATTGGTCATAGATGGGATCAAGGTAAGCTTAGCTCTAACTATTGAAAGTCAAGTTTTGCCAATTGGGTTATCAAAATAAATGAGTGATCAGGTTGATTTTGATTCATTTGTATGTGAACTCAAGAATCGACACATGCACTTAGGCATTCAGGTATCATAAGAGGTTGTGGGTCTAGCTTTAGTCAAAATGGGTACATGGTTCTCATAGGACTCTTTAGTGACATGCTACCTTATGGATCATGTGCTTGGAACATTTATGTAGGCATGTTTCTTTTCTCCTTATTATCCACTCAAAGTAGTCTCAAAATTTGGCCAATTTATTTTCTAAATTTTCCTACCCTTGAAGTTCTTTAATTTTATATTTTGATCATTTTAGATTTTTAAATTTTTTTAATGTTAAAATTATTGTTGTCCATTTTTTTAATGATCTATTTATTAATCAAATCAAATCTAATCACAATAAAATAAAATTATCATAATTAAAATTTTAAAATATTATTTTTTAATAATTGTATAAATTGTTATAGTTTTGATATCATGTTTACTCTAATAATCATTACGATATATTTCCCCTAAATTCTCAATCATTTTTTAACTAACTTATCTTTTTTTAGATAAATATTATATTTAACCCTTTTATATAACAAATCTAATCTAATCACACAATTTAATCTAAAGCATCGAAGGTATATTTGTTTTGCAAAAAAGGATTTTTAGACCAAAAATCATGAGATGATACAATCCAACCAAAATAGTGCCAATTCAAGCGAATTTTAGATAGAAACTTGGATTTTTTTTTGTCGGTTGGTTACCAATTATTTATGGACATAAAAATTTTTATACTTTTTTATCATTAGATCTATGCTTAAAGTTTTGGACATACATGAATGCCTTGATATTTCTCTATATAAATCTTTGTATATAACTTATTTATGATTTTTTATAAAAAATTTATTTAATAGAAGCATGTTATAATTATGGATCATTTGAATTACACGCCTTATAAGACTCTTTCTCGACACCACTATTCCAAAAACCTTATCAACAAAGATTGCTATCATCAACATTCTTCATTGTAAAACTTGTTAGGTCTAAAAAGTTGTCGTAACCTATTTGGTAAAACACAAGAGAGAGATAGAAATATATGAAAATATAGAAGAGTAGGAGAATGAGTATTAAAAATGATCTTCAGAGTTGAGATCTTTTTCATAACTCCTTATAAATAAAATAAGTGTTGTTCATTAAAAAAAACTTTTAATATATATATATTAATTGCAAGTTAATAAACAAATTTAAAAATATTAATAGTTATGTGAAGTTGAACTACACAAGACAATCAAAGATTGAATTACACAAGACAGAATACATAATCTTAATCAAATAATTAATTATAGCTGATCTATAACATCAATAGTTTGAATAATTATATTATTTTGTGGCATAATGTGCTTTATTGAGTGTTGCATATAATAAAATTTAAAATTTTAACTCATTGTTAGCTATTTGTAAACATTGCCCACGACATCATTATTTTTATTTTTTATTTTTTTAAATATCTTATAAAAATTATTTTTATACAAATATAACTATTCATTTGAAAGTAATTAAATCCACAAATATTTGCAAACACAAAACGTAAAATCATTAAGTTTAAAATTTTATAATTATTTTATTTGTATTTGATATTAAAAAAAAATTATATATAAAGGTATACCTATTGTTTTTTGTGAAAACAAGAAATTACTATTCAATAATGTATATATATATATATATATATATTAAAAAAAAAGTGGCTTAATTACTTGTTATGCCCGAGAAGCCGATTCTGCTCATCGTGTCTACAATGGCGAGTGTAGCCTCGCGGCTGGGTGGCCGCGCTCTGCTCCTGTCGTCGCCGGTGGACCCCCGTCAGAGGGCACGGAGAAGCCGCCGTGGATTTTCCGGAGCTCGGAACTCCGTCGAGCCCAGGGATCGTCGTTGGTACAATCCCGAGAGGCATCGCCAGCCTAACCCCGTCCGTCGTTGGGTCGAAGCGGAAACCTGCTTCGATTTGCCTGATTGCAGGGATGGTAAAATCATCGATATCCTATGAACTTGTTTCTGGTTTTTCTGCAGAAAGATGGGCCATTTGGGACTCTTCAGACTGAAAAAAAAATTGATTTTTAGGAAAATTAATGTTTGTTGTTTATGTAATTTCCTTTACAATATCAGAAATTTAATTAGCTACATATCATCACATTAAATAAAATGTTTGGATGCACAATGTCTGAAATTTCGGTTTTGATTTCAGTTTTAGTTGTCTGATTGAAGATCCATTTTGGATGATTTTGATATGATTTTTGTTTTTATCTAAATTGATTTTGATTATTTTAAAATTAATTTTAAAAATTCAATATCAAAATTTTAAAAATCAATTCAAAATTTTTATATAATTAAAAATGTATCGAAATTATAATTGATTATTAAAACCACCAAAATCATTAACAACCACATCCTTGTTAGAAAACTAAATTTGAAATAAAACAAAAAATTTCATATTTGGTTAATGTGGATATAAAGGTCATGTTTTTTTTTTAATTTAATGATATGTATGTAGCACTTCAATTTTATGTCATATAGGCAACAAAGCATTATATGTTATTTGTATGTTTTTGTTGTAAACAAATTTGGTGTTTAACCTATGTAGAAGATAAAAGTCTTTGTTTTTGTTATTAAAATAATATTTTTATAGGGAAAAAACATCTGATAAAACACAAAGTTTATATTTTTTTATTTAATTTTGTAAATTTGACTTGTTAACTTATTTCTAGACTATAAGCTTCTTATGGCTACCACATCTATAGAAGAACCAAAACATAAAATTTTTAAATTACTGCTGTTGTTTGAGATGGAAATCAAGAACATGGAAATACACACTTTGTAAGAAAAGCTCATTCGACTTCTGAGGAAACAAACATTTGAATTGCTATATGTCAATATCCCTTTGGTAGATGGTAGCTTACTTGTGTTTGTGCTAGTCTCCCCACACACTTGTTTTATCTCAATTGAAATAGCCTTTTCTATGCAAATCTAAGATGTTTCAGTCAAATAAGTCATTTTGGTGAATTTGAGAAAATAATAGCTTAATTAATGTAATACTAAGTATAGTTATGTTGGGAAGTTCAATGATTGAATCTTTAGTTGTTTGTGAATGTGTACTGAAAAGTTTGATTGTGATATTGGTCAAATGACCTGTGAGCTAGAGGGGCATCATCTAAAGTCATTTAGCAAAATCAAACGGTTTTTGTGTTTGGCAATTGAAAAAAAATATTGCGTGCATGATTGATAGAGTACACATATAAAACTATATTATACGTGTAATTGTGCTCGTAATGTCCATCTATATGGCATCACTCCTATTTATGTGGATATTGTTCAATGTAGGTTTGTGAGTGTTTTGATAATGTGTACATAAGCGAGTGTACAAAAAAAATGCATGCATCAATTCAATAAAATGCATACTAATTTTTTATTCCTTCATATTGAATTGTTTGTGAGTATACATATTTATTTACTAATTCACAATAAAGTTTTGACACGCATCTGTTGCTTTGTTGGTGATTCACTTAGTTCATGTGTCGATAGAATTATGCATGTATAAAATTATTTGCCTCAATATGTATGGCTTTCAATTGTATAAAGCACAAAATGTTGATTCTAGAGAAACACAGAGGCCAAATTATGTGTTCATAATTCATTTCTTAAAACAGTTCATTCATTCTAATGACTTGAGGGAGAAGAGCTTAGGGTTTTGTTTTGCAATGCCTTTCCAAAGAACTTTTTTCATTGCAACATTAAAACATTGAAAGTTCACTAAACAGCTATCATCATGCATTCTTTTCCACTCATATAAAGTATCATTTTGAAAAATTCCTTTACAATTGCAGTCAATGCTATCAAACAGAGCCTCAATTGCTAGCTAAAGGTCATTGTTTTTATATTTACATATGTAGCATATTAGTATATGAATGTCTTATCAAAATTCCATGCCCATTTTCGATGGCATTTTTTTGTAGATAGGTTTGTTCTCATATCTCACAACATCCTTGGTGTCAATAACATTTTGGAATATTCTAGCCTTTACATGAGAATTCCTTCTGATTCTCTTCAATGGGAGTCAAGAAAGCGGCTCATTTGTGATGATCTAAGAGGATGGGATGCTGATATATTTTGCCTTCAGGCATGTTCTCAAACTATTCTATCATGGCTTAGGAGTTATTGCTTTGGTGTTTTCTTATTTGATATGCAAATTCTTGGTTTTTTAGGAAGTAGATAGATACTATGATGTTGAGAGTTTCTTAAGGAAAGATGGATATGCTGGTAGTTACAAGGTAGTTTGTTTTTCTTTTTTTTCTTTTTGGATGCGTTTTTTAAGTCATTGTAGCTCTATGAAATATCATTAAGAGAATGGACAAAGAATATTTGCAGCGACGCACAGGAGATGCCAAGGATGGATGTGCTATCTTTTGGAAAAAGGAAAGGTCATTTATGATACTAATGAAACTTGCACAATACTTTTGTTGTAATTGATAATGGCTTCTGGGCTCTTCCAGATTTTCTTTGCTTGAGGCTAGTGCCATTGAATTTACTTGTCATGGTCTTCGTGATAACGTGGCTCAACTCTTTGTTTTTGAGGTAAAAATGCATTTATCTATTAGTATCTCTTTTACACCCTCACTTGATCCCAATTGAACCACATTTAGCTCTGATATTACTTGTCAGAGAGGACCCAAGCTAGGTCAATACATAAATGATATTCATCAACCCAAAATCTTAAGTTATTAAATTAGGATTATTGCTTTGAATTTCAACTTCACAATTTGTTTTTAAATATCCAATATGAAATTATTCTTCATGTCTTTTTCGATATTTGCAACATATAAATATTGTCTTTGCATCTTATATTTCTAATAGAATCTTGATGGGAATTTTGATCAATTTTTGTAAAATAATTACTTCATAATAGGTTATTAGGCTCAACCTTTCAATATCATCTAATAAATTTTTGAAACATATTATTTCTTAATCAATTTAATATTTAATAATAACTATGTCAAACTAACCCTTAGTTTGTTTTTATATTCAATTGCATATGATGACATAGTTTGGTACATAATATTTGTTTGAATTTTATAGATACATAGTACTTAAACATACATACTTATATATATCAGACCCAAATCTTTAATAATGATACATAATTCTATAATAAGATAAATAAATTAGATTTAAATTACAATTAAGCATATCTATTTGATAGAAATATTATTATAGCAGAACTAAAAGCAATAAAATTAAATTGTATATAAATTATTTTTTTGAGTTGATTAAGTGTCATTTTGAGTATTTTTTAAAACAAAAGTTCGAAAAATTTGTAAAATCAATTTCAAAAAAATCAATTATATGACAAAGTTTGTTTAAAAGCTCATTTTGAAATAGAAAAGATAGAAATATAATTGAAATAATATTGGGAGTCAAATATTATTAGTTTTATGGACTAAAATAATTGTTTGTTAATGTTTAAGATAAAGATGATGTACAAATAATATTAACAATTAAAATGTTATAAGCATGTTTTTGAGTATTACATATATAACAATTCTTAAAAAAGTTTTTTGTTGCAGCTCGTATGCACTATCTAGCTGCCTTAACATATTTGCTTTATTATGCCACCTCAAGTGACATTGTATTGTTCCAAGGGTGACTTATTTTGTTAACAATCAAACCGTGCATGATGTATTATCTTTATATTTTATTGATGGACTAATTGTTTAATGTTGACCTCTTGTAGGTAGGTAAACATAAAACTAATTCAAGAAGAGTGGTTGTTGGTAATATCCATGTTCTTTTTAACCCCAAACGTGGGGACATTAAGTTAGGTCAGGTATTCTTCTACTTATATTGTCTTAATAATTATTAATTCATTGGATTGTTTGCATGATTACTTTTTTTTATCTTTTTACTAATAAATAGATTGATTTAGTGTCTACCTAAACCTTTTTTAATTGGAAGTTTTGTAAGGAATATTAAGGTTGGTTTATTATTATTATTGTGAAGTATTAAACTAATTAATAAATAAATTAGTTTAAATATTGTTGTTATTTAATGTTATTATAAAGTTGTGTGTATGATAACATATTGTCAAGAAATTCTTAAAAAAATAATTTTTATTTTGAAATAGCAAAAGTATCTATTAATTTTTTGTTAAAAGAGTAAAATAATTTTCATTATTATTTTAGGAGATAAAAATGCCTTTTATTCTATCCATATTTTTTTTATTTGAAGAAATGTGTTTCAAAACATTGTCAGATAGCTATATGACCACATTTTGGAGTACACTTTTGTAAAAAAAAAAAAACATGTTAAATGAAGCTTTAACATGTATTTATATTGTTCCATCATTGCAACATTATTTTCCTTTAGATCTACATCTTTTTACTAGCAAGCAAATGGCTTGAATTTGGTTGAACTATTTTTTATGTTACACAAATGGATAATTCTTAGTTCACTTTTTCATATTTATTGAAATGCATTTACCTTTCTTTTTGTTTGATACATAAATTGATTATGTGAGTTATTTTTTGTCAAGAGATTATGTTAGATGATCATTAGATTTAAATGTTACATGTAATCCATTTTTAACATTTTAAGAGTGGTTGACAATCATTCAAATTTGATGGTCTAAAGATTGATTTGGCAAATTCTATTTAGATTTAGGTGTTACAATTTAGATATTTTTTAGTGTATTTTATGATTCTCACTCTTCACTTAATTTTATGTTATTGTATTTTTGTTCAAAATTATTAGAGTTAATGCCACTCACTTTTCCAAAATATCCAAATAGATTTCTCTAATTTTTAAATAAAAATAATAAAGTCTTTCTTTAATAAAAATTGTTAAAGTGAAAAACTTTTTTGATGTTATGGGTTAGTTAAAATCTGAAATTACTATCGTAATTATTGTCTTCTGTGTTTGGGCTAGGACTTTGGTTGATAGGTGATATAGCCTTGCTTTGATGTTTTTTGGAGGTATTTCATATAGATTCTTTTGTTCTAGTCTTGTTTTTCCTTTTTTTTTTTAAATTCATTGGAGAGTTTTTCATTAATGTTGTTAGTTTAAATCCATGAGGGCAAATTGTGTTGACAAGAGCGATTGATTTAAGAAAGATCGATGATCTAATTATGGTAACCAACACCGTGAATCCAAAGCTAAAATGGTTACTATAAGAGGTTCTAGAGTTAGGTGAAAATCGCATTAGTAAAATTTAATGTAATTGGAATAAAATGTACATTTATCATAAGGTTAATCTCATTTATTATAACAAGGACTTAGTATGGTGACATTTCATTAGCCATTCTCAAATTTTGGAATTTTGATATCATATCTACTTCTTTCTTTTTTCCTTATATTTTGAAAACATGTCAAAATCTTTATTTTCTTTTTATAAAAACATTATAATAGAAGTAAATTTTTATCACTTTTGAATTCATGTAATGAAAGTATCTTTTACAATCAAGTGAAAACATAAAGTTTTTCACATTCTTTTTTTAAAAGCATATATACATGCAAATATCGATGTTAAAAAATCATTTACATTTCATCTTTGTTTAAATAAAACAAACATAAAAATCACATATCTAGTGACAATTGTAGCAACTTCTAAATCATTATGTGTTAGTTCTAATTTTATTTTGATGGTCTCATGAAGTGTTTTTTTTTTATCTGAAAGTGTTAGGCTATAATAAGTATGAGTCAACTAAGACTAGCTTAGTGGTAAAATAACTGTACATATATGTAAAGTACTATAATTATATACAGATAATTGGCTTTATGTTTTTATATTTTCTTTACTTTCTGTTTACCTTCTTATCTTTTTAAGGATTTGACTTAGAAGAAGACTTGTTTTATTAAAAAAATTATGCATGTTTAGGAACATGTTATTGTACACTTAAACAACTCGAATGAAAGCTCTTTTAACTCATATCTTAAATACGTTGTTTTAGCATAACCTTTACCATTTTAGACAATTTTATGTCATTTTAATTTAAACATTTGCTTTCTCTTTACTAAACCCCTTTTTCTTTTTCTCATTTCATTTTTATATGTTTTTCTTATCTTTGTCTTATATATTCATTATCACAAAATTACTCTAATAAGTAAAGGTAATAGATCATTCATGTTCAAGCATTTCTTGCATATGTTATGATGATATAAAAAATACATAATTTTTACCATCATTCATAAATTTTATTTTTTTTATCATCTCTTAAATTTATAAATTTTAGTATCATTATAAATAAAATCATCTTCTATGTATATTATGCACATTTCATGCATCTCTAATTTAACATTTTTAATCAATCAATCAATCAAAATTTTTATCTTATGATACACATTACAAATAATCATATGCACATAAGTATTAATTTTTTCTTACCTTTTGAAACCAAGTAGTGATTTTACTAAGGCTCAAATCTTGCTTAATTCTTTTGTTTGCTACAATACCTAAGACTTTGTTTTTCTTGGTTTTATCTTTGCCTTTTACATAACTCAACCCCAAATCTCTTGGAAACTCCTTCACTTGTTCTTTTTTTTCTCTACTGACTATGGCCATGTGTTGCATCTCTTAAATTCTTTTAAAAAAACTGTCATGGCCAGCACCTTATTTATACATGTTCTAATGACTTTTCACATGCTTGGCCTTTCAAATATCTCTAACAGTTATGTCCTTTCAAGTGAATGTCTTTTCACCTTTTAACCTTTAATTTACAAAAACTTCTCATCGATTAAACTTGCCCTCATCTTAGTTTTTTTAGCAGTTTGTCGTTTCGGGTTTATGTTATGTGTAGTTTTTACTAATCATATAGGTTTGATTATCATATTCATACTGTACAATTCTCAATCCTATATAGATCTGTCTCAAGTTCTTCATATCGTATTGTTACAATCCTACTATTATACAAGTACGATATTGTAATTCCTCTTGCATCTTATTGACGATTTTCATTTATGATGTTAATTTTCACTGTATTGTACTATACATTGTCAATAATTGTGTTGTATGACACTTTTTAACTGACTATTTGCTACCAATCATTATGTCGTATCATATGATATTGCTTGTAGTACTTGTACAATCCGTTTCCTATAACTTTTATTAAGTCATAATTGATGACAATTCATCCTTATGTCTTGATCATATTATTATGATTATTTCACGTATCTTTATTTGGAGGTTTTCACACTAAGACATTTCATTTTCTTATGGCTTAATTTTAAGGTATGATATACTTCTGTTGTACTGTACAATCTAATACTTTTCTGAATTCTCTTACCCATTGCTATACTAGTGCATTTGTATTGTCGTACGTATATGATATGGTGTTGGGCTTTACACTTTATTGTACTTATACTTTTGAGTTCTTCATTTTATGCAATGTTATATTGTTTACTGATTGTTTACTCTTATGCATTAATGGCTTAGTATGGTTTCATGGTCATCTTGTATGATCCTCAGCTTACTTTGTATGTTCATGCTCTTCCCATGTTCATTCTCTTTTTTCCTAATCTTACCATACAATATTCTATCGTTAAACAATATGATAAACCTCTTTCTTATTTAAAATTATCAAACTGCTTCGACTCATGGCCAATTACGCTCTATCGTACTTGTACGTTGTCATAATCGTACTTGTATGACCTAATCTAATCTTATACATCTGTTCACTCAATTAATTCTCATTTTATCATATTATATAGTATTATGATGTTGTATCGTACTATACCTTAAAACATTAGAACATTCTTAAAAAATTTCAAAAAATTTATAAAGATTCTCATAATATATTTTAATAAAACTCATTATTTTATAATTCTTTCATTCTCAAGATTATCAATCATTTTCAATATTTTCATATTCAATATCCTTTAATTTAAATTTACTAAAATTTTTTGTTCCCATCTTTGAGAGCTTACACTTAATTATTACTATTCAAAAATTAGGAGTTGGATATTTTGGAAATTTGAAGAACCTAATTGTGCATAGTATCAAATTAGAGAGACATGTGTTATTTACACAAATTAAAATTTAATATGAAATACAAATATCAAAAAAACCTTTGTTAAACCATGATAATAATAACATAGAAGATTGAAAAGTGAGTTACACAACAAACTTGCAATGTCATTTAAAGTTTTGCTCATTGTTGTTGCGAATGATAATTAAATTTGTTAGTCTTATGAGCTCAAGTTGGTTCAAACATGTTTTGATAATAATAACATCATTAAGCGAATTCTAATCATCATCTAATTGATGCATAGGATAATTAAAACAAGCAATCAAAAAGGAAGATCCATGAAGCTCAAAGTGCTTAAAGTTGATGGTGGATCTATCATGAAAGCTATGAAAGCAAAAATGGTAAAGATCAAGTGTCATGATAAAGATTAATTTTGGGTGTAATGTGTGTTAGAATTATGTATAAATTGATCTAGTAATTAGCTTAGTTGCATTACATCTATCATAGTTTTCAAACTTAAAAAAAGTGATTTTAGCATGTTCATGGAAATTACAAAATAAGCACAATTTTACTCTATCGCAAATTTGAAGACTTGTACTGGACAAGCTAACAAAAATCTAAGTTTTAAATTTTCAAGGAGTCTTTTATAGATGGACCCATCAGATTGTCCAGTCAGCCATATGATAGAGCCTGATGAATATTAGACTTACGGAAGAAATGGATCCGATAGTTAAGAATTTTGATTGGCTTGTTGGTAGGTCAATGAGATTGTTCGATACCCAATCTGATAACCAATTCAATGAAATGAATCATTTGAGACTTTAGTCTAATAAGATGGATAAAATGATAAAAATTTATGCCTATGTTAGATGATTATTGAATTGTTCGATAGGAGACTAATGATCGGTCTGACCGTCTAATAAATATTTATAAAATCAACATTGTGCCCGAGTGTCTAATTAAAGGTGATTGGATAGTCTACTAAACCATCTGATAGGTCTAGAAAAAATGAGTTTCTATTAAAAGCTCATCAGATCATTCGATGGATGGTTTGATGAATCTAAATAAGTGAAAATGTGAACATTGAAGCATCTGATCACATAATTGGACCATCAAATAGGTCTCAATGGCTATTTTATATGAACATTTTCTAGGTTGTAGTCTTTCTAAACATTTAAAGGAACATGAGGAAGATTAGGGAGGTCAAAATATGTGGCAAGGAATGTTGATTAGGCCTGACCTTATAGTACACAACACAATGCTTATTTTCTTACATTGAAATTCTAAAGAAAAGGCTCATTACTACTAGCTAGTGAGAAACTCTCAAGATTTGAAAGTTTTGCATCTTAATAGTTTCAATTTAGTAAGTTTTAATTATCGTATTTCATATGCATATCATGAGGCAAATGTTATAAATATAAGATTATTTGTAAATTCAATTGTGTAAGAGTTTGTAAGATTTTTTTTTTGTTTTACAAATATTGTAAAAACTAACTTCAAGCCTAGACTGTGAGGCAAGTGAGATAGCCTACTTTGGAACTTTGTGTGAAGGTGAGATGGCCCATTCCAAAGCCATATGTGAAGGTGAGTAGGAGATTTAATCTTAGCCTCAGGAAAAATATAGGTCGTAAGTGGTTTCTTGACTAGTTGTGGCAAAGGAGGGAAGAAAGAGAGTAGGTTCAAAACTAGTTGACTCTAAGAGTGGATATAGGTTTGCGTGAATAAAAGTCAAACTACCTAAAAATCTCATTGTTCATCTTTTTTGTTGTTTTTTTTTCGTGGCATTTTATCTTGTTGTGTTTCTTAAACCACACTTAAAACATTTTACTCCATTATAGGTTTAGTTGAGAATGTGCTTAAAAGTTTCATTGCTAAAAATTTTCACCTAATTCACCGCTGCTTGGGTATGCCAATGGGACAAATTTTCTTCATCAATAGAAAAAGAAAATAAAATAAACTTAACGTGCATCTATAATGGCAATAAAAACATCCAAAAATTGAAGATTGCTCAAAATTGTGAGATTTTGCATGAATAAAAATCAATTTGAACTAGTTTGAGCCAAATCATGGCCCACTCATTGGCTCAAATCTGATTTGGAGCCATTTTTTTTTGGTTAGCTCAAGATTCAATATAAGATGTCTTGAATGTAAATTCATACAATAAATGGGTTGTTAATTCTCCAATGACATAACAGTAAGAACCCATATCCAAAAAGAATTGTGAAAGTTGGGGGCCAAATCTTGTTATGTGCATTATTGTAATAATGGCTTAGTGGATGATCCATCCCCTTGCTTCATTGACAAACGTGGTTAGTTTGAAACCCATGCCTCATAATTTTGTTTCAATTTCTAACATAATAAAAAATAAATCAAGTTGGTTCAAAATTGATTAGCACTCGAGTTGAACTGGCTCAACTCAAATTGATTACAAGTTTGAGTCAATTTCGAATCAAGGAGAAATCAAAAATTTTTTGTTCAAATTGAACCAAAGTTGCTCAAACTCAAATCAATATCACATCTATGTAAACATGCATGATATTCAGCTTATATAGATCCTTCTCTATTTGTTTCTCTCAGTTTTTTTCTTTTCATAGGGTTCCATTTGCATGTCTTTGATGTGTTGCACCCATGTTCTGTGTTTGTTTGTACAGGTTCGCATATTTTTGCAGGAAGCTTACGCACTTTCAGAGAAATGGGGTAGAATACCTGTGGTGCTTGCTGGTGATTTCAATAGTACTCCACAAGTATGTTGCTCTTTCCGCATTTTCCTCTATTAGTAATCTAATCAGCTTTATGATGCTATTAGTTAACTTCAATATTTTGTTTTTCTAAAAGTGTTGCTATTAATGACAGCATCATTAATCTCTTTAAATATACAATTTAAAATTTTGCATAATTTTTGGTTCCTATTTGTAAGTTGTCATACTCTTGTTGATTTTTTTATGTATTTCTTGGGTGAAAATGAGAGAAATGAAATTTTATTTCAATCACAATTTCATTTTTGATATTTGAATGAAAAGAACTTAGAAGAAACTTAATTATCCAAAAAGTTAGATACAAATTTTCATTCAACCAACATTATCATGTACTGTGCAAAATATAAATAAAATAGTTTTACCATTAAACTGTTGAGACATGTTATATCAATGTTAATTTGTTAAATATTAATTATATGTTAAAATAACATCGAATCTTTTTAAAATTCTTCAAATTAACCCAATAAAGATAAATCCAATTACATTTGATTTTCATTTTTCTATTTTTTTTCTTCTGTTAGGATTTCAATTTTCATTATGATACTATAAAGTGATAACTCGCATTTTTTAAATTTGTAAAGAAGAGTTCTATTAATGAAAAAAATATTAATGCGTGTAAATACACTACTAGAATTTATTGATCTTTTCATTCCCATTTTTTAGTAGTCACACTCCATTTGATCTTTTATGTTTGGTTTGAGTGAAAATGAACTAAAGGAAATCTTTTTTCTATCATAACTTTATTGCTGTTGTTTGTATGGAAAGAATTTATCTGCAAAAATTAATTTGTAAACTGTCCAAGTTTCACTATCATGCTGCATTATGGGAATTTTACCCAAACTTAATAGGTGTATTATATTAATGAAAATTGTTAAATCAAAGTAGTATGTTTGAATAAAATCATATTTCTTACATTTTTAAAGTCAGCCAAAGAAGTTAGATATATTGAATTTCACTTTACTTTCATTTTCTTTTCACTTTGTTTTTCTATTTTCGTTTTCTTTCATTTTATCCAGACCAAACATTGTTCGAGAGTTCTCTATTTCAACCCATTTTTACTTGTTTGGTATAAATGTGTTAACAGTGCATTTGTAATGATATGATCATGAATCTTGGGCTTTCTGCTTTCCCACATGCAGAGTGCAATCTATGAGTTCTTATTGACATCAGAGGTGAATATGCTGCATTTTGGTCAGTTTAGGTTCCTTACATTAGCTTGCTTGTTTCTATTCTCTACTCTCTCTATCTGATAGCCACAACAGTTTAAACAAAGTACAAGATTACTTTATACTCTTCATGGGTCCGTTTCAGCTGAATATCACACAGCATGACAGGAAAAGCCTATCAGGACAGGAAAGATTAAAACACAGCTTTCATGACCTCTATAGGTAAATGAATTGTATTTCTTCTTTTTTCCTACAATGAAAAATGCATTCTTTTCTACTGAATAGTAGCCTTTTTTTATGGAACGGCTAAGCTTTCTTAAAAATTCTTTGATGTCTTTTGTTTTCAGCTGCATAAGTTATTGCTGGACGGACGAAGAAATAAAAAATGCTAGTGGCAACTCAAACTGTACCATACTTACGCATCCTTTCAGATTGCACAGCTCGTATGCTAGTGTCAAGGTACCGATGTGTTTAAGAAATTTTTTATCATTTCTTACATCAAAAGGCATTTGCAGTGGTAAGTTCAAAGTCTCAGTTTCAGTGTACCATTTTTATTTTAATTATTTTTTAATTTTATTAAACATAAGTTTGAATTATTCGTAAATTTAAAAAAATAAAAAAATCGATTGAAAGTAGACAAAGGGGCCAAAACTTCCCAAAACATGCTTAAACTGAAAACCATTATGTATTGGCAATCTAAACGCCTTATCCATCTCTTCTCAGGGTAATGGGATGACCAGGAGTTATGGTGGAGAACCATTTGCTACTTCTTATCACTCCAAATTTATAGGAACTCTCGATTATATTTGGTGTGCCTACTTTTATGTTTTGTTGGTTTTTGATGCATGGCATGTATTTAAAGAAGTATAAACCATTATATTTTAATCATCTTTTTTTGGGTTTCATTTTTTGTGAAGGTATTCAACAGGCCTTGAATGTGCAAGGGTTCTTGATACACTGACGATTGCTTCATTGAGAGGTTTAGGTGGTCTCCCAAATAAGGTAGCATGCCTGTTATTAGATTCTCTTTTTAAGACCTTGAATTTTCAATTGTAAGATTTAAATGGCATTCAATGTTCTTACAGCGGTTTAATAATCTTATTGGAGTTTATGCTCCTTTCATGATATGATATTTTGAGGTAAAGGCACTCACTAAGTAGGCTAATGCTGTTGATTGAAGTTTGTTGATTTGTTTTGGCTTTGCTTTGGCTCAATCCTAATAATACACAGTTTTTCTTCTTCTCTAATTTTGTTTTTTTTTTTTTTCTAAATCTAGTCATTAAGATTACATAGTTAATATCCATGACATGTCAGAGATATGATTGATTCCTTATATTCAACTGCAGGTTTTAGGATTTAATCAGCATGGGATTGTCAACAGCATGCATATGCCCATAATATCATTCAACCTTCATAGTTTAAGTTTGTTGCAATTTGTTTTTGGATGGATTATTAGTTTATGTTCTACGAAAAGTTTTGATTGTGATGGGAAATTTTTTTTGTTGAGTCATAAGCTCGAACATTCAAGAAGTTTTCAATTTGGATTAATTTAAATTGAGGCTTGGTTTTGGTTTAACTTGATTTATTTTTATTGTAGGCTGAAGTTGAGGTTTTGTGCCTTCAAATGATCTTTGGAGTGATTCTTGACATACGTTAGAAAAGTTATGATGATGAACTTTCACACAAAGTTGGTGCTTAGGACCATTTGGCCTATGAACAAGTTGGGTTTGGATTGCTTTGGCCTGACCCATATGAATGTTCTAAAATGTGCTACTATAATTCCAAATTTGCAAAGTAAAAAACCCACACACACAAGATGATGTTATAAGTAAGAAAAGAACTCATTTATGCATGCATATGGCCAGATGTAATGGTGTTTAATGAGTGCAAAAGTAATGGTTCTACATTTATCACAAGCAGAATGGGGTCGTTGCGACACAAAATAGGGGTTGTAGTCCTATTTTAATGAACTGCACATGATGTCAAATCAAAAACCAAGGTCAAGGGTTGGCTTTAGAATTTGTTAAGCATTCACATTAGTTTAATTTATGCTTAGATGTTAAAACCAGATCATGTCAACCCCGACCCGAATCTGACCCAACAAGTTATAAGTGGTTTGGTTTTGCAGCCAAAAGATGTGCCATCGAAGTGATTACTCATGCCAGATCACGATTGATCTATTAGGACCATGTCCATCTTTTTTACATTGTAGGCCTTCTTAATTTGGTTTGGTTAAGATAGCTCTTGGTATGATTAGAAATCATCACTTTTTCTCATCATTTGGTATCCTAGTCTATACTTCAGAAAAGGGTAGTTAAATTAGCATTTTTCAGATTGACATTGATTAGTTTTAAATTGGTTTTGCATTGAACTATATTACAAATCGTTTTTATTTTTATGTGGATAGATTTCAATTTGAGCTGGACCATATTGCACCAAGTGGATCAACTAGTATTATTTTGATTAAATTAAGATGATATTTCATTTATTGATTAGTTGGTTCAATTGGACTTCAAATGGCATTCTTGAAAGGTCCTTCCACATTGGACCAGGTTAGCAATTACAACTAAGATTGGTTTTGCTTCAATTCATTGCATATGATGGGCATTGGATTGATTTTGTATTAAACAACTTGATTCCATGTTTAGTTCGCAAAGCTAGGTTCCTGGTACTCATCGAATATTGTCATAGGCATCAGGAGCTAGTTTGATGTTTATAACTCATGAATTGAATGACCAGCTGTGGAATCAAATCATTGAGATTGCTGGAGAACTCGAGAGAAACTCAAAGTTGTAGAAGCAAGGGAACTATGACTACAGATTAGGGATGAGGGAAGTACTTATATTGCAATATGGGATAAGAAAAGGTTGTCTAATAGTGCACATTTTCACCAAAAAAACCTTCACGATAAAAAAATCAAATGTCCAAATACCAATCATTTGTACTTTCATTTCATAGCAAACATTTATATAGAGTATAATACAAATCTTAAATCCAGAAACAAAATAATGAAAATGTCTTTCTTCATAAAAGAAATACAAAAAAATAAAAAAATATGTAAAAAAATAATAAAAACACTATAAAGCTTTATACATGATCTTTTGTAACTCAAACAAAATAAAAATGTCACAAAAGTAAAGAAAACCCTATAAAAATTTATTGGATTAACTCAGCATCATGTTGATGCAACTTGATTTGCATCATGAGGCTCCTAAGCCTTTCTTTGTTTCAAAGTTTCAGCTATTGCATTATGAACTTACTTGATTGTGTTTGGACATAGTTCTCTAGATAGGATTGTCTGAAACCACAAGTGGTGAATCTCATAAAAATTCAAGGAACCTTAAACTATCATTTTTATTTTATACAACTCTAAAAAAATCGAAGGTTGATCGTATCTTTATGCATCTATTTCATTTCAAATAAAGTTCTTTCCAATTTATCAAATGTCACTATGCTTTGACCATACTATCCAATGTCACTAATTTCAATATATTCCCAAGTTATCTCAGATACTTCAAGCTCATTAGTACAAAGTTTTAGGCTTACTTTTCTCTTTGCTGCCTTACAGTTACATGAGACACAGTAGCTCATGATGGTCTCATGGATCAACTTGATCAATGTTTGCTTGGATTCAAATATTGCACTATTACATGAAGTATTTATTATAATGTTTTGATTCATTTACCAAATCTGATCTGCTTCCTTTCTTTCTCCTCCCTTTTCCTTAAGACATCTCTTCGTTCTTTTGTCTTCCTTATTAGTGACACAGGAGTGACTGTGATGCACAAACTAGGGTATGGAGATGCAGCCATGGTAGAAACCTTTTCTTACTCATTTTTCTCTCTTCTCTTGTTCATTTTTCTCTCCTTTTTCTTCCTGCTATATAACTCTCTGCTTGCCTTCCTGTTCTTTTTCTTCCTGTTATTATATGCCCCTAAAATCTTATTAACATATCTGCAAATTAAATTAATGGCATTTGCATTTATAATTATGTATGCATAAATTATATATATTATTTACTTAATTACAAGCAAATTATTTAATTGATATGAAAGGTTCAGTCATCCTCTATTCCTGCATTTAAAGCAATAACACATTTCAAAACTCCCTAATTTGATTATGGTTCAGCAATCCTCCTTCAGTGAGATCCATAAGCTGCTTTGTTAGTATAACTCAAACCTGCAAGAATTGCATGTGACATATCTATCTTCCTAACTATAGTTCTCTTTTTCTTTCCTTAATAGTACTTTTAATTGTTCTTCTCACTTGCAGACTATAGGAAGTGATCACCTGGCTCTCGCAGCTGAGTTTGTCTTCAACAGCAGATCTACAGGACCAAATTTATCAAGTGAAGCAGCTGAAAAGGAAGGAAGCCAAGGAGAAGATAACTGAGGACAAACTGCTCTTCTTTTGTAAACAATTCATCATTTGGTTGCTCCTTTTATAGAATGTAGGAGATAAAAGGATTTGTTTGAAGTTGATTCCTAAGTCCTACATGTAAGCTTTTTGTTGATATCAGATCCTGCAATTGCTTGCCTTGCATATGCAAAATTGTTTTAAAGTACATTTTGTTTGCATATGCTATTGTCTTACATCCAAATGTTACCTTACTCAGCTTATAATGTTAATGATTTTATGAAATATATAATTTTTATAACAATTATAATTTAATAGTCAATAACTAGTTCAATACAGTGTGAACATATAATAATCATAATTAATTTTACATGAACAGCAATCAAAATGAATTATTTAGAACACCCAAAAATGGTTCATGAATGCTATTTTAGATGAATATTACAAGGTAAAGTTTTGGTTAAATATGTGGAGAGAGGCTGCCGAAATGCTGATCTTAAACACTAACATCAAATGAAAGTGAGAACAGAACAACAACCATGCAGCAGTTAGCAGAAAACCTGCAGAATTTGCAGAGCTGTGCTTCTCACCATCCATTCTCCAGCCTGCAGCTCATCGTCTCCCTTCTCCATCCCCATCACAATACACCCTCAAAACCCAATAAACTTCTTCACCCTTGTCCAGAAGCCCGGAGCAACAGCCGGCCCCAATTCATCCACTGCATCCTTGAACTTGGCCTTCTCACTCAGCTCATTGAAAGCGTCGACAACATTCTGAAGCCTTGCCACGAACTCGATCAGGAGGGAGGCGAATGTTGCGAGCGATAGAGCACTCGCACTCTCGTAGGTTTTCGACTCCTCTTGGACCAGCTCATCGTTGTTGAACGATAGATTTGCGGGCCACGATGCCTGCTGCCCGAGCATTGGTTCAGGGAAGCGGTCCGGTGCCCGGAGGGATGGGTCAAGCCCCATGTTGTGAACATCCCAACTCTTGGAGAGATGGAGGGACCGGAGGTCGAGCACGGTCTCGCTATGGGATTTGATCCCGAGGGGCTTCAGCACTGTTTCGACGATGCCTGGAGAGTCGTGGAGGTTGTCCTGGTCTTCTCCCGGTCGTCGTCCGATCTCCCAGAGCTCTGCATTCACGAGAAGGTAAGACCGTCGGTCGATCTTATGCTGCAGGTCCTCAGCCGCTTCGTGGATGTTGAGGAGGATGTCTGTGGGGCTTAGCTTCGTCATTGTCTTGACTTTGTTGCCGAGTTCACGGAGGACTTTGGCGCCTTCCATGCCAACTCTCTGCAGCTCGGCACGAAATACTTGCCTCCTTTCGGGTGGCGCCTACAACATGGTGTTCAAAAGAATACTGGTACTGAACTATGATACACAAATAAACTTAGTAGCAACATTTGATGGCACATTCATCTTCAAATAACACAATCATCTTCAAATAATCCACAAACTATTGTGGATCTGTAGATGGAGAAGGGTGGATTTCACCTATGTGCCATTTTGATTGATTAAATACCCACAAAATAAAGAGAGAGATTACATCAAAACATTTCTTCATTTTTATTCAGATTACCAATCATTTCTTGGTTGAATGTTCAAAGAACTCTGAAAGGAATCAACTTCAACGGATGCTATAGGATTGGTGAATACTCATGTCAGATGAGAACTCTACAAACAAATGTATCAATCCAAGAAGGAATCCATTGATCATTGTTGATGAAATATTAAACTGATCAATGAATAAGTTAGATGTTATGGAAAAGTTGTATTTTACTATGTTGTTGAGAAACACTTGATAAAATAATTATCATTGTGAAATTATATAAGTATCATTTGTAACATCTCCCAAAGACTATAACTGAACTGGTTAGCATTCATGAATATAATCTTTAAAATATTCCTATTCTACATTCAGAAGGAAACAATGAAAAAAATACTGCAATTACTTTGATTGATACAGAGCAAAACTCAACCACTAGAATACAGGTAGGGTTTTTTGAAAAAATTACAAATAAGGTTTTGTCTTCTGTAAGCACATCTATTATAATAGAAGATGGATTGCAATTTACACTTGACATGGCTCAATCTTAAATGGACTGAAGCATTCACCAGCTAGGTAGTAAGTTAGGACATAGAATCCATTAAAGTCATAATTTGATGAGAGTTTAAACCAACGATTGAAATTTACTTGAAAATCAAATTGGGTTTTAACATGATTCAAGCTCAAATCAAAGTGATTCAATAATGTCAAAAGTACAAAAAAAATTGACTCAAACCATACTGCAAATTGATTTCAAGAGATGGTTCAATTAGCTTGATATGCCTCAAAACTGAATCACTTGTACATATATAAATGTGTTTAGATGTACATATGTGTAAGGCTATATATAATGCTCTAAGCATGCTTGACTAAGCATGTAAATGAATAAAGCTATGAAAAGCATAATAAAATATATCGATGCTTTTAGCATGCTTGAATACATAAATTATTTATGATCAAGTATTTAAATTAAAAAATTGAAAATTAATCTAAATTTAGAATGTTGTTACTTGGATGGAGAGTAAATCAATAACAAACATGTCAAGCCAAATTGAATCAAGTTCATATCAAAACTTTCAATTCTAAGCATGGAACTGATACAGAGAGAACCAAACAACTTCAATCCAATCACTATTCACAATGGGATTGGCTTAAGATCGAATAGTTAACTACTCCAAAAAATTTAGGTTTTCAATTTCAAAATGCAACAAGGATTACAGCATGAACGGTGCTGTCATTATCCAAGCTTCAAAGTAAAGTTACACCTAAATACAAAAGAAATGTTGTTACTAATTTAATTCAGATTTAGCCTTTAATTTCAAAGAAAAACTTTTGTCACATAGTTGGTCTTACTAATATGACAAAGCAAACTAAGAAAGCGGCAAATTGAATAACAAAAACAACTAAAATCATGCAAAAAAGCATGTTACCTGGATCTCTGATAGTATACAACCATGCAGTGCCATGACCATAAATGCAGAATGCCTTAATGCTCCACTAAGTTTAACATAGCTTTTCCATGGATATCTAAGCATCTTGAAACGACCATGGGGTGGCTCCCATATAGCAAACCCTAGCTAAAAAGATAGAAAGCCAAGTGAGAGAAAAATTCACAAATTTTGAAATCACTACACATAAATAAGCACAGGGGAGTATATCTTACGAGGGATTCCTCCTTAGACGTCGCTTCAACTGCCATCCTATACCCGCTATACAAAGGATCATCAGAAGCTTGATAAGTAAGGATCTTTGAGGGAACTCTCTCGTACTCGACACAATTTAGATATCCATTAACACAACCTAACGAAATAAGAAATTCCCCAACTTGTCAAATAAATTTGATTGGTCTTAAAGCTATATAGAAAATGCTCAAATAAACTATGAAACAAATAGCATCTCAAAAAAGTATAGAATGAGAAAATAATAGGGGGGGCAAAAAGAAACCTTCCAAGGATTTGGCTACACCCATAAAATTCTTCACCACTAAGTTGTGCAGATCCTCCCCCGCCCAAATCGGATAGATACAAATATTGACACTGAAACCAATTGAAGCTCCAAGAGCAATCAACAAAAATCGGCTCACAGCCGTACTAACAAACTCTCGAGTTCTAACAGATACCATTACCAAGCAAAATGTGAGCATGAATACACGAAACCCATACTCATAAGGCTTCATGGTAGGATAGAGCTTTACAAAGGTTATCAAGAAACCTAACATTGAAAAGCATCAACATGAGGTTATCAAAAAGCAAAGAAAATTTGAGCTTTGTGAGTCATGTTAACAGAGCAAAAAGATAAACAAAGCAAATATCTCACCTGTTATAAAAATGCTGAGGATGATCACCACCTCCTCCCAACTACCCGTCATTGTGGACAATTCTGCTATCCCTAAAGCAAGCCCTCCAGCAGATAACGTCCCTATGCCTCGATTCAATCCTTTGCTAAGCGTCGCACCTGCATCCATGTAGCAACTTAAAATACGATCAAATCAAGTTTATGCATCCAGCTTAGGATCCCAGACTGAACAATAGAAAAGACTGGAATTTTTTTCTTCTTTTATGTTCTCTAATGCATAACAGATGCCAGAATCTCACATAGTTAACAGAAGAGAAGGAAAGAGTCTGGCCTTTTCACCACCATGGGATTTTAATTAAAGAAATCATCGCCCTCAACAAAACCCTATCTCGTGTTCTAAACTATCAAAAGGCACTTCTTTGGACACTAAAAAGATATAAAAATAACTGAAACGAGGAAAAATTCTACCAGTTGCTTGGCGTTATTCATCTGAACTCACAGACATGATTTTCATCATATATTTACCGACTATTACCGACCACAACCGAAGAAGCTCGAATGAAGAAATCCCAGGAATCAAACAATTACCGATGCTGAACTCGAAGACGACCACAATGGTGAGAATACCCCAAACGGAGTGTTTGGAAAGATCACGGAGGGGTTCCTTGAGAAAGATGAGAATGGCCATTAGGGAGAGAGCAAGCCCCAACTTCGCGGCGAAGATCATGTTCCGGTGATCCGATCTCGCGAAGTCCAATCCTATCAAAGCAGCAACACGAACTTGGCCCCATATCCACAAGATCCGATCCCTAGCTCGCCGAAGACATCCTTTTCCTCCGTCCACGTCGGTTTCTAGGCCGAGATCCTCCAAGTCATCGATCTTTAGAGAAGATAGAAGCGGCAAGCGTTCCTTGCTCTTCTGCTGGAAGTGGTACCGAAATGATCCCAACTTCGGCAGCGTCGCCGCCGGCATATTCGCCTTTCTCCTCCTCGATTTCTTCTTTCGAGATCAAGAGGAGAGAGACAGAGACAGAGAGGGAAAGCACGGAACTAGGAAGTGAGATATAGTTGCAACCTCTTGTCTTGCCCCTCGCCGGAGACGAGGAAGCAAACGCTGGTCCTATGTAGCGGACGACAATGGCACAGGTGGATGATGTAAAAGATAAGGCTTCGAGACAAAACTCTTATAAAGCTTAATGTACGATTCGGTGGGCCCAACCAGCTGAATCAGAATAAATTTTTCAATATTTTATAAACTATATTTTAAAAAAATGAAAATAAACGCTATTTAACTAATTATTATTATTAAATATTTTTTAAAAAAATATTATTAAAAAGTTATACAATTTATAAATAAGTTATACCAATAAGTATTTTAAAAAAGCATTAATGTTAAAAATAACTAATAATTTTTATTTTAAACTTATTTCTTTATAAAAATTTAAAAATATTTTTAACATTATTTTAAAAAAATAAAATTACCGTTTATCCTCATACCATAAAATCTTTAAATAATTTTATTTTAATAGATAGATGCTTTAGAGAAGATCTTTATATAAAAAAAAGATTATTTCAAAAATATAAAATTATCAAAAATTAAAATCATGATGAAGAAAAATAATTTAAATAATTATTTTAAAATAACTTAAATTTTGTTTAATTACTTTTAATAATTAAAGAGTCAAAAAAATTAAGTTTTCACACATATTTAATAGATTTTTTCTTGAAATAAAAATAGGACTTATTTATTTATTGAATTCAATATACTTATTTCAAAAATTGTCACAACAATGCTTTTAATGCAAATTTTATTTTCATAAATTAAATATATAACCTCTTTGAAGCCATTGTCTAATCTCATCTTTCCCAATTATTATTTTTTCGAACATATCAAATAAGTTTACCTAAATCAATAATCTTTTTCCTAAAAATCTTATCATAGCTATCTTTCCAAACATATATTTATAAACGTGACAACCTTAAGATCTAAATTCTTGATCCTAAAGTCATTATTTGAAGGGTTGATTTGTTTCCTTGTGATAAAAAAAAAAAATGCTTTTAGAAAGTACCTTCCAAACTGAGTGTATTCCTCAACAATCACAGCTGTTATGATTCAACACAGCACAAGGTAAGCCCTACACAAGAGAAGGCCGCATCTTGATGTTAAAAAAGATAAGTACAGAAGAACTCAGGCCATAACCTTAGGGCGCCATCCAGCCACCACATCCTCCTTTAAAGCCCTCGTTTTAACGAAAGATTCCCGTGAGAAAATTAACTGCACAAAGGAAAACAGGTACTTGATTACTCAAACAAAACATTTTTTATAAATAGAATTTATTAAAAAAAAAAAAAAAAAAAAAGAAAAAGACAGCTTCTGAGCCTGAATACAAAGCATGGTGTTTGATTCATGGAACTATGTGATTGATATACTATTGTTAAACAGCTGTGGTTAAAATAATATATGCATGTAAAGAATATAATATACAATCAAAACAAGAGCATTTGGAATGGTTAATTTATTTTTATTTTTTATTTTTTTTAATAATTTTTGGCAGGCTCAAGTAGAACAAGGAAAGAAGTCTAAATATAGAGGACATTGAGAAAGAAGAGGAAGAGCTTAAATCACCTTATTCTACTGGAATGTGAAAGTGATAGCAAGAAATAAAAAGAACTACTCAATTCTTAACATGAACAACCATAAAGAGCTTTTTTTCTCAATTAACAAAAGGAACGTTTCCAATAAGTAATTAGCAAATAAGCCATTGACAAGTTTTTAACATGAACTGACATGAAGGTTATGCTCTCTCTTCGATGAAGAGGAGGACAGTCTTCCTTTTAAATTGGGCCAACTTAAATGTGAACCATGGAGATGTACAGATCCCAGCATAGGCATAGTTATTCACACAAGTGATTATTAAAATCTTAAGAAATCAGGTTAATTGAACCGTAACAAGTCAAATCCGTATGAGGTATCTGAATGAATTGAATTAACAGAAGGAAAAAAATGTTTTGATTATTTCACTTACCTCCATGTATTTCTTCAAAAATACAAGCGATTCTGGAACGGACCAATGTTTGTAATGGCCAAGAACAATTTCCAAATGGTACAACTTGGGTCCAAGAGACAAGTCCGCCGAAGAAATTTTCTCCCCATTCACAAAAGGGCCCTAACAATACCATCGAAGTTTGCAAAACAGGCATTCGTGTAAGGAAAAGCTAAATTTCAAAAATAATAGAGATTGGTATTAACAAGATCGACAAATGGAATCATTTCATGCTGATGCTAGTGCATAGAGTAACATGTGAGGTGTGTGAACACTCTTATATATATTGATTTTATTTGTTACTACGTTGTTAAAGATTTTTTACAGAATGAACAGGTATGTATGCATTTTATTTGTCGTGATGTATCATTAGAATTGTTATTAAAGTAAAATTGTTGTATCATTATTCCATCACCCCCATTCACAGTGGTTTATGTCTTTATAATTAGTTGCGTAAACCCTGATCTGTCGTCGATTAGACAGTAATACTGGTGTTATGAGTGGCAGGGCGTGACATGTACCCTAATAAAAACATAAATCAAACAAACAATTTTGAAAAGTACCTTCTAATTATTAAGGATAAGCTATAAATGTTCTTCCTCTGAAACCTTAGTGCCCATTTGGAGTGGGGCTTACATTTGAATTAAGACATGATTAACACCCAAATCATATCTTTTAAGTGAAGACTAACCTTAATTTTTTCAAATGGGTCCAAAGCTTTGACTCTACTAAACTCAAGTGAAGTTAAATCCATCCTACTCCCATGGGTTAAAGTTAAATATTTGATAGCTTTACTCTGATAAACTTAACCAGCCAAAAAGAAATTCTAACATGGGTTAACTAATGAACTAAGTAGGTTTTTGCTTAAGCCCAATCTGATGAACTTACACATGGGTTTAACGTAGCTTCAATCCAAATGATCAAACCATTCCAAACAAACCCTTAAATGGAGCAAATACCTCCACAGAAAAGAAGTATAAAAGGAGCAAAGACAACAATAAGTTATTAAGGAGCATATGTTGTTTTTTAATTATAAAAGATTTCCACCATTTGAAGCCAAAACAACTAATGCAAACTTGTGCATCACTAAACACAAATCTACATCTCAACCATACACAAAAAAAAAAATCATTCAACAAGAAATAGAGCAGTTACATCTTTTCTGGTGTAAGCCATTGTTTGAGAGCAATTTTCAAGAGCTGCTTATTCCAACTTCGCCAAAAGGCATTTAATGACACACCAAACAACTCTCATAAAAAAATATATATATTTTATAATATTATAAAGATGCTGTTTCAGCAAGGACCTGTCAACAATAGCTTCAAAAAAAAAAAAAGACTACTTTCTCTTCTAACTTCCACTGTTACACTAAACTAACTCTAAGATACTGAAAAAACTAGAAAAACATATTCAAAAGCAAGCAAAAAAAAAAAAAAAAATAACAAACTTCTATCTCTCTGGAAAATTTGTAATAAAAAGATGTTTTCATGTCTGATGGCCCTTTGATGCACAGTTCAGTTACACAAACATTTCATAAAGGAGAACTACTCAAAGTAAATGAGAACAAATTGCCCATGCTAAAATAAGTCCAAAACTTTACAGTGCACGTATGATATCACAAAAATATATCTTACCTGAAGTTAAAATCTAAAGATGACAAACCGTAAATCCTCAATTAAGGTGTAAGATAAGGTTGCTTTAACCTTAGTATATAGATTTTTTTACTTTAGCAAAAATATAAAGCTTTTTCCACATATTACTATAAGTGCGGAAAAAGCCATAAATTGCTGAGTAGAAATAGTATGTCTCACATTTTCCTTGAGATATTCATTAAATGATGCCAATTCTGAAACCAAAGCCTCATCTGTGCCATCTTGGGGATCTTTGCTTTTCAGAAAAGATATAAAAGCTGAGAATATTTTTGAGCCACTGCATAGAAAAGAAAGGGGAAACTAATCAATCATCCTATTATCAACTAAGTTCTACTTGAACTCAATTTAAATCAAACACTACAAAAGGTGCATGAATTCATCAAAAGTATAGTCAATTATGGATAATAGAAAAGAGGTAGACCCCTGCACAAGTATTAACTAGAAAAATGAAAGCAGAATATTCTTGATCCATTATATCAACAAGAAGGTATTTCACAACTAAGCAAGAGAATATCCTTTCTCTAAAAGAAGGTTACCCCAGATTTGGGGTGCTTGTTAATGGTGTCAAACTTTTTTGGATTAAGGTGTAAAGAGGTCTTAGGCAGGCATGTCCCTTGTCCCCCTACCTGTTTACTATTGTCACTGAGCATTTATCTGTGCTCACGTGAGACTACGAGGCACGCGCGCTGCTTGGATTCCGTTGTGCTCAACATGCGCCAGCCATGTCTCATTTGCTTTATGCAGATGATATCATGATGTATGTGCCGGCTACGAGCGATGCTACGAGTGTTGTGCGCACCATTCTTAAGGATTTCGATAAAGCAGCAGGACTTAAAGTCAATCCAGCAAAATCAAAAGTCTTTTTCAGCCGAGCTATGAAGGAGAAAAGAAAGAACAGGATGGCTAAGCAAATTCGGATGTCCAAGGGCCAGAATTTGATGTGTCTTGGTGTTCCCATTTCAGTAAAGCTTCTTACTAAGGTGGACTTCAACTTAATTATTCAAAAATTGGAACAACAAGTCGCTAAATGGCAAGTTAGACCATTGTCTATGGCAGGCAGGGTCCTCATGATCAACTCTGTGATCGTTGCCATTCCCAGTCATATTATTGCTCACTGTGTGGTGCCCAAGAGGGTAATTGATACTATTGAAAAAGTAATAAGGAGATTCTTGTGGAGCGGAACTAGTAGTGCAAGGTCGATAAACTATGTGGAGTGGGACACCATCACTCTACCCAAGGAGCTGGGGGGACTGGGTATCCGCGACATGCGTTTATGGCAGTGCGTTCTGCAAATGAAGCATTGTAGGAAAATCATTGCTAGGAAAGACGGCCTGTGGAATAACATCATGCGCAGCAAACTTGCTGGTGTGCGATTACCCTACAGTGCCCCGTAGTGCGTCCCATGCTTGCAGGCTCACCCTGGACGCCATGCTGGATGCCATCTCAGGTTTCGTATGGAGGCTTGGTGATGGTTTGACCACCTTGTTCATGGAGGATAACTGGTTGGGGTTCTTGCCGATTATGTAGTGGCCTACCTATGTCAATATGGATGCGATATGACCTATCTTTGTGTGGGACTGCATGGCTGCAACTGGAGTGTGGGACAAACACAAAATTCGCCTGTGGGCTGACAAATGCCTGTTTGACAGAGTTATGCACATGTCATGGGGTCAAAAACATGCTAAGGATGTGGTGCTTCAGTCACTCACCGAGTCAACCACGATCAACAATGGCAAATTTTATGCGCACCTGATCAATCGTGCTCGCAGCCTTGAGACGGTAAGGCCTCTGCATGATTATAACCAATTTAAGTGGATATGGAGACTTAAGGTGGCTCCCAGGGTACGGGTCTTCATCTGGCGCATCATCTGGAAGTCCCTGCCCTCGGCGACGTGGCTCGCGAGCAGGAGAATGGCTGGTAGCAGCAATTGCCAGTGGGATGCCCCGTCGCCGAGACCCTTAGCCACGCCCTCCGGGATTGCCCGCATGCACAGGAGGTGTGGGGCTCGCGGCATGCACAGGACGCTGTTGCAGCGGTGTGCGGTGGCCCCTGTGATTGCAGCGATGAGTTCTTTCTGTAGCGCTTTTGCTGCTATGGGGAGGTGGCTGGTCGTCGTCGCAGTCGTGATATGCTGCATGTGGCTACAACTGCCACCACTCTTCACAGTATTTGGGTGAACATATGTGCTAGAAAACACAATGAGCCAACTATGAGCAGCACTATGTTAATTCGCATATGGATGTTACCATTGCGGATAAGCGACATAATGAGTATGCATCTAAGCTCAACGGGAACCTCTCCAACTCGCCTGAGTTGACGGCAGCCCTACATTGGATTTCCCCTCCCGCTGGATGGATATTGATTAATTGCGACGCCGCGGTTGGAAATGACATTGCTGGAGTAGGTATAATAATTAGAGACCATATGGGTAGGCCCTTGCTGATTGTTGGCAAAAGATTCATTTCACAAGCTAGCGAGGCCATGGAGACCCTTGCTATCCTGGAGGCCCTTAATGTTGTGAGACACTCGTTCCCGAATTCTCCCGCTGTGAAAATCCAGACGGACTCCCGAATAGCTTTACAGGAAACCCAAACCATGTTGAGGTGCCCACCTTTGGGAGGGCATTTTCTTCCCGCCCTCTCACACGCCACGCGTCTGAGCGCGTTGCACATTGGCCACTTGCACCATGAGAGAAACTCTTCTACAGACTGGGTTGCACATGCTGCTTGTACCTGCGAGTTTGCGTGGGAGTGGGAAATGCCCCTTCCGGAGCAACTCGTTAGACTTTTGTTATCTAACTTTTTGTTTGATCCTCCTTAGAGGACCCTTTGTATTGGCCTCGGCCATTTAAAAAATTAGAACCAAATTTCAGAGAAACTAAGTGAGAGAAAATTTGACTACCCTAGAGACCAAACATATCTAATAAGGCATCTCTAAGATATCTCTGTACTAGTGAACGAGCAAGGCAACTCAGAATACCACTGTAACCTACCTTTTTATAAACAATTCAAAAACTTGATTCAAGTCCTAATTAGATTTAACTTCACCAAATTATTCCTCATAAAAAACAAACAATTTCCAAATTATGTAATGACAAATTGACAATATTCAATTCACCTAGAATTTTTTGCAATAAAACAACATGAAGTATAAAATAAGTGAGGTTCTACAAAAGTTGAAGAATCAAAATGACGGGCATGCAAGAATAAAACCTAGTAACTTTTAAACCTTATCCACAGGATCAACCCAATTAACTAATCTACAATAGTAAATAAAACAAGAATGAACAATCATTTACTCTAGATAAAGTAACAACATACACCAAAGACTTCTCAGGAGGAGTTGCCAAATGAGGAACGGGATGCTTCTCTTCAATTGCTTGGGTGATAATATCAGAATCAGCTACCCATGTGTCATCAAATTTGGCAACAGGAACTTTACCTTCAGGACTTATTTTTAAGAACCTATTGTAACAGGTCAAATTTATAGTGATACCAAATTAAAGTAGTTTCAAAACCATATGCAGATTGCTTATCAAAAGCAAAATGACTAAAAAAAATTACCAATCTGGTTTATTGTCAAGGTTTACTAGCTTCAAGTCATAAGGTAGATTTTTCTCCTCAAGGGTCAACAGAACTCTTTGTGAAAAGGGGCCTAAACATTGGTTTAAGTCAGTAATGATAAGGAAACATATGCTGATTCAACAAATGACAAGGCATTGAACTACTCATGTCAAGATTTGTACCAATTTTGATTTGAAAGCTCGAAATATTTTGACTTTTTGCATAGAGTTCATTGAAGATAATAAATTTAAGCTATAAAAATTGTTTTTTGTGTTTGTTACAGGAAAAACTATGCATGTTTTGACACACTTAACTCATTTCTAAGAGCTGGACCGAGAAAGAAACCAGCATTAATATCAATTCATCATTGGATTGGTTGCACAATCCTGTTCAATCATGCTGATGTCTACAAAATCACATAATTTTATATGTATTTATCACTAGATAAAATATTAAAAATGTGGCATTAGTATTATTTGTCATAAAAAAGTAGATAAAGAGCATGATGTCACGAAGAAAAAAAAGTATTAAAGAGAAAAAGGTAAATCATAATGAAACTTATTACTTCTATTTTAGCTCTTTTTGGATTTAGCGCAAACCTATCATAAATTTGGACACCTCTGATTACCTTACTAAACTGGATTTTACCTGCCCCAATTCTAGTCTCACTTTACCCTATCTTTTTTTTTTTTTTTTTTTTTTTTTGCTAATCCACTATCTAACAAAAGCTTATATCAAACTCCTACTGGGGTGATATTTATCCCAACCCTTCTAACCCAATTCCCAATGAAGCATTAGATTTTAATGGAATTTTTGTTGTTTAATCACAATTTCTGGTTGAATTATTAATTTTTGCTTGATAGGTTCATCTAGTTTTTCTAATTCATTCATTATTTTACCAATTCAATGGGTATTTGAGTCAAACAAGAACTAGGTTGAATGTATGGGGAGACCTACTAAGGAAGTTTCTAATACTCTAATTAGTTGAATGTATGGGGAGACCTACTAAGGAAGTTTCTAATACTCTAATTAGTAGAAACAAATCCCATGAAAATTCAGAGAGCTTTTTGTTATTTGTACAAGAATAAATAACACATATGAAAATACTCATTAAAGTAAAAATGGTTCCCATGGAAATTCAAAAGCCATGTTTGTTATTATTGTCAAAAGAAATGACAGATGAGAAAATATTCATTACAGTAGAAACCAAACTCATGAATAATACAAAGAATGTTTTCTAAAATTGTAAGCTAGAATGACACAATAGAAAAACTATAAAACTTAAAAAATAAATGACTGATATTTTATAAAGAGGCAAGTATTGTACCAAATTAGTCAGATGGAATTTTAATAAATGTTCCTTTGGTGGCTTTTTGAGACAATGCGAAAACAAAAAGATCACTGTTTTATTATATGATCAGCATAGGAATTAACTTTCTATTGACGAATCATGTAGTGATGACGGTCTCCACAAAAGAAAATTGAGCTGAAATTGCACAATGTCAAAATCTAACTCGTTCTCAAGCACAAACCAGACATGATAATGAATATTATATCGTGAAGTACTCTTAATCGAGATGAATATAAGTACTCAAGCGATTTTGAAATCTTTAAAGCATGTGTCATTGAGAACAAAGTTGAGGAAAACCACTACTTAATTTTGAATTCATCTTTAATTGTTAAAGCAAAGAGTTTATTTTATGGCTACAACTTGATGACCAAAACATAATGACTAATTTTCTTAGAAGAAGACTTCTGGAGCAACCACTTCGAGGTACCATAATCCTTTAGCACGTGCAATTTCGATGTCGACAATTTCCATGTCATTTCGGAATCGAGAACTCAAGCGATCTCTTGTTAGTGCTAATTCTAGGTGGAATACAGGCTTTATGATATTGCTTGATGATGGAGCCCAACTTAATGAATGGATATAAGAGAAAGGATCAAGAATTAGACCATAAAGAAAATGATTGATTCATTAATAAATTGCTAGAATTGAGATTCAAATTACGAGAGCAAATAACCCAATGTGTCACCTTAATTTATAATTTTAACCTTAAAAATATTTTGTGCGCTTATTCCTTCCATTTTTTTGAAAAATTTATAACAAATCTAAGAAGCTCCATCCGAAACTAAAACCTAGAAAAATAAACACCACATTTGAGCGTTAGTCGATCAACCACTACGTAATCCGAGCAGCGAGTCCATAAGCAAAAATTAACCTTCGATTCCAGAGATTCCTGGAGCGCAGAGAGAAAGAGAGACCGAGATAAATAGAAAGGAAGAGGAGGAGTGTCTTACAGTCACCCAGCCTCCCTGGAACACTAACTGATTCTTTGGCACAGACCTCGAGGGGAGCGGAGAAAGCTCTGGTGCGAAGAAGACGAACCGCAGCATGACGGCGACCGCGGGGAGCGTAGGAACGTAGATGTACATGGTAATTGGGAGCAAAAATAGACGAGCGAGCAAAGACAGAGGTGGCGCTTGCCGCCATAGCCCCGCGCGGTTCCGGTCCTCCACGAGCATCCTTTTATCCACACACTTCATTTATAAAAGTACGAAAAAATACATATTATCTGATTAAAAAATATTTATCAAATTTTTTATATTCATATATTAAAAAAACTTAAGCTGCATTGAAACTGACTTCTAAAAATTATTTTAAAATTATTAAAAATAAGTTATTTCCTCAAAATAAAATATAAATTAAATAATTCCAAAAAAAGCATAAAAAAATTATTCTTTAATTTTTAAAAAATAAGATAGAATTACAAATATAACAACTTATAAACATCAAATAATAGCAAAATAGAATCATCCAACTTATATTAACAAATGTGATAATAAATGACGATTCTTCTTCAGTTTTCCCACCTATATTACACATGACATAGCAAAAACGAAGGAAAACAAACAAACAAATCACATGGCTTGAATTCATCTAAAAGCTTCGATAACCAGCCAAGAAGCATAACCAAACAAGCAGATACAGAACAACCATGACAGATAACTTAATTCACCTTCCGGCAACAACAATGGAAGAGTAACATAACAACATCCCCCGACGAATAGAGTTATTTAAAAGCAGTGAACACGACTTGAAACAGGCTAAACTACTGATACCCCAAACAAGAGGAAGATCATCTTCCTGCGAGGACAGCAGGGTTTAGGATTCCTGCTTTGGGGCTTCTTTGATCTCATCCCCGGCGTCCTCCTGCGGTAGAGACGAAGGAGATGATGGTTTAAGAGAAGATTGCATTTGGCTTGAAAAATAAATGGATTGAGATAAAGAGATAGAGAGATAGAGAGATTACATTGATATCGGATGTCCACAGAGTTAAGTTGTCTCGAAGGAGTTGCATGATAAGCGTGCTATCCTTGTATGACTCCTCGCCCAAAGTGTCCAGCTCGGAGATGGCTTCGTCGAAGGCCTTGAATTGAGCAAAAGAAACAAGTTGAATGATTGTTTGGTCAAGCTTAAAAATAAATTGTGTAAATTAATATTTTTCCATTATCGAAATGACTCAAAAGTTTGATCCCATCTCGAATTAAATTTATTGGTTCGAGCTTGATTTGAGTAAAAAATGATCCATTTTTCAATCAAATTTTTTATCTTATTTCACTTTAATGTGATATTATAAACAATCCTATTTCAAGACATGTTAAGTAGATGTAAACATTGCTCAAAATCAACACGCAATATGGTCATAGCAAGACTCAATCACTTTAGTTCAAGCTCAACTCTAGTAATATCGCATATGAGCTTCGAGCAATATCCCATCTTCAAGCAGATTTATCACCAAAATTATACTTCAATTTCACGATATAATTCTCTAACTAATGCTCAAAGAACAACATTGAAGTTAATTTCAACAAACTTCAATTTCACTAGAACATAGAACCATGCACAAGTCATTAATTTTCATCAAATTATTTAAATTAAAATTTGTATGTCACAACCGGAAAGAACTTCTTTATGTTCAGCCATACCATTGTTTACTTCATGATTCCTTAACTAGCTTCCCATCAAACAGCCCACAAGATCTGGCTGATTCCGCCCATGGAGTTCAACAAGATTATACTTTTTTCTTTTTTTTTTTTTGTTGGGTACCCTTTTTGGAAGGATGTCATCCTACAGTTCCATTGATTTCCCATTTAACAATCTTTTATTAAATAAATGTGAAATGATTTTCGAATTTGTAGAAAAGGGCAGCAAATACTGGCTATTCATTTCACCCAAAACAAAAAACCCTAAATGGTTTCTGCGCTAACTTGAAAGACTACAAGTCCATTATATATAAAGTAAGTTCTAGTCAAACCTGAATTATTCTAGGGTTAGGAAGAACAAAAGAAGCTTAAATGTTGATGAAATATTTTAGCATAAACACGAAATCATGCATGACTGCCTATATATGTTCGCATTCATGCATGTAGTTGTGCATGTAGCATAAAATTAAGATTGAAACATGTTTGAATGCACAGAAAGTTATAGGATAGTAACCCATGAAAAAAAAAAATGAGTTCTAACTGATTTTGGCACCCGCCTTGCTGAAATCAACAATAGCAAAATACCCTAGCTTGGCATGCTTGTGATCAATCCTTTTAGATTTGAAGTATCAACTATGCTTAAATCAAAAGTTTAGCAAGGTTACATCTGCTCGATATCAAAATGAAAATATTTTTTCATGTGATTTTCTTCTTTCTGAGTACTAACGTATAACAATAACGATAACAAAAGAGCATTACAAAATACTCATTCAACAAATCTAAAAACTGGAAAACAAATAACCGTATAGCACAAACTGCACAGCAAAGCATACCAATAATATCAGCAGTAAAAAATTTAAAAGAAAAACAAAAGGTAATTTGCAAGGCATAAAATTAGAATTGTCTTAAAATGTTCCCAATAAATTTGCAAAATCACAAAATAAAAAGTTCTAAAATTTGTTCTCAAAAGCAAAACAAAGAGTGATGCAACAACCTAAAAAGTATTAAAAAATATCTGATATGATGAATATAGGTTGTAGTTCAACTTGATACTAAAAACTCTCTTATGATATTCCGACAACAAACTATAATTACAGATATCTTTAAATTACAGTTATCTTTTGCTCCATTTGATTACTGATACAATACATAATATCTTATTGCTCCATATGATTACAGATATACTACATAATATAACCTCGTACATCTAAGGTAATATAACACAAATGAAAAAAAAACTGCAAATAAAAACAATGTCATAATGAAGAACAAAAATAAAGATATTATCCAAAAAGTGTTGTATGCATGGACATAAATCACCACATAAAAGCAATATGATAAGATTTAAGATCGTTTTGAACCTACAAAATAGTTAAATATATGAAGATAATAATATCCAACCAATGAAATTTCAATAATTTAGATGCAATTACTTTTCCTGGAGTTCCAGTATAGAACATACAATTCATTTAAATTAAGAGTTCCACTCATACTCTTGGAGCAAATAACATGCAAGTAAATAATACTTCCAAAAATCAAAGAAGAATAGGGAAACAAACCTGCTTTGCAAGATTGCAAGCACGGTCTGGAGAATTCAAGATTTCATAATAGAACACAGAGAAGTTGAGTGCCAATCCTAGCCTTATAGGATGAGTTGGGGCTAAATCAGCTAATGCAATGTCCTGCAAATTGTCATGATATCAACTAAAAGAATGCACATTTGCTGTAATATAAGGAGTTGAAAGTGAAGGAAACAAAAACAAGATATAATAGAGCACAAATATCATTAAAAACATGTATAAATACCTGCTGAACAGTATCATGATATATAGTACAAGAATGAATTATGAAGCACATTGAATAATCAAGGCCCCAACCTGAGCAGATTTATATGCCAAAAGAGTGCTCTCAGCAGCCTCCTTCCTCTCTGCTCCAGTCTTAAACTCTGCCAGATATCTGACCAAGAATTACCAATGTGAATAACGTTAGGGAAATGGATAATTCATGGCACAACTTTGATCCATTTATATAGATGGGTACTCATCAATATAAAATGTTAAACGTATGGGAGATGTGTACAACTAAGCCATTAAAAACTTTGTTGCTGTACATGTAGCATAGGATAGTTCTCATATGTGCTAAAAAATACCCATCACATAAGAATCCCACCCACATTGAATCTCTTCACTCCAATAGGTTAGCACTCAATTTGGTACATCGTTTCCAAACTTAACTTCTTACAAAAATACATTTCCAAACATGGTCAAGCATTTAACTGACTACTATTCAAAATATACTTTTTCAATCCAAAAAATAAAAAATGAAATAAGAAAGCAGAAGACATTTTTTTTCTTTTCACAAAATTCATTTTACAGTTTTACTATAAAGCTGAAGTCCACTATAATCATTCAAATGCTTATTAGACATATTTTAAACATACTTTTCATTAATCAGCTTAATATTTGATAACAATTATACTAAGAATAGCATAAATAATAAGTGTTCATCAAGATCCTGTTGAACAACATAGCAACAATATGGAGTCTCCAACTCATAGAACTTGCCCAACAAGACCCATAGGAGCAATAGACCATGTGAAACAGATCCAAACTGAACCATTAATTTTTATGTCATTGTCATATTGTAGATCAATGGAGGTCGAATTTTAACCAAAGACAAGTGAAAGGACAACCACCAACCATAACTTAAGCCAACGGATAAGTTTCACAACTAATATTAAAACCCTAATTTGTTGTCTTGGTGAAAGAATTAGCTCATGTACCTAACAGTCAGAACATAGACACGACAAAAATCATATTATAAATCTTAAAAATTTTTAAAAACACGGCACCTGTGGTAATCGCCCTTCATCTTGAGATAGAAAACTTTTGATTCGGCAGTCTTGGCCGAAGGAACTAAATGTGCATCAAGCAGCCTCAAGATCCCGTCGCAAATCTTGCTAAGCTCAGCCTCAATCTTACCACGATACTCCTTGATCGTCGAAACATGATCCTCATTACCTCGGCTCTCTTCCTTCTGCTCGATGGAAGATATGATCCTCCACGAGGCACGGCGAGCACCGATTACATTCTTGTACGCCACAGACAAAAGGTTCCTCTCCTCCACAGTTAGCTCCTCCACGTCGACAGTTTTCGCAACTTTCTCCATAAATTCAACCATCTCCTCATACCGCTCAGCCTGCTCGGCAAGCTTTGCCAAGTAGACATTTTCCTCACGAGAATACTCCGCAGGTGACATTGTCACAATGTCCAAATCTGCACGTTAAATTGATCGTTTGGTTCAAAATTTCAAAAAATATCACATACTTCGCATAATCAATCAAAGCAAGTGCATATGGGTCATACACTCAAGGCAAATCGGCGAAAAATTACTACGATTGACACCAACGATTGCCAAAACGGGTAATCAGATGCAGAATCACTAGAGCAACCAAACAAAAAGAAAGAACTCAACGAAAGACCTCGATCATCCTTACCCGGATCGGATACCTCTAAGAAGCAATTTCAAAAGAACAAGAGTAGATCAATACCTGTGGCTGAGCAGCGGGTCGAAGCTTCTCGGCTTCGCACAGAGCTCGTTAGGGCAAAGACGGGTTCACGGGCGCAAAAAAGTTAGAGGGCCAAGCTTTAGTTTTGCCGCCGAATGCGGCCGGCCGACAAATGGATGATGGACACGTCATCAATCTTCCGTCTCATGCGGCACGCTGTCACGCAACCGTATCCCTACCTGCGGTGGCGGATCCTCCGCGTTGAATCCGTTTTATTATTGAAAAAATTATTATGCAAATACATTATTGACAAAAAATAATGTTAATAATTAAATAAATAGATGATTTTTATTTCTTTTAATTTGGACCAAAATTTCTAATTTGTCAGTTAATTTTGCCCTGCAAATATTAATTTTGTTTTATTAAATTTTATAAGTATGAGTTGCATTTTATATAGTTAATTTTGTCAGTTAATTTTGCTCTGTAAATATTAAATTTTTTATTAAATTTTATAAGTATAAGTTGCATTTTACATAGTTAATTATTTGAACTAATCTTAATGAGATATCTTTGTAGGTATTAGTGAAGCTTTTGTAAGGATTATAGTTTCCAACTTGAAAGAGAGACGATTTCTACTGCTTTTAGGGCATTTTAACGTATAAATAAGGTAATGGGCGCTAAGTATACTTTAGCTTTTATTTTGTGAATTATCTCTTGTGAGAAAAATATCTTATTTACATTTTTTCTAACAAGTTAGTCAACATAGCTTTTTTCATAAATATATGTTTATATATTTAAAATAATAATTTTAACCATAAATATTATTTAAAATTATTCTAAATAACTAAACATGTTATAATTATATTCTAACTAAGATCCTATCATTATTCGTTTACATATTGTTGTAATGATTTAAATAGATCTTTTGATTTTCATTATTTATAGTTAACATTTTTTAAATATTTTTATTAAAACTTCAAATAATAGTTTTATTAAATTTTAAAAAAAATTGTTCAAAGATAGATCATTTAAAGTAATTTAACATCATTTTACAATCATATTGTTTCAAACTTATTTTATTAATCAACTTATATTTTTTAATTATGTTAAATTAATTCTAAAATAGTAAAAAGTTATTTTTACTTATTTATAAGAAATCATACTTGTATTAAGTACATTAAAACTCAAAATTAATTTAATTAAATTCAAAAATGCATAATACCTATATGCTATCTTATCCAGCATGTATGATCTTAAGTTAACAGAGAACGTATATATGCCTTAAGGGTATAATACTTATACAATTCTTGTGATTGCCCAGTGCCAAGTTTTTCAAAACTCAAGAGCAAGTTTAACATTATATGCTACACATGCATTGTACAATACAATGCTTATCATTGTGCTCATACAATATTACAACACCTTAAATCTCAAGGTTTGGTTTAAATTGAATCTATCTCGTAAAGCTTGCCAAATCACTAAAAAATAAATTATTCAGATATAAAGATAAATGTATAATTGTATAAAACTCATCGAGATAAGTCCTATAACACATATTTCATCTTAATCGAATACTCCTGATTCTTCTTCTCGTGTCTCAAGAGCAAACTTAGGACTTTCCTCTCACGAGAGAGGCCAAATTCATCAAAATTTCTTTTACTAGCGACCAAGACTACAATCGCCATCAAAATTTCAAAGGAATCAAGGAGGACCACGATTTCTATTGATAGGAAGTTCATAAAGTCCAAAAACAAAAAATAAAAACTCTTTTTTGTAATTTACTTCAAAACTTTCTAATTTGTGGCAATAATCCAAGTATTTAGCTCTAATTAAGTTTCCACTTGGTTATTAAAGTGGCTATAGAGAGAAATATTAATAAAAAAAGTAAGTTAGGGTTTTGAAAAAAAAGAAAAAAGCCAAGAAGTGAGAAGGATGGAGATAATCTAAGAGAAAAATCTTCAATAATTTGGAAGTGAGTTGTGCAACATTATGTTAAAAAAATTACAAATTTTGCAAATTATTGTATTGAGCCAATGCTCTTGTTGTTTTATAAGTTGAATTTAAATGACAAATAAATTGAATAACAAAAAGGTTGCACATAAAAAATTATAAAATGTTGAGATAAACATTTTAACATAACTGTTATATGTATATGTTTAATGTATTATTGATTAACGTAAATATAATCTCGTATATGCATCAAACACAGAAGATGTAGAATTTGATGCTTTGTTGTAGTGTTTCAAATAGTAATTATGTGAGAATTAATACATGCAACTAGACGTATGGTGTTATATTTAATTGATGTACTATTGTGTTGATTGAATTAGCTTATTGAACTATAAAAACATGATACTAAATGTGTGATGTTTGAATTATATACGTCTAGTTAAATATTGTGAAATTAAAAAACTTATGCACATAAACAATGAATAAGAATATGATGTAGGATGAAATTGATAAAAACTTAACTTTAGCTCATAGACAATAAGAAAATGTCTTGGTTCACGTAACAGATCTATGCAATAACCTAAAGTGTTATTGGTTTAAAATCAAAATATTTTAACATCACGAAGTAAGGATTAACCCAAAATCTAATGACTTGCACAATTTCCTTAACACTAGGGATCTCAAATTTATAAGAAAAGTGATTTAGTTGCCCACACCCAATATAACACAAGTTGGTGGCAAAAGTTATCAGGTACACTTTACTAGAGATTTTAGATTATAAATAGATTAACTCACACATTCACATACATAATCCTATGAAATTACACATGACGAGTAATCTCTCTTATAAAATAATGAAGTAAAATAATAGTTGAGCTAAGCACTTTCCTAGTGTTTGTCACTCTTGTTGTTTACTATATAATGAATCAAGATTTCTCATTTTGAGCCTCTCACGCACCTTCCCAAGATACCTTCAAAATTACACCGTCAGATGATCGCTCATGACACCTCTTTTCTAGTAACAATACTTCATAACTTAATCCAAAAATCTCCACTTAAATCATGTTGAGCATCCTAATTTATAAAGACATTAAAGAGTATAATGGTAATTTACTAAGCTCAGGAATATGAAAAGACATTTGAGAATTTTAAGGGCCACATTTTAAAATTCTAAAAGATATTTTTAGAATTTCAAATCACCCCAAATTTTAAAAAATATGTTTTTAAATTATGCTTAAAAGATACTAACTATCTTTCCCAAGAGAATTGGAGTAGCAACATAACCATCGTAAGGTTTACTTAGTTAAGTGAAAAAGGTATTGATAAATAATACTACATTAATAAAAAGAAATGAAAGTCATAAAAAATTGCTTGTCTATATTTTTTTGGAGTTCATTATATGTCTTTTTTTATAATATATCACGTTTCTTGTTATATTTTAGCATGAATAAAACCTTGCTTATTTATTATTTGGTTTTATATATGTGATTTAGATTTTATATGTGATAGGCTCAAATATTTGTTTATTCATATATTTATTTTTTGTTAAAGGTAGCTTACTAAGTCTATCATGGATGGCCCAACATTTTTGTTGACACTAACTTTTTAATTATATTGAAAAAATAATACAAATAGGATCATCAATAAAAGTGCATACAAGAAAGACTTGATAATTGAAAAAGATATTTTACTAAAAGCTTTGTAAATTATGTGATGAATATAGTATTGGATTTATTATTTGAAATATAAACATAATAGTTAAAAAATAATTGTTGAATTGTAAAATATGGCTATGAAATTTATGGATAATTGTGGCATTCAATGGTCATGATATATATATATGTGTGTGTGTGTGTTGTTATATATGTTGTATTTATATGAATATAAATTGGTAAACAAACAAAATACATTGGAGATTCATTTGAAATCTAAAAAACTAAAGAAAATAAATATTTTAAGGGACTAAAATTTATTGATTAAGAAAATAGAGTTGTAATAAGGAGGGTTGTCATATTTGGTGGTATAAAAAAGTTGAAGTCCTATGATCAATGTTTAAATGATATTATGCTTGAATAGTTAAAATTTTATGAATGAAATATGCATAATTACACATTGTTAAGAGTTTTATAATATATTTCTTAAATGTTTTATTTATATATTTGTAAAATAATATGATAAAGTCTATTGTATTAAATAAATTTTATTTTTATGATTCAAGATGGAATATGATTTATATATGTGCAAAGTAATATGATAAATCCTATTGCATTTACTAAATTTCATTTTTATGATTCAAGATGAAATATGGAGATACAAATTTAGTGATAAGGCAGCTAATATTAACCATGAGGATGTGCTCGATCAACGATCTAGAGTGGGAAGGGAAGAACAATTTGATGAATTAGTTGTGTTCTTTTTATCAAGGATAAGTGCAGCTCTAATTACAAGCAAATTTGAGGAACATCATCAAATATAAAAGTTAGTTAAGCAAATAAAAGAGTCTTTTTGATAGCCTTTTGTGATAAAAAGTGATGTAAAAGATGGGTGGCTTGACAAAAAAAGCTAAAATTTGAAGACAAATCAAATTTAGAAATATCTTGACAATGCATTTACAAAACTTTTTAGGAATGGTTAATGCCTTAATCAATAAAGAACCAAATATGAGGTCAATTAAATAGATTGTATGAAGGAAGCTTGGCTATAAATATATTGTATTCAATATAAAATTTGCATAAAGTACCACAAGAGAGAGCGTCATAAACCAAAGTTTATTAAATATTTTAAATATCAACATATATAATATATTGCTATGCATTGTCCTCTAAATGTTGAAGAAGGAAAAAAAATTAACAAGCTAGTAGTAAAATGAAAACCATAAAAGGATCCATGGCACCAAGACTTAATAATGCATCTTATGGTGTATATGGAACCTATCAAGGACAGGCTTCTGTAATACCACAACAAAGTGCATCATATATACTCTTTTATACAAAATATATTTTTAATAGTTTTATTTAATCATTTAATTTTATAACATATACTCTCTTATTATAAATAAAATTTTTTTTAATAATTTTATTTAATCACAGTGTATCACATATTATTTATATCAACTAATTTGATTACAAGATTGTTAGTTGAATTATATGTATTAAAAATCCTCTTTTAATAAAATTGCTTACGA